>OZ026843.1:25635091-25811544 GCA_964023205.1 Lutraria lutraria
TTTCCTATATAAAATAGAGTAAACCAAGGGGTGGGGCCAATTTTGACCCTAGGGCCATAATTTGAACAAGCTTCCTAGAGGTCCACTAGGCAATGCTACATTCAAAATATTGAAGCTCTAGGCCTTGTAGTCTTGGACAAGAAGATCCTTAAAATTTTCCTATATAAGTCTATATAAAATCAAGTGACCCCCAGGGCGGGGCCAATTTTGACCCTAGGGCATTAATTTGAACAATCTTGGAAGAAGATTTTTTTTAAAAATCCTTCCGGTTGCTTTGGCAACCAGAGTTCTTCATGCAATGGAATTCTTTGAACAACTTCGGTAGAGCTGAAAGCAAGGAACACACCTGTGAAGTTTTGTTGAAATTGGCCCAGTGGTTTAGGAGGAGATGTTGTTTAAAGAAATTGTTGATGACGGACGAAGACAGATGAAGAACCAAGCTTGATCCTGAAAGCTCACCTTGGCACTCTGTGCCAGGTGAGCTAAAGACAACAAAACAATAGTAAAATGAACAATATAAACTGAAGGCAAATATTTAGCAACTTTGTCAGTATAACAACCACTTCTATACTGACATATTTCCACTAAATTTCAACTTAATAATGAGTCCGTCTCAATCTTGGTTTTAATTGTAATTCAGCTAATTATAAGTATATAAATGAAAGATCTACTTACCCATTGCTAATACTCTAAGAGATAACAGCATCATGCAGGAAATGACTAACAGACCAATCCGACACATGGTTCTTCTATCATACACAGATTTACTTCATATTATGCAATCTTTGTACACTGTACTTAACAATGGACTGAAAGGGAATATAACATTTCATGACGTCAAACAAATTTGATAGGATCAGGTTAACACAGGTATATTTGTATTTAAAGGAAACTTTGAGTTTATTACACACCGATGACACACTGCAAATAAATCAGATCAATAATTTGAAGAAGGTATTGATATTTTAAACAAGAGGGCCATGATGGCCCTATATCGCTCACCAGATAAAAAGACTCTTGAGAAAATTATCATGAGCCTACCCTTACAGGGTATGTAAAATTAAGTGACCCTGGGGCGGAGCCAATTTTTACCCTAGGGCAATAATTTGAACAAACTTGGTAGATGTCCACCAGACAATGCTACATACAAAATATGTAAGCTCTAGGCCTTGACGTTTTGGACAAGAAAATTTTCTTGTTTTCCTACATAAGCCTACATAAATCATGTGAACCCCGGGACGAGCTAATTTTCGCCTGGGGCCATACTTTTAATAAACTTGGTAGAGGTCCACTAGATGATGCTACAAACCATATATCTAAGCTCTAGGTCTTGTGGTTTGGGACAAGGAGATTTTTAAAATTTTCCTATATATGCCTATATAAATCAAGTGACCCCTGGGGCGGGCCAATTTTGAACAAACTTGTTAGAGGTCCACTAGACAATTCTACACACCAAATATCTAAACTCTAGACATTGTTGTTTCTGAAAAGAATATTTTTAAAATTTCCCTATATAAGTCTATATAAAACCAAGATACCCCAATTGTTGACACACTGACGTACGCACGTACGCGATCACAATAGCTAATCATGAGCAATATGTGCTCTGGTGAGCTAAAAATCTCATGTTAAAAAATCACCCACTTAAGTTACATTAATTCAGCAATGTTAATATGGCCACAGACAATTATATGTTTCATGATGTTTCATGATGAGTTTCACTTTTTAATTTCTTACACAATGGAGATGAAAGTCAATCTGATAATCACAATGATTTAAAACACTATCTGTCATAAGTGGATGTGTAGTAACTATATATGAGCTGTGTGTAACATTTTAAGTCTTTATCTATATTTGTCTTAGTTATCTCTACATAATAAAAACTTAATAAGGCAACGTGTGAGGACTACATAGGATCATAACTTGATGTTACTACAATCTTATACCTTGTTTTAATCTATCATTCCTCAGAAAATACATGACGCTTTAAATCAAATTAAAACTAGAGTTAGTCATCCATCAAACTAAAAAAAGACAAGTTCAATTTTCTATGATACTTATTTAATTGAAATATGAAATCATAACTAAGTATCACCTGTAAAAATGTTGTAAAAATACAACATTATATTGTGGCATATTGGACACATATTTTCCCCCTTCTCCTGGTCCACCGCCTTTCTTTAGAAAGTGGACTTCTTTGACAGTCTTTGCACTATTAAGCATGATATATTTAGATCAGCAAACTACATTAGATGACTGTTTAGCAGGAATGATTCTATAACACATTTAATAATTTATTGAATTGATTCTACTTATTTATTCATATGTAAATAGCCTTTCCACATTTAATATGTTTTCTGAAGTATCAGATTGTTTACATAACGTACCTGCACTTTTTACAAGCTGCTTTTGTGTAAACATAAGAATTTTAGCATTTGATACACTTGTATACACTATATTCAATACGGACGACCAGTATACAAGGGATACATGTACAGTCAAAGCTGTGTTAGTATCCTTTATTCTCATATTTTCGGGGATTCTCATATTTTCGTAGATTCGTTTCCAGTCGCGAATACTCGCTCGCGCAGTTGCTTTGACTATCCAAATAGCAGTCAAGTTCTTGTCAACATTATTTTCTATTGTATACTAAAGATACAATGCGCTCGAAACATGTGAATCATATGCAAATGATCAAATTAATTCCTTAAATTACTGTAAATTATGTTACTTGTCCAAAAAATAATGAAAATGGCCACTTTTGTGTTGATCTCCCGCATCTGCAATTTGCAGCAGTTCTCTACCTTACCAAATCTGGTAAATTGAACGCTTGATTACGTATAATGCACATAAAAATCAAGTCAAACCATTATGTTATGATTCAATTATTAAGCAATTAAAATCATCCAATAAATGTTGTAAGAGCTTATTGTTTTCTTGTAATTCAGGACAGATTAAGGTTTTTCTTGTTCATTCACATTTTAAAAACATGTTACAAACTCTTATATAGTTATTTTAACGATATCGTTAACATTCTGTTTACAAAATTTGGCTGAATTCTTAATAATTCACTTTCAAAAGTTATCACATAAATTTCGTTGCAATGATTTATTTTTACATTTTTAGCTTAGTTTCATAATACAACATAATAAAAGACCATGAAAAATGTTATTTCAAATGAGAATTCAAAACCGAGTTTTATGCTAGAGTGTAGACAGGCCGGAACAGTACACGGACACTTTCCCCCATACGTAACTATTTCGTGTAATTGAGGCCGTGTTTCAAATCATCCAGTCTATGTAGTTTTGAAGATGAATCCTTGCTAAGAAATTTACAGGAACTTAAGATTGTAAACAAAGCACTACACAAGCGCAGTCAGGCATCGCGGCAGATACAGTCACGGCTCAAAATTATTGTACAATTTAACCAGTACGCGGACACCCGTTTATATAGATGTCAAAATGGTCAAATAAAGTAAACTCACCTGAAAATGTTTTTTGTGTATTTATTTCATTTACAATTGAAAAATAAAATATTTTTTCTATAATAAAAAATCAACATGTTTAAAGCATTAAGTGCAATACGTCAATTCATTTATTCTTCTTTACAAAAATCAGGCAGAACAAAGACTCTCCTACAGTTTTAGTTTGTACTTTACAGAAATGAGTATTTATCTGGATTTACTTATTTCTATCACTAAGTTTGTAGCTTACGGGAGTTAAGGACGTCAAAATAAAATTAGAAAATGGAAAGCAAAAACATTTGGAATGTAACTGTAGTCACATGGTTCAAGCGCCAAAGTTTAATATAAAGATCAAATGTTACTGAGTTAAATTATGTGTCGCAAGATCGATTGTGTACATCAGGTTTTTTGTTTACAAAAAGTCTATTCAAGTGAGATTGTCTCATAATTATTTATTAAATATATATATTATTTTAATCAGTGGCGATTCTTTTTAGCCATTAATTTACACAAGGACTTACATATTTTTACAAATATCAATTTATTTTGTTTATATCGTCTGCTGATCAGTATAAACAGGAAGGGTAAACAGAATATGTATCACACCGGAAGAAAGGTAAGTTTGCTTCGAATATAGGTATGTAATATCGGTATCGTACAGGATGTTTTAAATCTTTTAAAACTCGCCGAATACAAGGGTGTCCCCGTACTGGTAGCGTCCGCGTACTGCTCCAGTCTGTCTACCATATGCATTACCCCGAACAGTAAATGTATGCAGTGTAGAATCAGAGTGCGTGTGATGGTTACTACCGAAGCGAGGCTATCCAATCAGAATCCCCGAAAATATGAAACAGCTTCTGCGAGACACAGACTACCGAAAGAGAAAGTAAAAACAATATGATTTCGTTTCAAAATGGATTTTTTTGTACATTTTAAACTGTGAATTGTTATTTGAGTATTTTGACATAGTTTTTGCTACGTCTTGATGTATACGTAAGACTGTTTATTTGTACTCCACCGACGCTAGGTTGAAAATAAGTCGTTAACGCCCCCCCCCCCCCCCCCCCCCCCGAAAATACGGGTCAACGGCATACTAATTAAGTAGTCACTTCCAAATTTATACAGCCACCCTTTTAAAACCATCACTGATTATTTAAAACAACCTCCAAATAAATGCAACCTGTCAATAAAGGCTATATTGTGTCTTTCCAAAAGGTGGACTTTGTTCACAGATTTGACTGTAGACAGACCGGAACAGTACGCGGACACTTTTCCTCATATGTAACTATTTCGTGTAATTGAGGCCGTGTTTCAAATCATCCAGTCTATGTAGTTTTGAAGATGAATCCTTGCTTAGAAATTTACAGGAACTTAAGATTGTAAACAATGCACTACGCATGCGCAGTCAGGCATCGCGGCAGGTACAGCCACGGCTCAAAATTATTGTACAATTTAACCAGTACGCGGACACCCGTTTATATAGACGTAAAATGGTCAAATAAAGTAAACTCACATGAAAATGTTTTTGTGTGTAATTATTTTATTTACATGTGAAAATTAAAAGAAAATATTTTTTCTGTGATGAAATATTAACATGTTTAAAGCATTGAGTGCAATACGTCAATTCATGTATTCTTCTTTACAAAAACCATGCAGAACAAAGACTCTCCTACAGTTTTAGTTTGTACTTTACAGAAATGAGTATTTATCTAGATTTACTTATTTCCATCACTACGTTTGTAGCTTACGGGAGTTAAGGACGTCAAAAAAAATTATAGAATGGAAAGCAAAAACATTTGGAAGGTACCTGTAGTCACATGGTTCAAGCGCCAAAGCGATAAAGATGCGAGTGTTGCTGAGTTAAATTATGTGTCGCAAGATCGATTGTGTATATCAGGTTTTTTGTTTATTAAAAAGTCTATTCAAGTGAGTTTGTCTCATATTTATTAAATACGTATATTATTTTAATCAGTGGCGATTTTTTTAGCCATTTACACAAGGACTTGCATATTTTTACAAATATCAATTCATTTTGTTTATATCGTCTGCTGATCAGTATAAACAGGAAGTGTAAACAGAATATGTATCATACCGGAAGAAAGGTAAGTTTGCTGCGAATATAGGTAAGTAATATCGGTATTGTACAGGATGTTTTAAATCTGTTAAAACTCGCCGAATGCTAGGGTGTCCGCGTACTGGTAGCGTCCGCCTACTGTTCCGGTCTGTCTAGATCTATACTATGCCACGACCTAGGTTTAAGACCAGGGCAGTTCTCTGTGAAATATAATGATATGCTTTATGAAGCGTATTTTAACACGATGGTTTAATACAGAGTATTAAAATACTAACTTGACACACTGACAATCTCCTATTAAGTTCATTAGCCAAACCAAGTAGTTGTATTTAGAACCGTTAACCTGGCCAAACAAATGAAAACGAAAGTAAACGGTATCGTGTTTTTATCTATCAACAAGAAATAGAACCATAATAAACTCACTGTATTCCATCAACACGTTGCCAATTTTACGTCATCATATTGTACTGAACACAGAACTGTACAATTATAACTGACAATGTCTAGTAATCAGAAATTAAGTACCAACAACACTTTCCAACACAAAGATGGACGAGGTAAGCACAAGCTGGCGACCGATAATGTATCGACCAATAACAGCGACCAATAGTGATTTTCCGTAATATTTTCAAATGCGTAAGAATTGCAATTCCAGCGACCAATAAGAATTGAGGTTATACACTACCAAATTTTGGTAAGAATTCCCAGCGACCGATAATATTCGTAGGTCATACGCTACTAAATTTACAGTAAAGAAGTTATCAAGTATTTCTGTGTTGTTTTTCTGAAACCAGCAGGACATCTTTTTCGTGAAATGAAGGGAATGTGACCCCATAAAAGTGGATATAGGCTTTTTGTACTATGTCATAGCTACAAAATGAGACCATTTCTGTGGTGCTAGCTTGGCCTGGTGGGTACTTATGCATGGTCACAAGTTTGAGCCCATTACGAAAAGTTAGAAAAATTGTTATGTTTGTTAATATTCTTTCATGTAGCTTGAAATGAAGGGAATGTAACCCCATAAAAGTGGGTATAGGCATTTTGTACTATGTCATAGCTAAAAAATGAGACCATTTCTGTGGTGCTAGCTTGGCCTGGTGGGTACTTATGCATGGTCACAAGTTTGAGCCCATTATGAAAATGTAGTAAAATGGTCAACTTTGTTAATATATTCTTCCATGTAGCTTGAAATGAAGGGAATGTGACCCCATAAAAGTGGGTATAGGCATTTTGTACTATGTCATAGCTACAAAATGAGACCATTTCTGCGGTGCTAACTTGGCCTGGAGGGTACTTATGCATGGTCAAAAGTTTGAGCCCATATGAAAATTTAGAAAAATTGTCAACTTTGGTAATATTCTTCCATGTAGCTTGAAATGAAGGGAATGTGACCCCATAAAAGTGGATATAGCTGTTTTGTACTATGTCATAGCTACAAAATGAGACCGTTTCTGTGGTGCTAGCTTGGCCTGGTGGGTACTTATGCTTGGTCACAAGTTTGAGTCCATATGAAAATCTAGAAAAATTCGTTGTCAACCTTGTTAATATTCTTGTATGTAGCTTGAAATGAAGGGAATGTGACCCCATAAAAGTGGGTATAGGCATTTTGTACTATGTCATAGCTACAAAATGTGACCGTTTCTGTGGTGCTAGCTTGGCCTGGTGGGTACTTATGCATGGTCACAAGTTTGAGTCCATATGAAAATCTAGAAAAATTCGTTGTCAACCTTGTTAATATTCTTGTATGTAGCTTGAAATGAAGGGAATGTGACCCCATAAAAGTGGGTATAGGCATTTTGTACTATGTCATAGCTACAAAATGTGACCGTTTCTGTGGTGCTAGCTTGGCCTGGTGGGTACTTATGCTTGGTCACAAGTTTGAGTCCATATGAAAATCTAGAAAAATTCGTTGTCAACCTTGTTAATATTCTTGTATGTAGCTTGAAATGAAGGGAATGTGACCCCATAAAAGTGGGTATAGGCATTTTGTACTATGTCATAGCTACAAAATGAGACCGTTTCTGTGGTGCTAGCTTGGCCTGGTGGGTACTTATGCTTGGTCACAAGTTTGAGTCCATATGAAAATCTAGAAAAATTCGTTGTCAACCTAGTTAATATTCTTGCATGTAGCTTGAAATGAAGGGAATGTGACCCCATAAAAGTGGGTATAGGCATTTTGTACTATGTCATAGTTACAAAATGAGACCGTTTCTGTGGTGCTAGCTTGGCCTGGTGGGTACTTATGCTTGGTCACAAGTTTGAGTCCATATGAAAATCTAGAAAAATTCGTTGTCAACTTTGTTAATATTCTTGTATGTAGCTTGAAATGAAGGGAATGTGTCCCCATAAAAGTGGGCATAGGTGTTTTGTACTATGTCATAGCTACAAAATGAGACCATTCCTCTGGTGCTAGCTTGGCCTGGTGGGTACTTATGATTGGTCACAAGTTTGAGTCCATATGAAAATCTAGAAAAATTCGTTGTCAACCTAGTTAATATTCTTGCATGTAGCTTGAAATGAAGGGAATGTGACCCCATAAAAGTGGGTATAGGCATTTTGTAGCATGTCATAGCTACAAAATGAGACCGTTTCTGTGGTGCTAGCTTGGCCTGGAGGGTACTTATGCTTGGTCACAAGTTTGAGCCCATTATCAAATGTAGTAAAATGGTCAACTTTGTTAATATTCTTGTATGTAGCTTGAAATGAAGGGAATGTGACCCCATAAAAGTGGATATAGGTGTTTTGTACTATGTCATAGCTACAAAATGAGACCGTTTCTGTGGTGCTAGCTTGGCCTGGTGGGTACTTATGCTTGGTCACAAATTTGAGCCCATTATGAAAATGTAGTAAAATGGCCAACTTTGTTAATATTCTTGTATGTAGCTTGAAATGAAGGGAATGTGACCCCATAAAAGTGGGTATAAGTGTTTTGTACTATGTCATAGCTACAAAATGAGACCATTTCTGTGGTGCTAGCTTGGCCTGGTGGGTACTTATGCATGGTCACAAGTTTGAGCCCATATGAAAATTTAGAAAAATGGTCAACTTTGGTAATATTCTTGTATGTAGCTTGAAATGAAGGGAATGTGACCCCATAAAAGTGGATATAGGTGTTTTGTACTATGTCATAGCTACAAAATGAGACCATTTCTGTGGTGCTAGCTTGGCCTGGTGGGTACTTATGCATGGTCACAAGTTTGAGCCCATTATGAAAATTTAGAAAAATGGTCAACTTTGGTAATATTCTTGTATGTAGCTTGAAATGAAGGGAATGTGACCCCATAAAAGTGGATATAGGTGTTTTGTACTATGTCATAGCTACAAAATGAGACCGTTTCTGTGGTGCTAGCTTGGTCTGGTGGGTACTTATGCTTGGTCACAAGTTTGAGTCCATATGAAAATCTAGAAAAATTCGTTGTCAACCTTGTTAATATTCTTGTATGTAGCTTGAAATGAAGGGAATGTGACCCCATAAAAGTGGGTATAGGTGTTTTGTACTATGTCATAGCTACAAAATGAGACCATTTCTGTGGTGCTAACTTGGCCTGGTGGGTACTTATGCATGGTCACAAGTTTGAGCCCATATGAAAATTTAGAAAAATGGTCAACTTTGGTAATATTCTTGTATGTAGCTTGAAAAGAAGGGAATGTGACCCCATAAAAGTGGATATAGGTGTTTTGTACTATGTCATAGCTACAAAATGAGACCGTTTCTGTGGTGCTAGCTTGGCCTGGTGGGTACCTATGCATGGTCACAAGTTTGAGCCCATATGAAAATTTAGTAAAATGGTCAACTTTGGTAATATTCTTGTATGTAGCTTGAAATGAAGGGAATGTGACCCCATAAAAGTGGATATAGGTGTTTTGTACTATGTCATAGCTACAAAATGAGACCGTTTCTGTGGTGCTAGCTTGGCCTGGTGGGTACTTATGCTTGGTCACAAGTTTGAGTCCATATGAAAATCTAGAAAAAATCGTTGTCAACCTTGTTAATATTCTTGTATGTAGCTTGAAATGAAGGGAATGTGACCCCATAAAAGTGGGTATAGGTGTTTTGTACTATGTCATAGCTACAAAATGAGACCGTTTCTGTGGTGCTAGCTTGGCCTGGTGGGTACTTATGCTTGGTCACAAGTTTGAGCCCATTATGAAAATGTAGTAAAATGGCCAACTTTGTTAATATTCTTGTATGTAGCTTGAAATGAAGGGAATGTGACCCCATAAAAGTGGGTATAGGTGTTTTGTACTATGTCATAGCTACAAAATGAGACCATTTCTGTGGTGCTAGCTTGGCCCGGTGGGTACTTATGCATGGTCACAAGTTTGAGCCCATATGAAAATGTAGTTAAATTGTCAACTTTCTTAATATACTTGTATGTAGCTTGAAATGAAGGGAATGTGACCCCATAAAAGTGGGTATAGGTATTTTGTACTATGTCATAGCTACAAAATGAGACCATGTTTATGGTGCTAGCTTGGCCTGGTGGGTACTTATGCTTGGTCACAAGTTTGAGCCCATTATGAAAATGTAGTAAAATGGCCAACTTTGTTAATATTCTTGTATGTAGCTTGAAATGAAGGGAATGTGACCCCATAAAAGTGGATATAGGTGTTTTGTACTATGTCATAGCTACAAAATGAGACCGTTTCTGTGGTGCTAGCTTGGCCTGGTGGGTACTTATGCTTGGTCACAAGTTTGAGTCCATATGAAAATCTAGAAAAATTCGTTGTCAACCTTGTTAATATTCTTGTATGTAGCTTGAAATGAAGGGAATGTGACCCCATAAAAGTGGGTATAGGTATTTTGTACTATGTCATAGCTACAAAATGAGACCATGTCTGTGGTGCTAGCTTGGCCTGGTGGGCACTTATGCTTGGTCACAAGTTTGAGCCCATTATGAAAATGTAGTAAAATGGTAAACTTTGTTAATATTCTTGTATGTAGCTTGAAATGAAGGGAATGTGACCCCATAAAAGTGGGTATAGGTGTTTTGTACTATGTCATAGCTACAAAATGAGACCATTTCTGTGGTGCTAGCTTGGCCTGGTGGGTACTTATGCATGGTCACAAGTTTGAGCCCATTATGAAAATTTAGTAAAATTGTCAAATTTGTTAATATTCTTGTATGTAGCTTGAAATGAAGGGAATGTGACCCCATAAAAGTGGGTATAGGCATTTTGTAGCATGTCATAGCTACAAAATGAGACCGTTTCTGTGGTGCTAGCTTGGCCTGGAGGGTACTTATGCTTGGTCACAAGTTTGAGCCCATTATGAAAATTTAGAAAAATGGTCAACTTTGTTAATATCCTTCCATGTAGCTTGAAATGAAGGGAATGTGACCCCATAAAAGTGGATATAGGTGTTTTGTACTATGTCATAGCTACAAAATGAGACCATTTCTGTGGTGCTAGCTTGGCCTGGTGGGTACTTATGCATGGTCACAAGTTTGAGCCCATATGAAAATTTAGAAAAATGGTCAACTTTGGTAATATTCTTGTATGTAGCTTGAAATGAAGGGAATGTGACCCCATAAAAGTGGGTATAGGTGTTTTGTACTATGTCATAGCTACAAAATGAGACCATTTCTGTGGTGCTAGCTTGGCCTGGTGGGTACTTATGCATGGTCACAAGTTTGAGCCCATATGAAAATTTAGAAAAATGGTCAACTTTGGTAATATTCTTGTATGTAGCTTGAAATGAAGGGAATGTGACCCCATAAAAGTGGATATAGGTGTTTTGTACTATGTCATAGCTACAAAATGAGACCATTTCTGTGGTGCTAGCTTGGCCTGGTGGGTACTTATGCATGGTCACAAGTTTGAGCCCATATGAAAATTTAGAAAAATGGTCAACTTTGGTAATATTCTTGTATGTAGCTTGAAATGAAGGGAATGTGACCCCATAAAAGTGGGTATAGGTGTTTTGTACTATGTCATAGCTACAAAATGAGACCATTTCTGTGGTGCTAGCTTGGCCTGGTGGGTACTTATGCATGGTCACAAGTTTGAGCCCATATGAAAATTTAGAAAAATGGTCAACTTTGGTAATATTCTTGTATGTAGCTTGAAATGAAGGGAATGTGACCCCATAAAAGTGGATATAGGTGTTTTGTACTATGTCATAGCTACAAAATGAGACCGTTTCTGTGGTGCTAGCTTGGTCTGGTGGGTACTTATGCTTGGTCACAAGTTTGAGTCCATATGAAAATCTAGAAAAATTCGTTGTCAACCTTGTTAATATTCTTGTATGTAGCTTGAAATGAAGGGAATGTGACCCCATAAAAGTGGGTATAGGTGTTTTGTACTATGTCATAGCTACAAAATGAGACCATTTCTGTGGTGCTAACTTGGCCTGGTGGGTACTTATGCATGGTCACAAGTTTGAGCCCATATGAAAATTTAGAAAAATGGTCAACTTTGGTAATATTCTTGTATGTAGCTTGAAAAGAAGGGAATGTGACCCCATAAAAGTGGATATAGGTGTTTTGTACTATGTCATAGCTACAAAATGAGACCGTTTCTGTGGTGCTAGCTTGGCCTGGTGGGTACCTATGCATGGTCACAAGTTTGAGCCCATATGAAAATTTAGTAAAATGGTCAACTTTGGTAATATTCTTGTATGTAGCTTGAAATGAAGGGAATGTGACCCCATAAAAGTGGATATAGGTGTTTTGTACTATGTCATAGCTACAAAATGAGACCGTTTCTGTGGTGCTAGCTTGGCCTGGTGGGTACTTATGCTTGGTCACAAGTTTGAGTCCATATGAAAATCTAGAAAAAATCGTTGTCAACCTTGTTAATATTCTTGTATGTAGCTTGAAATGAAGGGAATGTGACCCCATAAAAGTGGGTATAGGTGTTTTGTACTATGTCATAGCTACAAAATGAGACCGTTTCTGTGGTGCTAGCTTGGCCTGGTGGGTACTTATGCTTGGTCACAAGTTTGAGCCCATTATGAAAATGTAGTAAAATGGCCAACTTTGTTAATATTCTTGTATGTAGCTTGAAATGAAGGGAATGTGACCCCATAAAAGTGGGTATAGGTGTTTTGTACTATGTCATAGCTACAAAATGAGACCATTTCTGTGGTGCTAGCTTGGCCCGGTGGGTACTTATGCATGGTCACAAGTTTGAGCCCATATGAAAATGTAGTTAAATTGTCAACTTTCTTAATATACTTGTATGTAGCTTGAAATGAAGGGAATGTGACCCCATAAAAGTGGGTATAGGTATTTTGTACTATGTCATAGCTACAAAATGAGACCATGTTTATGGTGCTAGCTTGGCCTGGTGGGTACTTATGCTTGGTCACAAGTTTGAGCCCATTATGAAAATGTAGTAAAATGGCCAACTTTGTTAATATTCTTGTATGTAGCTTGAAATGAAGGGAATGTGACCCCATAAAAGTGGATATAGGTGTTTTGTACTATGTCATAGCTACAAAATGAGACCGTTTCTGTGGTGCTAGCTTGGCCTGGTGGGTACTTATGCTTGGTCACAAGTTTGAGTCCATATGAAAATCTAGAAAAATTCGTTGTCAACCTTGTTAATATTCTTGTATGTAGCTTGAAATGAAGGGAATGTGACCCCATAAAAGTGGGTATAGGTATTTTGTACTATGTCATAGCTACAAAATGAGACCATGTCTGTGGTGCTAGCTTGGCCTGGTGGGCACTTATGCTTGGTCACAAGTTTGAGCCCATTATGAAAATGTAGTAAAATGGTAAACTTTGTTAATATTCTTGTATGTAGCTTGAAATGAAGGGAATGTGACCCCATAAAAGTGGGTATAGGTGTTTTGTACTATGTCATAGCTACAAAATGAGACCATTTCTGTGGTGCTAGCTTGGCCTGGTGGGTACTTATGCATGGTCACAAGTTTGAGCCCATTATGAAAATTTAGTAAAATTGTCAAATTTGTTAATATTCTTGTATGTAGCTTGAAATGAAGGGAATGTGACCCCATAAAAGTGGGTATAGGCATTTTGTAGCATGTCATAGCTACAAAATGAGACCGTTTCTGTGGTGCTAGCTTGGCCTGGAGGGTACTTATGCTTGGTCACAAGTTTGAGCCCATTATGAAAATTTAGAAAAATGGTCAACTTTGTTAATATCCTTCCATGTAGCTTGAAATGAAGGGAATGTGACCCCATAAAAGTGGATATAGGTGTTTTGTACTATGTCATAGCTACAAAATGAGACCATTTCTGTGGTGCTAGCTTGGCCTGGTGGGTACTTATGCATGGTCACAAGTTTGAGCCCATATGAAAATTTAGAAAAATGGTCAACTTTGGTAATATTCTTGTATGTAGCTTGAAATGAAGGGAATGTGACCCCATAAAAGTGGGTATAGGTGTTTTGTACTATGTCATAGCTACAAAATGAGACCATTTCTGTGGTGCTAGCTTGGCCTGGTGGGTACTTATGCATGGTCACAAGTTTGAGCCCATATGAAAATTTAGAAAAATGGTCAACTTTGGTAATATTCTTGTATGTAGCTTGAAATGAAGGGAATGTGACCCCATAAAAGTGGGTATAGGTGTTTTGTACTATGTCATAGCTACAAAATGAGACCATTTCTGTGGTGCTAGCTTGGCCTGGTGGGTACTTATGCATGGTCACAAGTTTGAGCCCATATGAAAATTTAGAAAAATGGTCAACTTTGGTAATATTCTTGTATGTAGCTTGAAATGAAGGGAATGTGACCCCATAAAAGTGGATATAGGTGTTTTGTACTATGTCATAGCTACAAAATGAGACCGTTTCTGTGGTGCTAGCTTGGCCTGGTGGGTACTTATGCTTGGTCACAAGTTTGAGTCCATATGAAAATCTAGAAAAATTCGTTGTCAACCTTGTTAATATTCTTGTATGTAGCTTGAAATGAAGGGAATGTGACCCCATAAAAGTGGGTATAGGTGTTTTGTACTATGTCATAGCTACAAAATGAGACCGTTTCTGTGGTGCTAGCTTGGCCTGGTGGGTACTTATGCTTGGTCACAAGTTTGAGTCCATATGAAAATCTAGAAAAATTCGTTGTCAACCTTGTTAATATTCTTGTATGTAGCTTGAAATGAAGGGAATGTGACCCCATAAAAGTGGGTATAGGTGTTTTGTACTATGTCATAGCTACAAAATGAGACCGTTTCTGTGGTGCTAGCTTGGCCTGGTGGGTACTTATGCTTGGTCACAAGTTTGAGCCCATTATGAAAATGTAGTAAAATGGCCAACTTTGTTAATATTCTTGTATGTAGCTTGAAATGAAGGGAATGTGACCCCATAAAAGTGGATATAGGTGTTTTGTACTATGTCATAGCTACAAAATGAGACCGTTTCTGTGGTGCTAGCTTGGCCTGGTGGGTACTTATGCTTGGTCACAAGTTTGAGTCCATATGAAAATCTAGAAAAATTCGTTGTCAACCTTGTTAATATTCTTGTATGTAGCTTGAAATGAAGGGAATGTGACCCCATAAAAGTGGGTATAGGTATTTTGTACTATGTCATAGCTACAAAATGAGACCATGTCTGTGGTGCTAGCTTGGCCTGGTGGGCACTTATGCTTGGTCACAAGTTTGAGCCCATTATGAAAATGTAGTAAAATGGTAAACTTTGTTAATATTCTTGTATGTAGCTTGAAATGAAGGGAATGTGACCCCATAAAAGTGGGTATAGGTGTTTTGTACTATGTCATAGCTACAAAATGAGACCATTTCTGTGGTGCTAGCTTGGCCTGGTGGGTACTTATGCATGGTCACAAGTTTGAGCCCATTATGAAAATTTAGTAAAATTGTCAAATTTGTTAATATTCTTGTATGTAGCTTGAAATGAAGGGAATGTGACCCCATAAAAGTGGGTATAGGCATTTTGTAGCATGTCATAGCTACAAAATGAGACCGTTTCTGTGGTGCTAGCTTGGCCTGGAGGGTACTTATGCTTGGTCACAAGTTTGAGCCCATTATGAAAATTTAGAAAAATGGTCAACTTTGTTAATATCCTTCCATGTAGCTTGAAATGAAGGGAATGTGACCCCATAAAAGTGGATATAGGTGTTTTGTACTATGTCATAGCTACAAAATGAGACCATTTCTGTGGTGCTAGCTTGGCCTGGTGGGTACTTATGCATGGTCACAAGTTTGAGCCCATATGAAAATTTAGAAAAATGGTCAACTTTGGTAATATTCTTGTATGTAGCTTGAAATGAAGGGAATGTGACCCCATAAAAGTGGGTATAGGTGTTTTGTACTATGTCATAGCTACAAAATGAGACCATTTCTGTGGTGCTAGCTTGGCCTGGTGGGTACTTATGCATGGTCACAAGTTTGAGCCCATATGAAAATTTAGAAAAATGGTCAACTTTGGTAATATTCTTGTATGTAGCTTGAAATGAAGGGAATGTGACCCCATAAAAGTGGATATAGGTGTTTTGTACTATGTCATAGCTACAAAATGAGACCATTTCTGTGGTGCTAGCTTGGCCTGGTGGGTACTTATGCATGGTCACAAGTTTGAGCCCATATGAAAATTTAGAAAAATGGTCAACTTTGGTAATATTCTTGTATGTAGCTTGAAATGAAGGGAATGTGACCCCATAAAAGTGGATATAGGTGTTTTGTACTATGTCATAGCTACAAAATGAGACCGTTTCTGTGGTGCTAGCTTGGCCTGGTGGGTACTTATGCTTGGTCACAAGTTTGAGTCCATATGAAAATCTAGAAAAATTCGTTGTCAACCTTGTTAATATTCTTGTATGTAGCTTGAAATGAAGGGAATGTGACCCCATAAAAGTGGGTATAGGTGTTTTGTACTATGTCATAGCTACAAAATGAGACCGTTTCTGTGGTGCTAGCTTGGCCTGGTGGGTACTTATGCTTGGTCACAAGTTTGAGTCCATATGAAAATCTAGAAAAATTCGTTGTCAACCTTGTTAATATTCTTGTATGTAGCTTGAAATGAAGGGAATGTGACCCCATAAAAGTGGGTATAGGTGTTTTGTACTATGTCATAGCTACAAAATGAGACCGTTTCTGTGGTGCTAGCTTGGCCTGGTGGGTACTTATGCTTGGTCACAAGTTTGAGCCCATTATGAAAATGTAGTAAAATGGCCAACTTTGTTAATATTCTTGTATGTAGCTTGAAATGAAGGGAATGTGACCCCATAAAAGTGGGTAAAGGTGTTTTGTACTATGTCATAGCTACAAAATGAGACCGTTTCTGTGGTGCTAGCTTGGCCTGGAGGGTACTTATGCTTGGTCACAAGTTTGAGCCCATTATGAAAATTTAGAAAAATGGTCAACTTTGTTAATATCCTTCCATGTAGCTTGAAATGAAGGGAATGTGACCCCATAAAAGTGGATATAGGTGTTTTGTACTATGTCATAGCTACAAAATGAGACCATTTCTGTGGTGCTAGCTTGGCCTGGTGGGTACTTATGCATGGTCACAAGTTTGAGCCCATATGAAAATTTAGAAAAATGGTCAACTTTGGTAATATTCTTGTATGTAGCTTGAAATGAAGGGAATGTGACCCCATAAAAGTGGGTATAGGTGTTTTGTACTATGTCATAGCTACAAAATGAGACCATTTCTGTGGTGCTAGCTTGGCCTGGTGGGTACTTATGCATGGTCACAAGTTTGAGCCCATATGAAAATTTAGAAAAATGGTCAACTTTGGTAATATTCTTGTATGTAGCTTGAAATGAAGGGAATGTGACCCCATAAAAGTGGATATAGGTGTTTTGTACTATGTCATAGCTACAAAATGAGACCATTTCTGTGGTGCTAGCTTGGCCTGGTGGGTACTTATGCATGGTCACAAGTTTGAGCCCATATGAAAATTTAGAAAAATGGTCAACTTTGGTAATATTCTTGTATGTAGCTTGAAATGAAGGGAATGTGACCCCATAAAAGTGGGTATAGGTGTTTTGTACTATGTCATAGCTACAAAATGAGACCATTTCTGTGGTGCTAGCTTGGCCTGGTGGGTACTTATGCATGGTCACAAGTTTGAGCCCATATGAAAATTTAGAAAAATGGTCAACTTTGGTAATATTCTTGTATGTAGCTTGAAATGAAGGGAATGTGACCCCATAAAAGTGGATATAGGTGTTTTGTACTATGTCATAGCTACAAAATGAGACCGTTTCTGTGGTGCTAGCTTGGTCTGGTGGGTACTTATGCTTGGTCACAAGTTTGAGTCCATATGAAAATCTAGAAAAATTCGTTGTCAACCTTGTTAATATTCTTGTATGTAGCTTGAAATGAAGGGAATGTGACCCCATAAAAGTGGGTATAGGTGTTTTGTACTATGTCATAGCTACAAAATGAGACCATTTCTGTGGTGCTAACTTGGCCTGGTGGGTACTTATGCATGGTCACAAGTTTGAGCCCATATGAAAATTTAGAAAAATGGTCAACTTTGGTAATATTCTTGTATGTAGCTTGAAAAGAAGGGAATGTGACCCCATAAAAGTGGATATAGGTGTTTTGTACTATGTCATAGCTACAAAATGAGACCGTTTCTGTGGTGCTAGCTTGGCCTGGTGGGTACCTATGCATGGTCACAAGTTTGAGCCCATATGAAAATTTAGTAAAATGGTCAACTTTGGTAATATTCTTGTATGTAGCTTGAAATGAAGGGAATGTGACCCCATAAAAGTGGATATAGGTGTTTTGTACTATGTCATAGCTACAAAATGAGACCGTTTCTGTGGTGCTAGCTTGGCCTGGTGGGTACTTATGCTTGGTCACAAGTTTGAGTCCATATGAAAATCTAGAAAAAATCGTTGTCAACCTTGTTAATATTCTTGTATGTAGCTTGAAATGAAGGGAATGTGACCCCATAAAAGTGGGTATAGGTGTTTTGTACTATGTCATAGCTACAAAATGAGACCGTTTCTGTGGTGCTAGCTTGGCCTGGTGGGTACTTATGCTTGGTCACAAGTTTGAGCCCATTATGAAAATGTAGTAAAATGGCCAACTTTGTTAATATTCTTGTATGTAGCTTGAAATGAAGGGAATGTGACCCCATAAAAGTGGGTATAGGTGTTTTGTACTATGTCATAGCTACAAAATGAGACCATTTCTGTGGTGCTAGCTTGGCCCGGTGGGTACTTATGCATGGTCACAAGTTTGAGCCCATATGAAAATGTAGTTAAATTGTCAACTTTCTTAATATACTTGTATGTAGCTTGAAATGAAGGGAATGTGACCCCATAAAAGTGGGTATAGGTATTTTGTACTATGTCATAGCTACAAAATGAGACCATGTTTATGGTGCTAGCTTGGCCTGGTGGGTACTTATGCTTGGTCACAAGTTTGAGCCCATTATGAAAATGTAGTAAAATGGCCAACTTTGTTAATATTCTTGTATGTAGCTTGAAATGAAGGGAATGTGACCCCATAAAAGTGGATATAGGTGTTTTGTACTATGTCATAGCTACAAAATGAGACCGTTTCTGTGGTGCTAGCTTGGCCTGGTGGGTACTTATGCTTGGTCACAAGTTTGAGTCCATATGAAAATCTAGAAAAATTCGTTGTCAACCTTGTTAATATTCTTGTATGTAGCTTGAAATGAAGGGAATGTGACCCCATAAAAGTGGGTATAGGTATTTTGTACTATGTCATAGCTACAAAATGAGACCATGTCTGTGGTGCTAGCTTGGCCTGGTGGGCACTTATGCTTGGTCACAAGTTTGAGCCCATTATGAAAATGTAGTAAAATGGTAAACTTTGTTAATATTCTTGTATGTAGCTTGAAATGAAGGGAATGTGACCCCATAAAAGTGGGTATAGGTGTTTTGTACTATGTCATAGCTACAAAATGAGACCATTTCTGTGGTGCTAGCTTGGCCTGGTGGGTACTTATGCATGGTCACAAGTTTGAGCCCATTATGAAAATTTAGTAAAATTGTCAAATTTGTTAATATTCTTGTATGTAGCTTGAAATGAAGGGAATGTGACCCCATAAAAGTGGGTATAGGCATTTTGTAGCATGTCATAGCTACAAAATGAGACCGTTTCTGTGGTGCTAGCTTGGCCTGGAGGGTACTTATGCTTGGTCACAAGTTTGAGCCCATTATGAAAATTTAGAAAAATGGTCAACTTTGTTAATATCCTTCCATGTAGCTTGAAATGAAGGGAATGTGACCCCATAAAAGTGGATATAGGTGTTTTGTACTATGTCATAGCTACAAAATGAGACCATTTCTGTGGTGCTAGCTTGGCCTGGTGGGTACTTATGCATGGTCACAAGTTTGAGCCCATATGAAAATTTAGAAAAATGGTCAACTTTGGTAATATTCTTGTATGTAGCTTGAAATGAAGGGAATGTGACCCCATAAAAGTGGGTATAGGTGTTTTGTACTATGTCATAGCTACAAAATGAGACCATTTCTGTGGTGCTAGCTTGGCCTGGTGGGTACTTATGCATGGTCACAAGTTTGAGCCCATATGAAAATTTAGAAAAATGGTCAACTTTGGTAATATTCTTGTATGTAGCTTGAAATGAAGGGAATGTGACCCCATAAAAGTGGATATAGGTGTTTTGTACTATGTCATAGCTACAAAATGAGACCATTTCTGTGGTGCTAGCTTGGCCTGGTGGGTACTTATGCATGGTCACAAGTTTGAGCCCATATGAAAATTTAGAAAAATGGTCAACTTTGGTAATATTCTTGTATGTAGCTTGAAATGAAGGGAATGTGACCCCATAAAAGTGGGTATAGGTGTTTTGTACTATGTCATAGCTACAAAATGAGACCATTTCTGTGGTGCTAGCTTGGCCTGGTGGGTACTTATGCATGGTCACAAGTTTGAGCCCATATGAAAATTTAGAAAAATGGTCAACTTTGGTAATATTCTTGTATGTAGCTTGAAATGAAGGGAATGTGACCCCATAAAAGTGGATATAGGTGTTTTGTACTATGTCATAGCTACAAAATGAGACCGTTTCTGTGGTGCTAGCTTGGTCTGGTGGGTACTTATGCTTGGTCACAAGTTTGAGTCCATATGAAAATCTAGAAAAATTCGTTGTCAACCTTGTTAATATTCTTGTATGTAGCTTGAAATGAAGGGAATGTGACCCCATAAAAGTGGGTATAGGTGTTTTGTACTATGTCATAGCTACAAAATGAGACCATTTCTGTGGTGCTAACTTGGCCTGGTGGGTACTTATGCATGGTCACAAGTTTGAGCCCATATGAAAATTTAGAAAAATGGTCAACTTTGGTAATATTCTTGTATGTAGCTTGAAAAGAAGGGAATGTGACCCCATAAAAGTGGATATAGGTGTTTTGTACTATGTCATAGCTACAAAATGAGACCGTTTCTGTGGTGCTAGCTTGGCCTGGTGGGTACCTATGCATGGTCACAAGTTTGAGCCCATATGAAAATTTAGTAAAATGGTCAACTTTGGTAATATTCTTGTATGTAGCTTGAAATGAAGGGAATGTGACCCCATAAAAGTGGATATAGGTGTTTTGTACTATGTCATAGCTACAAAATGAGACCGTTTCTGTGGTGCTAGCTTGGCCTGGTGGGTACTTATGCTTGGTCACAAGTTTGAGTCCATATGAAAATCTAGAAAAAATCGTTGTCAACCTTGTTAATATTCTTGTATGTAGCTTGAAATGAAGGGAATGTGACCCCATAAAAGTGGGTATAGGTGTTTTGTACTATGTCATAGCTACAAAATGAGACCGTTTCTGTGGTGCTAGCTTGGCCTGGTGGGTACTTATGCTTGGTCACAAGTTTGAGCCCATTATGAAAATGTAGTAAAATGGCCAACTTTGTTAATATTCTTGTATGTAGCTTGAAATGAAGGGAATGTGACCCCATAAAAGTGGGTATAGGTGTTTTGTACTATGTCATAGCTACAAAATGAGACCATTTCTGTGGTGCTAGCTTGGCCCGGTGGGTACTTATGCATGGTCACAAGTTTGAGCCCATATGAAAATGTAGTTAAATTGTCAACTTTCTTAATATACTTGTATGTAGCTTGAAATGAAGGGAATGTGACCCCATAAAAGTGGGTATAGGTATTTTGTACTATGTCATAGCTACAAAATGAGACCATGTTTATGGTGCTAGCTTGGCCTGGTGGGTACTTATGCTTGGTCACAAGTTTGAGCCCATTATGAAAATGTAGTAAAATGGCCAACTTTGTTAATATTCTTGTATGTAGCTTGAAATGAAGGGAATGTGACCCCATAAAAGTGGATATAGGTGTTTTGTACTATGTCATAGCTACAAAATGAGACCGTTTCTGTGGTGCTAGCTTGGCCTGGTGGGTACTTATGCTTGGTCACAAGTTTGAGTCCATATGAAAATCTAGAAAAATTCGTTGTCAACCTTGTTAATATTCTTGTATGTAGCTTGAAATGAAGGGAATGTGACCCCATAAAAGTGGGTATAGGTATTTTGTACTATGTCATAGCTACAAAATGAGACCATGTCTGTGGTGCTAGCTTGGCCTGGTGGGCACTTATGCTTGGTCACAAGTTTGAGCCCATTATGAAAATGTAGTAAAATGGTAAACTTTGTTAATATTCTTGTATGTAGCTTGAAATGAAGGGAATGTGACCCCATAAAAGTGGGTATAGGTGTTTTGTACTATGTCATAGCTACAAAATGAGACCATTTCTGTGGTGCTAGCTTGGCCTGGTGGGTACTTATGCATGGTCACAAGTTTGAGCCCATTATGAAAATTTAGTAAAATTGTCAAATTTGTTAATATTCTTGTATGTAGCTTGAAATGAAGGGAATGTGACCCCATAAAAGTGGGTATAGGCATTTTGTAGCATGTCATAGCTACAAAATGAGACCGTTTCTGTGGTGCTAGCTTGGCCTGGAGGGTACTTATGCTTGGTCACAAGTTTGAGCCCATTATGAAAATTTAGAAAAATGGTCAACTTTGTTAATATCCTTCCATGTAGCTTGAAATGAAGGGAATGTGACCCCATAAAAGTGGATATAGGTGTTTTGTACTATGTCATAGCTACAAAATGAGACCATTTCTGTGGTGCTAGCTTGGCCTGGTGGGTACTTATGCATGGTCACAAGTTTGAGCCCATATGAAAATTTAGAAAAATGGTCAACTTTGGTAATATTCTTGTATGTAGCTTGAAATGAAGGGAATGTGACCCCATAAAAGTGGGTATAGGTGTTTTGTACTATGTCATAGCTACAAAATGAGACCATTTCTGTGGTGCTAGCTTGGCCTGGTGGGTACTTATGCATGGTCACAAGTTTGAGCCCATATGAAAATTTAGAAAAATGGTCAACTTTGGTAATATTCTTGTATGTAGCTTGAAATGAAGGGAATGTGACCCCATAAAAGTGGATATAGGTGTTTTGTACTATGTCATAGCTACAAAATGAGACCATTTCTGTGGTGCTAGCTTGGCCTGGTGGGTACTTATGCATGGTCACAAGTTTGAGCCCATATGAAAATTTAGAAAAATGGTCAACTTTGGTAATATTCTTGTATGTAGCTTGAAATGAAGGGAATGTGACCCCATAAAAGTGGATATAGGTGTTTTGTACTATGTCATAGCTACAAAATGAGACCGTTTCTGTGGTGCTAGCTTGGCCTGGTGGGTACTTATGCTTGGTCACAAGTTTGAGTCCATATGAAAATCTAGAAAAATTCGTTGTCAACCTTGTTAATATTCTTGTATGTAGCTTGAAATGAAGGGAATGTGACCCCATAAAAGTGGGTATAGGTGTTTTGTACTATGTCATAGCTACAAAATGAGACCGTTTCTGTGGTGCTAGCTTGGCCTGGTGGGTACTTATGCTTGGTCACAAGTTTGAGTCCATATGAAAATCTAGAAAAATTCGTTGTCAACCTTGTTAATATTCTTGTATGTAGCTTGAAATGAAGGGAATGTGACCCCATAAAAGTGGGTATAGGTGTTTTGTACTATGTCATAGCTACAAAATGAGACCGTTTCTGTGGTGCTAGCTTGGCCTGGTGGGTACTTATGCTTGGTCACAAGTTTGAGCCCATTATGAAAATGTAGTAAAATGGCCAACTTTGTTAATATTCTTGTATGTAGCTTGAAATGAAGGGAATGTGACCCCATAAAAGTGGATATAGGTGTTTTGTACTATGTCATAGCTACAAAATGAGACCGTTTCTGTGGTGCTAGCTTGGCCTGGTGGGTACTTATGCTTGGTCACAAGTTTGAGTCCATATGAAAATCTAGAAAAATTCGTTGTCAACCTTGTTAATATTCTTGTATGTAGCTTGAAATGAAGGGAATGTGACCCCATAAAAGTGGGTATAGGTATTTTGTACTATGTCATAGCTACAAAATGAGACCATGTCTGTGGTGCTAGCTTGGCCTGGTGGGCACTTATGCTTGGTCACAAGTTTGAGCCCATTATGAAAATGTAGTAAAATGGTAAACTTTGTTAATATTCTTGTATGTAGCTTGAAATGAAGGGAATGTGACCCCATAAAAGTGGGTATAGGTGTTTTGTACTATGTCATAGCTACAAAATGAGACCATTTCTGTGGTGCTAGCTTGGCCTGGTGGGTACTTATGCATGGTCACAAGTTTGAGCCCAT
Source organism: Lutraria lutraria (assembly GCA_964023205.1). NCBI lineage: Eukaryota > Metazoa > Mollusca > Bivalvia > Venerida > Mactridae > Lutraria > Lutraria lutraria. Next base: position 25,659,197 of record OZ026843.1, read on the forward strand.
TATGAAAATTTAGTAAAATTGTCAAATTTGTTAATATTCTTGTATGTAGCTTGAAATGAAGGGAATGTGACCCCATAAAAGTGGGTATAGGCATTTTGTAGCATGTCATAGCTACAAAATGAGACCGTTTCTGTGGTGCTAGCTTGGCCTGGAGGGTACTTATGCTTGGTCACAAGTTTGAGCCCATTATGAAAATTTAGAAAAATGGTCAACTTTGTTAATATCCTTCCATGTAGCTTGAAATGAAGGGAATGTGACCCCATAAAAGTGGATATAGGTGTTTTGTACTATGTCATAGCTACAAAATGAGACCATTTCTGTGGTGCTAGCTTGGCCTGGTGGGTACTTATGCATGGTCACAAGTTTGAGCCCATATGAAAATTTAGAAAAATGGTCAACTTTGGTAATATTCTTGTATGTAGCTTGAAATGAAGGGAATGTGACCCCATAAAAGTGGGTATAGGTGTTTTGTACTATGTCATAGCTACAAAATGAGACCATTTCTGTGGTGCTAGCTTGGCCTGGTGGGTACTTATGCATGGTCACAAGTTTGAGCCCATATGAAAATTTAGAAAAATGGTCAACTTTGGTAATATTCTTGTATGTAGCTTGAAATGAAGGGAATGTGACCCCATAAAAGTGGATATAGGTGTTTTGTACTATGTCATAGCTACAAAATGAGACCATTTCTGTGGTGCTAGCTTGGCCTGGTGGGTACTTATGCATGGTCACAAGTTTGAGCCCATATGAAAATTTAGAAAAATGGTCAACTTTGGTAATATTCTTGTATGTAGCTTGAAATGAAGGGAATGTGACCCCATAAAAGTGGATATAGGTGTTTTGTACTATGTCATAGCTACAAAATGAGACCGTTTCTGTGGTGCTAGCTTGGCCTGGTGGGTACTTATGCTTGGTCACAAGTTTGAGTCCATATGAAAATCTAGAAAAATTCGTTGTCAACCTTGTTAATATTCTTGTATGTAGCTTGAAATGAAGGGAATGTGACCCCATAAAAGTGGGTATAGGTGTTTTGTACTATGTCATAGCTACAAAATGAGACCGTTTCTGTGGTGCTAGCTTGGCCTGGTGGGTACTTATGCTTGGTCACAAGTTTGAGTCCATATGAAAATCTAGAAAAATTCGTTGTCAACCTTGTTAATATTCTTGTATGTAGCTTGAAATGAAGGGAATGTGACCCCATAAAAGTGGGTATAGGTGTTTTGTACTATGTCATAGCTACAAAATGAGACCGTTTCTGTGGTGCTAGCTTGGCCTGGTGGGTACTTATGCTTGGTCACAAGTTTGAGCCCATTATGAAAATGTAGTAAAATGGCCAACTTTGTTAATATTCTTGTATGTAGCTTGAAATGAAGGGAATGTGACCCCATAAAAGTGGGTAAAGGTGTTTTGTACTATGTCATAGCTACAAAATGAGACCGTTTCTGTGGTGCTAGCTTGGCCTGGAGGGTACTTATGCTTGGTCACAAGTTTGAGCCCATTATGAAAATTTAGAAAAATGGTCAACTTTGTTAATATCCTTCCATGTAGCTTGAAATGAAGGGAATGTGACCCCATAAAAGTGGATATAGGTGTTTTGTACTATGTCATAGCTACAAAATGAGACCATTTCTGTGGTGCTAGCTTGGCCTGGTGGGTACTTATGCATGGTCACAAGTTTGAGCCCATATGAAAATTTAGAAAAATGGTCAACTTTGGTAATATTCTTGTATGTAGCTTGAAATGAAGGGAATGTGACCCCATAAAAGTGGGTATAGGTGTTTTGTACTATGTCATAGCTACAAAATGAGACCGTTTCTGTGGTGCTAGCTTGGCCTGGTGGGTACTTATGCTTGGTCACAAGTTTGAGTCCATATGAAAATCTAGAAAAATTCGTTGTCAACCTTGTTAATATTCTTGTATGTAGCTTGAAATGAAGGGAATGTGACCCCATAAAAGTGGGTATAGGTGTTTTGTACTATGTCATAGCTACAAAATGAGACCGTTTCTGTGGTGCTAGCTTGGCCTGGTGGGTACTTATGCTTGGTCACAAGTTTGAGCCCATTATGAAAATGTAGTAAAATGGCCAACTTTGTTAATATTCTTGTATGTAGCTTGAAATGAAGGGAATGTGACCCCATAAAAGTGGGTAAAGGTGTTTTGTACTATGTCATAGCTACAAAATGAGACCGTTTCTGTGGTGCTAGCTTGGCCTGGAGGGTACTTATGCTTGGTCACAAGTTTGAGCCCATTATGAAAATTTAGAAAAATGGTCAACTTTGTTAATATCCTTCCATGTAGCTTGAAATGAAGGGAATGTGACCCCATAAAAGTGGATATAGGTGTTTTGTACTATGTCATAGCTACAAAATGAGACCGTTTCTGTGGTGCTAGCTTGGCCTGGTGGGTACTTATGCTTGGTCACAAGTTTGAGTCCATATGAAAATCTAGAAAAATTCGTTGTCAACCTTGTTAATATTCTTGTATGTAGCTTGAAATGAAGGGAATGTGACCCCATAAAAGTGGGTATAGGTGTTTTGTACTATGTCATAGCTACAAAATGAGACCGTTTCTGTGGTGCTAGCTTGGCCTGGTGGGTACTTATGCTTGGTCACAAGTTTGAGTCCATATGAAAATCTAGAAAAATTCGTTGTCAACCTTGTTAATATTCTTGTATGTAGCTTGAAATGAAGGGAATGTGACCCCATAAAAGTGGGTATAGGTGTTTTGTACTATGTCATAGCTACAAAATGAGACCGTTTCTGTGGTGCTAGCTTGGCCTGGTGGGTACTTATGCTTGGTCACAAGTTTGAGCCCATTATGAAAATGTAGTAAAATGGCCAACTTTGTTAATATTCTTGTATGTAGCTTGAAATGAAGGGAATGTGACCCCATAAAAGTGGGTATAGGTGTTTTGTACTATGTCATAGCTACAAAATGAGACCATTTCTGTGGTGCTAGCTTGGCCTGGTGGGTACTTATGCATGGTCACAAGTTTGAGCCCATATGAAAATTTAGAAAAATGGTCAACTTTGGTAATATTCTTGTATGTAGCTTGAAATGAAGGGAATGTGACCCCATAAAAGTGGGTATAGGTGTTTTGTACTATGTCATAGCTACAAAATGAGACCATTTCTGTGGTGCTAGCTTGGCCTGGTGGGTACTTATGCATGGTCACAAGTTTGAGCCCATATGAAAATTTAGAAAAATGGTCAACTTTGGTAATATTCTTGTATGTAGCTTGAAATGAAGGGAATGTGACCCCATAAAAGTGGGTATAGGTGTTTTGTACTATGTCATAGCTACAAAATGAGACCATTTCTGTGGTGCTAGCTTGGCCTGGTGGGTACTTATGCATGGTCACAAGTTTGAGCCCATATGAAAATTTAGAAAAATGGTCAACTTTGGTAATATTCTTGTATGTAGCTTGAAATGAAGGGAATGTGACCCCATAAAAGTGGATATAGGTGTTTTGTACTATGTCATAGCTACAAAATGAGACCATTTCTGTGGTGCTAGCTTGGCCTGGTGGGTACTTATGCATGGTCACAAGTTTGAGCCCATATGAAAATTTAGAAAAATGGTCAACTTTGGTAATATTCTTGTATGTAGCTTGAAATGAAGGGAATGTGACCCCATAAAAGTGGATATAGGTGTTTTGTACTATGTCATAGCTACAAAATGTGACCGTTTCTGTGGTGCTAGCTTGGCCTGGTGGGTACTTATGCTTGGTCACAAGTTTGAGTCCATATGAAAATCTAGAAAAATTCGTTGTCAACCTTGTTAATATTCTTGTATGTAGCTTGAAATGAAGGGAATGTGACCCCATAAAAGTGGGTATAGGTGTTTTGTACTATGTCATAGCTACAAAATGAGACCGTTTCTGTGGTGCTAGCTTGGCCTGGTGGGTACTTATGCTTGGTCACAAGTTTGAGCCCATTATGAAAATGTAGTAAAATGGCCAACTTTGTTAATATTCTTGTATGTAGCTTGAAATGAAGGGAATGTGACCCCATAAAAGTGGGTATAGGTGTTTTGTACTATGTCATAGCTACAAAATGAGACCATTTCTGTGGTGCTAGCTTGGCCTGGTGGGTACTTATGCATGGTCACAAGTTTGAGCCCATATGAAAATGTAGTAAAATGGTCAACTTTGGTAATATTCTTGTATGTAGCTTGAAATGAAGGGAATGTGACCCCATAAAAGTGGGTATAGGTATTTTGTACTATGTCATAGCTACAAAATGAGACCATGTTTATGGTGCTAGCTTGGCCTGGTGGGTACTTATGCTTGGTCACAAGTTTGAGCCCATTATGAAAAATTAGAAAAATGGTCAACTTTGTTAATATCCTTCCATGTAGCTTGAAATGAAGGGAATGTGACCCCATAAAAGTGGGTACAGGTATTTTGTACTACTTCATAGCTCCAAAATAAGACCATTCCTATGGTGCTAGCTTGGCCTGGTGGGTACTTATACTTGGTCACAAGTTTGAGCCCATTATGAAAAATTAGAAAAATTGTTATGTTTGTTAATATTCTTCCATGTAGCTTGATATGAAGGGAATGTGACCCCATAAAAGTGGGTATAGGCATTTTGTACTATGTCATAGGTACTAAATAAGACCATTTCTGTGGTGCTAGCTTGGCCTGGTGGATACTTATGCTTGATTACATGTTTGAGCCCATATGAAAATGTGGTAAAATGTCATATATTTAATACTCTTGTATTTAGCTTGAAAACAAGGGAATGTGACCCAATAAAAATAGGTATAGGTATTTTGTACTCTGTCATAGCTACAAAATAAGACCATTTCTGTAGTGCTACCTTGGACATCCAGTGCAACTTTTGCTTGGTTTCATGTTTGAGCCCATATAAAAATTGGGGAAAATTGCCATCTCTGTTAATATTCTCGTATGTAGCAGGAAAACAAAGGAATGTGACCCCATAAAAGTGAATATAGGTATTTTGTACTATGTCATAGCTACAAAATAAGACGATTCCTATGGTGCTACATTGACCTGTTGTTTATATACATATATAGCTGCACGTGCACTGGAACTGTTCAGAATGTATGGTGGCTTATATTGATTGACGTCATAGTGAATATTGAACTGGTAAACTCTACATCCACTCTTAACTCAGACTGAAAATTAACAATCTCAATTCATCATATCAATGTCATAAATAAAGGAAAGCATTAACACAAAGGTATTCTCTGATAATACTTCAAGTAATATGTCTCAGTTGTTAGAACAAGCTGGCATGGTTTGACACATTTGATATCATATGTTAGAGTTCATCTGTTGTTCATGGTAATGACAAGTTAACGGTATATGATAGGCACTTAAAGATTTAAATGGTCTCATAAGTCATGAATACTCCAAGTGATAGGAACATTAGCACAGTTCTCTCGTGTCATGTATGAAATTCACAGATGTTCACACTAGTCTTCGGATTTAACTACACAATAAATCAGTTACAGAATGTGTTACATTTCCCACTTCAATTAAAATAAGATGAACTTAAACTATATGTTCATTGAAACCAGTTTGAGAAAGGTTAATGAGTTCTATAGTATTTTGAATTTTGCTAATTAACCAAATTATATTTGAATCAAATAGATGACACTTAAAAGATTTAGACTGAAAATTGATTTTATAATACACAATTTCTTATCCAAGCGAATTTTGGTATAATTGCTGCGCAGAAAATGATATTATGATCATAAATCTAAGCACTTCTGAAATTTTATTTAATGATTCAATCATGATACTGGTATTACATATAAGTCACAGAAATCAATTCCATAATGCTGTGATAGTTTAGCACACATAATCATTCAGGTAATCTGGCGATTTTCTTTGTTGGTGTAAATTCACATGACTGTTTTCATATATTTTCATTTTTCTGATGTGTCTTCTCCATGTGTTTCTGGTGATTTTGTTTGAAATGTGATGAATTTAGAGTCATTTGTCTCTCATTATGTTTTGTTGTAATCATGGTTTAATTCTTGGCTGTAATTTCGTACGGTATTTTGGACCAACAGGTGTTTCCTGTTTGACGAGAACGTCTCCAATCCTTGGTATAATGCAATATAAGGTTTATAATATCATTATTGGGTTTGAATGTGAACTTTTACTAGGAAATATGACTAAACATTGAAATAAAATATTATCAGGATATTTCTACTGATTTATAATTATATTCTTCTAGTCAAACTTCACGATCAAACTCACCAATGTCATTATAAACCATCTTCTACTGTATTAAACTGTTTTATACTATCAGAATATGGAATTTGTAAATGGGTACACACTTCAGAGTGGGTACATCTTGACCAAAATGTTGTGGGTACATAATCTTGACCATGCAGTTAATTCCCATATCAGGTATGGGGTAATGCAAAAATGTAATTGTAATGCATTGCAATGCATTACAATTTCCCAAGTAATTCAATGTAATGTGTGATTCAGTTTTTTTTTGCATTACATGCAGTTGTAATTTTATTCATTACACCTTTAAACAATAGGTGTAATGAGGTGCATTACATTGAATTACATCAGTAAAAAAAGACATGAACTGATTGTATTATACATTTATTAAACTTAACAATAATGAATCTATAGCAAACCAATAGCAGTTGGGAATGATGGATATGTTTACCAGTCAACCAATAACCTGCTTATGCATGTACTATTATTGTGACACTCATGGTTGTCTAAAGATTCAAAATTAAGTCTTTATCTTAATCCATCTATTGACAGTGTCTATTGATCATAATTAAATTATCATTTAACCATTGGTCATGAAACTCTGTATACAAATGTTTGGTAAGAGGTGTTAACATTTCAATAAGATTAGAGTACAATGTATATATATATAATATACAGGTATATCATTGTGCCCAAACAGAGCTAACATTTCATTTGGCAAAAATGAACAGCCTTGATCAGTTCAACATTTCAGACAACGTATTTGACAAAAGTGAGACTTTTAAGGCAAAATGCCGACACTGTCTATCTATATGAATTCAGATTAAATGAAACTGTATTATGATTATGAACTGCTTTCTATGTACGTATATATGCATTATGGTGATTAAAATTTTCAAAATTGAGCGAAATGTAATGTGTAATTTAATGCATTACAATGACTGAAGTAATTGTAATGTAATGCATTACATGATAAAATCCATGTAATTGTAATTTAATGCGCTGTTTTTAGCAATGTAATTGTAATGTAATGCATTACATTCTCAAGTAATTCACTCCATGTCTGTCCCATATACATTTTTTTAGGCAGACTGGTGTACCGTATGTAGCAAAGTTTCACACCTATCTAGATCCTACTATGCAACTCCCATTTTTGGTATAAATGTATAATAATGTACATAAAGATTCGTGAAAAATACAAAATTGAGATACAGGGCAGTACTGGTCCAATACCCTAGCTCTTTTTCGAATAGACTCCCTTGCTCAGTGTAAACTTTAAATGTCATGGAAAGTAAAAGGTAAAGGACAGTTTCATAGTCAGAAATTTATAAATTTATATGCATATTCAACCGACTTTCACAAGTTACCCCCCCCCCCCCCCGATCACTGGGTTATAAGTCGTCCGTTAACACTCGGCGCCGTAGGCAGCCACTGACCATTGACTTATTTCCCTCACAGGTACTCATTTAAACACCTGAGTGGAGAGGAGCAAACATGGGATAATTGTTTGCTCAGAAATATTCCGACGGTCCAGTCGGGATTTGAATCAGGGACCTCAAAGCAAGCGTCCTTCCACTGGGCCATCGCTCCCTACAACTTTGAAAGGGAACCACCGAAGGATCAATCCAACAATGTTTGGTTGCAATTGACATAGTGTAGGAGGATATATTGTTTAAAGTAAACACGTACACACACATGGCGGACGTAAGGCGATCACAAAAGCTCACCATGAGCACATTATGATCTGGTGAGATAAAAACAAGGCACTGCATACAGCTATGTAACGTTTTTTATTTATCTTAATAGGAAAGAAGAAAATCTTGCAATTGGCAAATGAAAGTGTCACAGCTAGGTAAGTTATAGATATTCAGCTCCATTTATTGGGGTTGAAACTGTTGTTGAAACATAAGAAACAACATCAAGGTATACAAATTATCATGGTGATGAACGTTTTGTAAAATTAAATTTGTCTCTGTTATATGTAAACAAAACAATTTTAAAGTAAGTCCAGGGCAGTAACTGCGCTATAAGCCTATAACTGACTGAATTCATATTAAAGAACATTCCAGTAAGGTTTTCATGACACTTCACCCAGTCCACAATGTAACGTTAAATCAACATCGCTTAAATCTCATCTAAGCTGTCACTTTCTCTAGCACATAAGACCATGTGCACACATGTTAACCACCACGGGATGATCAGTTCAAAGTCTGCACTTTTTGTTTATATTCTTGTCTAACAAATCCTATAACACATCACTCTATTTATCCATTTTCGAGAATGTCCTAATAAATCTGGTAATAGGGTCCAGGCATCAGTGTTCCATACCTGAAAGAATGTATCAAAAATACAATCAACTATAATAAGTCTTAGCATTACATCATAAGAAATAACAAGTATCAATATAATGGATATACCAAACAAAAGTTATAAAATTATTTGAGTAATGGCGCTCTGTGAACTTGGAGATTACTTTTGTCACTTGTGTGTTGTTTTCTCTATGAACAAATTTGTCATCTAATAATAAACTTTATTATTGTATTTTTATGTTTAATTCATGCCTGAGCCAGCCATATGATCATTGACTATTTACTACATTCGAATATAATTAAATGTTATATGACGTACTACTTGACGCATAGTACAGTAATCGTGTCTGTATTGCTACGTCATGCTAAAAGTGCATGGCTTTTATCGTTCTGTGTTTTATTATATATATAAATATAGAATCCTCTCTCTTTTAGTTTATAACAAATATTCTTAGTTATTTATTATTGTTAAAAATCATTAAAAAATAGACACACATACAAACTTTCTCTAAAAATAGCCTACGTATTGCTAATACTGCATGTATTAGAATTTTCGAAATAATAGATTATTACATGAAAGACTCGCTAATAGAATAAAGATAGTTTAATGTTAAAGATAAAGAAAGTCTACCGTTGGTTTGGAATAACGTACGTAACTATGTTAAACGTCTTAATTATAGAGATACTATTATGTTGTTAAATTATATGCAAATACATGTGCAAAAAACTTGACTGGCAGCTGTAATTTGTTGTCGTTGTTGTTTAAACCAGCATCATTGACAAATAAGGCTCGTAAAAAGGCGTTTTACGACATACCTTACAACTTAATAAAATATTCGATAATCTCCAAAGTACAGGAACCGGAGCATGTCTAGATGATTATTTCTTGTAAAAGTTCACACCTGTCATCAGTTCTAGGGATAATAATTCAACACTAGGATCGCTCTTGGTAGGGTGTTATGATAACATTAATTTCCAATATGAGGGAAATAGATCTTTTGCCCACAAAAATGTTCTGTTAATTAGTATAAATTATCAACAAAGCAAGATAAACAATGAAGTTTAATACAACAGGCATAGCTCTATAGTTTTAAGTTTTATTTTACCTCAATATTTTGCTACAGTCAGGAATTTTTTAATTACAACTACATATGTATTTATAAACTGTAAGCAAATCTATGTTTTTTATTTAAAGTGAGTTTACCTATCAGTCTGAAATTATTTTATGCTGTACTGAGGCATATTGATACTGACTTCAGTAACAGGCCGGTTACTAGCACATAACACTGTGACAATACATATATAGGAATGTATTGCCCTGTGAAACCGGTTGGCAATTTTAATATATATAAAATACCTTAGTCCTATGTGATGTTAATACATGCCTATACCCACTTTTATGGGGTCACATTCCCTTCATTTCAAGCTACATGGAAGAATATTAACAAAGTTGACAATTTTACTACATTTTCATATGGGCTCAAACTTGTGACCATACATAAGTACCCACCAGACCAAGTTAGCACCACAGAAACGGTCTCATTTTGTAGCTATGACATAGTACAAAATGTCTATACCCACTTTTATGGGGTCACATTCCCTTCATTTCAAGCTACATGGAAGAATATTAACAAATTTGACAATTTTACTACATTTTCATATGGGCTCAAACTTGTGACCAAGTATAAGTACCCTTCAGGCCAAGCTAGCACCACAGAAACGGTCTCATTTTGTAGCTATGACATAGTACAAAATGCCTATACCCACTTTTATGGGGTCACATTCCCTTCATTTCAAGCTACATACAAGAATATTAACAAAGTTGACCATTTTACTACATTTTCATAATGGGCTCAAACTTGTGACCAAGCATAAGTACCCTCCAGGCCAAGCTAGCACCACAGAAACGGTCTCATTTTGTAGCTATGACATGGTACAAAATGCCTATACCCACTTTTATGGGGTCACATTCCCTTCATTTCAAGCTACATGGAAGAATATTAACAAAGTTGACAATTTTACTACATTTTCATATGGGCTCAAACTTGTGACCATGCATAAGTACCCACAAGGCCAAGTTAGCACCACAGAAACGGTCTCATTTTGTAGCTATGACATAGTACAAAATGTCTATACCCACTTTTATGGGGTCACATTCCCTTCATTTCAAGCTACATGGAAGAATATTAACAAAGTTGACAATTTTACTACATTTTCATATGGGCTCAAACTTGTGACCAAGTATAAGTACCCTTCAGGCCAAGCTAGCACCACAGAAACGGTCTCATTTTGTAGCTATGACATAGTACAAAATGTCTATACCCACTTTTATGGGGTCACATTCCCTTCATTTCAAGCTACATGGAAGAATATTAACAAAGTTGACCATTTTACTACATTTTCATAATGGGCTCAAACTTGTGACCAAGCATAAGTACCCTCCAGGTCAAGCTAGCACCACAGAAACGGTCTCATTTTGTAGCTATGACATGGTACAAAATGCCTATACCCACTTTTATGGGGTCACATTCCCTTCATTTCAAGCTACATGGAAGAATATTAACAAAGTTGACCATTTTACTACATTTTCATATGGGCTCAAACTTGTGACCATGCATAAGTACCCACCAGGCCAAGCTAGCACCACAGAAACGGTCTCATTTTGTAGCTATGACATAGTACAAAATGTCTATACCCACTTTTATGGGGTCACATTCCCTTCATTTCAAGCTACATGGAAGAATATTAACAAAGTTGACAATTTTACTACATTTTCATATGGGCTCAAACTTGTGACCAAGTATAAGTACCCTCCAGGCCAAGCTAGCACCACAGAAACGGTCTCATTTTGTAGCTATGACATAGTACAAAATGCCTATACCCACTTTTATGGGGTCACATTCCCTTCATTTCAAGCTACATGGAAGAATATTAACAAAGTTGACCATTTCACTACATTCTCATAATGGGCTCAAACTTGTGACCAAGCATAAGTACCCACCAGGCCAAGCTAGCACCACAGAAACGGTCTCATTTTGTAGCTATGACATAGTACAAAATGCCTATACCCACTTTTATGGGGTCACATTCCCTTCATTTCAAGCTACATACAAGAATATTAACAAAGTTGACAATTTTACTACATTTTCATAATGGGCTCAAACTTGTGACCAAGCATAAGTACCCTCCAGGCCAAGCTAGCACCACAGAAACGGTCTCACTTTGTAGCTATGACATGGTACAAAATGCCTATACCCACTTTTATGGGGTCACATTCCCTTCATTTCAAGCTACATGGAAGAATATTAACAAAGTTGACAATTTTACTACATTTTCATATGGGCTCAAACTTGTGACCATGCATAAGTACCCACCAGGCCAAGCTAGCACCACAGAAACGGTCTCATTTTGTAGCTATGACATAGTACAAAATGTCTATACCCACTTTTATGGGGTCACATTCCCTTCATTTCAAGCTACATACAAGAATATTAACAAAGTTGACAATTTTACTACATTTTCATATGGGCTCAATCTTGTGACCATGCATAAGTACCCACCAGGCCAAGGTAGCACCACAGAAACGGTCTCATTTTGTAGCTATGACATAGTACAAAATGTCTATACCCACTTTTATGGGGTCACATTCCCTTCATTTCAAGCTACATGGAAGAATATTAACAAAGTTGACAATTTTACTACATTTTCATATGGGCTCAAACTTGTGACCAAGCATAAGTACCCTCCAGGCCAAGCTAGCACCACAGAAACGGTCTCATTTTGTAGCTATGACATAGTACAAAATGCCTATACCCACTTTTATGGGGTCACATTCCCTTCATTTCAAGCTACATACAAGAATATTAACAAATTTGACAATTTTACTACATTTTCATAATGGGCTCAAACTTGTGACCAAGCATAAGTACCCTCCAGGCCAAGCTAGCACCACAGAAACGGTCTCATTTTGTAGCTATGACATAGTACAAAATGCCTATACCCACTTTTATGGGGTCACATTCCCTTCATTTCAAGCTACATGGAAGAATATTAACAAAGTTGACCATTTTACTACATTTTCATAATGGGCTCAAACTTTTGACCAAGCATAAGTACCCTCCAGGCCAAGCTAGCACCACAGAAACGGTCTCATTTTGTAGCTATGACATAGTACAAAATGCCTATACCCACTTTTATGGGGTCACATTCCCTTCATTTCAAGCTACATACAAGAATATTAACAAAGTTGACCATTTTACTATATTTTCATAATGGGCTCAAACTTGTGACCAAGCATAAGTACCCTCCAGGCCAAGCTAGCACCACAGAAACGGTCTCATGTTGTAGCTATGACATAGTACAAAATGCCTATACCCACTTTTATGGGGTCACATTCCCTTCATTTCAAGCTACATGGAAGAATATTAACAAAGTTGACAATTTTACTACATTTTCATATGGGCTCAAACTTGTGACCATGCATAAGTACCCACCAGGCCAAGCTAGCACCACAGAAACGGTCTCATTTTGTAGCTATGACATAGTACAAAATGTCTATACCCACTTTTATGGGGTCACATTCCCTTCATTTCAAGCTACATGGAAGAATATTAACAAATTTGAAAATTTTACTACATTTTCATATGGGCTCAAACTTGTGACCATGCATAAGTACCCACCAGGCCAAGGTAGCACCACAGAAACGGTCTCATTTTGTAGCTATGACATAGTACAAAATGCTTATACCCACTTTTATGGGGTCACATTCCCTTCATTTCAAGCTACATGGAAGAATATTAACAAAGTTGACCATTTTACTACATTTTCATATGGGCTCAAACTTGTGACCAAGCATAAGTACCCTCCAGGCCAAGTTAGCACCACAGAAACGGTCTCATTTTGTAGCTATGACATAGTACAAAATGTCTATACCCACTTTTATGGGGTCACATTCCCTTCATTTCAAGCTACATACAAGAATATTAACAAAGTTGACAATTTTACTACATTTTCATATGGGCTCAATCTTGTGACCATGCATAAGTACCCACCAGGCCAAGGTAGCACCACAGAAACGGTCTCATTTTGTAGCTATGACATAGTACAAAATGTCTATACCCACTTTTATGGGGTCACATTCCCTTCATTTCAAGCTACATGGAAGAATATTAACAAAGTTGACAATTTTACTACATTTTCATATGGGCTCAAACTTGTGACCAAGCATAAGTACCCTCCAGGCCAAGCTAGCACCACAGAAACGGTCTCATTTTGTAGCTATGACATAGTACAAAATGCCTATACCCACTTTTATGGGGTCACATTCCCTTCATTTCAAGCTACATACAAGAATATTAACAAATTTGACAATTTTACTACATTTTCATAATGGGCTCAAACTTGTGACCAAGCATAAGTACCCTCCAGGCCAAGCTAGCACCACAGAAACGGTCTCATTTTGTAGCTATGACATAGTACAAAATGCCTATACCCACTTTTATGGGGTCACATTCCCTTCATTTCAAGCTACATGGAAGAATATTAACAAAGTTGACCATTTTACTACATTTTCATAATGGGCTCAAACTTTTGACCAAGCATAAGTACCCTCCAGGCCAAGCTAGCACCACAGAAACGGTCTCATTTTGTAGCTATGACATAGTACAAAATGCCTATACCCACTTTTATGGGGTCACATTCCCTTCATTTCAAGCTACATACAAGAATATTAACAAAGTTGACCATTTTACTACATTTTCATAATGGGCTCAAACTTGTGACCAAGCATAAGTACCCTCCAGGCCAAGCTAGCACCACAGAAACGGTCTCATTTTGTAGCTATGACATAGTACAAAATGCCTATACCCACTTTTATGGGGTCACATTCCCTTCATTTCAAGCTACATGGAAGAATATTAACAAAGTTGACAATTTTACTACATTTTCATATGGGCTCAAACTTGTGACCATGCATAAGTACCCACCAGGCCAAGCTAGCACCACAGAAACGGTCTCATTTTGTAGCTATGACATAGTACAAAATGTCTATACCCACTTTTATGGGGTCACATTCCCTTCATTTCAAGCTACATGGAAGAATATTAACAAATTTGAAAATTTTACTACATTTTCATATGGGCTCAAACTTGTGACCATGCATAAGTACCCACCAGGCCAAGGTAGCACCACAGAAACGGTCTCATTTTGTAGCTATGACATAGTACAAAATGCTTATACCCACTTTTATGGGGTCACATTCCCTTCATTTCAAGCTACATGGAAGAATATTAACAAAGTTGACCATTTTACTACATTTTCATATGGGCTCAAACTTGTGACCAAGCATAAGTACCCTCCAGGCCAAGTTAGCACCACAGAAACGGTCTCATTTTGTAGCTATGACATAGTACAAAATGCCTATACCCACTTTTATGGGGTCACATTCCCTTCATTTCAAGCTACATGGAAGAATATTAACAAAGTTGACAATTTTACTACATTTTCATAATGGGCTCAAACTTGTGACCAAGCATAAGTACCCTCCAGGCCAAGCTAGCACCACAGAAACGGTCTCATTTTGTAGCTATGACATAGTACAAAATGCCTATACCCTCTTTTATGGGGTCACATTCCCTTCATTTCAAGCCACATGGAAGAATATTAACAAACATAACAATTTTTCTTAATTTTCATAATTGGCTCAAACTTGTGACCATGCATAAGTACCCACCAGGCCAAGGTAGCACCACAGAAACGGTCTCATTTTGTAGCTATGACATAGTACAAAATGTCTATACCCACTTTTATGGGGTCACATTCCCTTCATTTCAAGCTACATGGAAGAATATTAACAAAGTTGACAATTTTACTACATTTTCATATGGGCTCAAACTTGTGACCAAGTATAAGTACCCTTCATGCCAAGCTAGCACCACAGAAACGGTCTCATTTTGTAGCTATGACATAGTACAAAATGCCTATACCCACTTTTATGGGGTCACATTCCCTTCATTTCAAGCTACATACAAGAATATTAACAAAGTTGACCATTTTACTACATTTTCATATGGGCTCAAACTTGTGACCAAGCATAAGTACCCTCCAGGCCAAGGTAGCACCACAGAAACGGTCTCATTTTGTAGCTATGACATAGAACAAAATGCCTATACCCACTTTTATGGGGTCACATTCCCTTCATTTCAAGCTACATGGAAGAATATTAACAAATTTGACAATTTTACTACATTTTCATATGGGCTCAAACTTGTGACCATGCATAAGTACCCACCAGGCCAAGGTAGCACCACAGAAACGGTCTCATTTTGTAGCTATGACATAGTACAAAATGCTTATACCCACTTTTATGGGGTCACATTCCCTTCATTTCAAGCTACATGGAAGAATATTAACAAAGTTGACCATTTTACTACATTTTCATATGGGCTCAAACTTGTGACCAAGCATAAGTACCCTCCAGGCCAAGTTAGCACCACAGAAACGGTCTCATTTTGTAGCTATGACATAGTACAAAATGCCTATACCCACTTTTATGGGGTCACATTCCCTTCATTTCAAGCTACATGGAAGAATATTAACAAAGTTGACAATTTTACTACATTTTCATAATGGGCTCAAACTTGTGACCAAGCATAAGTACCCTCCAGGCCAAGCTAGCACCACAGAAACGGTCTCATTTTGTAGCTATGACATAGTACAAAATGCCTATACCCACTTTTATGGGGTCACATTCCCTTCATTTCAAGCCACATGGAAGAATATTAACAAACATAACAATTTTTCTTAATTTTCATAATGGGCTCAAACTTGTGACCATGCATAAGTACCCACCAGGCCAAGGTAGCACCACAGAAACGGTCTCATTTTGTAGCTATGACATAGTACAAAATGTCTATACCCACTTTTATGGGGTCACATTCCCTTCATTTCAAGCTACATGGAAGAATATTAACAAAGTTGACAATTTTAATACATTTTCATATGGGCTCAAACTTGTGACCAAGTATAAGTACCCTTCATGCCAAGCTAGCACCACAGAAACGGTCTCATTTTGTAGCTATGACATAGTACAAAATGCCTATACCCACTTTTATGGGGTCACATTCCCTTCATTTCAAGCTACATACAAGAATATTAACAAAGTTGACCATTTTACTACATTTTCATATGGGCTCAAACTTGTGACCAAGCATAAGTACCCTCCAGGCCAAGGTAGCACCACAGAAACGGTCTCATTTTGTAGCTATGACATAGTACAAAATGCCTATACCCACTTTTATGGGGTCACATTCCCTTCATTTCAAGCTACATACAAGAATATTAACAAAGTTGACAATTTTACTACATTTTCATAATGGGCTCAAACTTGTGACCAAGCATAAGTACCCTCCAGGCCAAGCTAGCACCACAGAAACGGTCTCATTTTGTAGCTATGACATAGTACAAAATGCCTATACCCACTTTTATGGGGTCACATTCCCTTCATTTCAAGCCACATGGAAGAATATTAACAAACATAACAATTTTTCTTAATTTTCATAATGGGCTCAAACTTGTGACCATGCATAAGTACCCACCAGGCCAAGGTAGCACCACAGAAACGGTCTCATTTTGTAGCTATGACATAGTACAAAATGTCTATACCCACTTTTATGGGGTCACATTCCCTTCATTTCAAGCTACATGGAAGAATATTAACAAAGTTGACAATTTTAATACATTTTCATATGGGCTCAAACTTGTGACCAAGTATAAGTACCCTTCATGCCAAGCTAGCACCACAGAAACGGTCTCATTTTGTAGCTATGACATAGTACAAAATGCCTATACCCACTTTTATGGGGTCACATTCCCTTCATTTCAAGCTACATACAAGAATATTAACAAAGTTGACCATTTTACTACATTTTCATATGGGCTCAAACTTGTGACCAAGCATAAGTACCCTCCAGGCCAAGGTAGCACCACAGAAACGGTCTCATTTTGTAGCTATGACATAGTACAAAATGCCTATACCCACTTTTATGGGGTCACATTCCCTTCATTTCAAGCTACATGGAAGAATATTAACAAAGTTGACCATTTTACTACATTTTCATAATGGGCTCAAACTTGTGACCAAGTATAAGTACCCTTCAGGCCAAGCTAGCACCACAGAAACGGTCTCATTTTGTAGCTATGACATAGTACAAAATGCCTATACCCACTTTTATGGGGTCACATTCCCTTCATTTCAAGCTACATACAAGAATATTAACAAAGTTGACCATTTTACTACATTTTCATAATGGGCTCAAACTTGTGACCAAGCATAAGTACCCTCCAGGCCAAGCTAGCACCACAGAAACGGTCTCATTTTGTAGCTATGACATAGTACAAAATGCTTATACCCACTTTTATGGGGTCACATTCCCTTCATTTCAAGCTACATACAAGAATATAAACAAAGTTGACCATTTTTAGTAGGTGGGAGGGGTAAAATATAACGAAAACAATGACATTCGAATATGGAATATGGGAAAAATATATCGCTAAATATGTATTCTGATACATACCAAGTAATGATTCCTCCCGATCCAACGCAACATGCATAACTTTCGACTGGAAACATCCTTTTTTAGTGTAATGAATGTTGGATTTATCCAAAAATGTTACTGTGACACCGTTTACTATAGCGGAAGTGCCTTATTGGTCGATGGAGTTATTGGTCGCTGCTATCGGTCGCCAAATTGTGCTCAGTATGGACGACTTACATCCGGGAGAGATGCTGATTAGACGTCATTATCTTTCATCCAATCATATTTCACTTTACTCACTGTTAAAGGTAGACCACCGCGTTTGATGCTGATAAAATCAAAGTGCTGATAGCACTGATTTTTTTAGCATTTCAAAAGGTATGCGACCGGATTCATTTCAGTGGAATTAAACATTGAAAACTTGAATAGATTTTGGTTTATAAGATGTGATATCACTTTTACTTGAACAGGTGTATATTAGTCCCAGTTAGGTCTATTGGTATTAAGGACGTATGGCATACATATCACAATGGACAGATTTTTTAAAAACTTTGCATATATAAAGATGAATCCTTTCCTACCACAATAAAAAAATGTAGGTCTCCATGCTCGTTTGTGAGTTATGCCCGATTATTTGACACCCCTATAAGACCATTTTTTGGAGCGGATATCAAAAAGACATGTACTTTTGAAAAATGGCTGGTACAACCATATATCTTCATCAACAACCAATTTGTATACACTGTTAACAAAATTTGGAAAAAAATGTATTTATTTATCAAAATCCCTTTAAAAAGGGAGATGATTTAACATATGATTGAAGAAAAAAACATCCATTTTTTTTTTCAACCAACAGATTTTTTTAAAAACTTCACAGAATAACACAATATATAATTCTAAACAATATAAAAAGGAAAAAAAGATGGGTATCCATGCTACTTTTTCTAATACACACAATTAAAATTGACAACGAGACAACAGTACACACAAAAAATAAGGCATTTCAACAAACAACCCTTATAAAATATAAATCAAACACAGTTTCTTGAATATTTCACTGTTACTTCAAATCATACTACATGTATCTCATGCATAGTTAAAGATGTGAATTAATACATAAATTAAAAGGCATATTTTTCATAAATTTATTTAAACTAGCACCGAATACAAACTCGCGTAATCTAGGGCTGTCGACTACATTCTTTGTAAAATTAACTATTCGGTATAGTATATACCTGTACAGTAGCGATGCACACTAATAATTGTGATATACATC
Source organism: Lutraria lutraria (assembly GCA_964023205.1). Classification (NCBI taxonomy): domain Eukaryota; kingdom Metazoa; phylum Mollusca; class Bivalvia; order Venerida; family Mactridae; genus Lutraria; species Lutraria lutraria. The sequence goes on from OZ026843.1 coordinate 25,678,526, forward strand.
TTTAAAGTAAATTTGGAGCAAGAAAACTTTATGGACCAGGGATTGAACCCAGGACCCTTAGCACTGTATGCAGACACTCAACCACATCGCTTAAAAGTTAACTCAACAGAAAGACTGTTGAAAATGGCCAATATTCCTATTATCACTACAGTATATCTCAGCAAAATACATTTCTTACATTATAATGATAGCAACTGTAAATATATAACACAGAAAATAATCCTTTTATCGCTTGAAATTCTAGAGATTCCAAATATGTTGTAAATACCTAATATAATTTTGCTTGCTGTATGTCAGCATATTTGCCACCATTGTCTTCCATCTTGTTGGAAAATTATGAATGTAGTCATGAATGTCCATTTGACCACTTTCCAAATTAATTGTTCCAAAGATTAAAGAGAAATACCAACTGAGACCCTTTGCAGAGAGTCTGAGAACCTGTACGCATCATATTTTATAGCCAGACCAGTGTTAAGGGTCAACTCCCCAAAAATGCCAGCCAGTATGTGAATGAGACCATTCTATTAAAAAACGTCATTGATTTTTTTAGAACAAACTGACCTCCAAATTAAAGCCACCTACTAATAAAGGTCACATTCTGTCTTTCACAAGGGTGGTCTTTGTTCGTAGGTTTTACTCTCAGTCTGTATGTGTGTTTGTGCTAGTAGATGATGATATAAGGCAATGTTTTTTTCACTCATTTTATATGTCAGCCGGACTTGAGGAGTGACTTTTCTCACTAATTGCTGCCTTGACTAGATTTTGATTTTACTGAGGTCAACACATATTATACTTAATTATTATAAAGAAAAGAAGAATTCTTTTAACTAAAAATAACAACACAATTAAGAATCATAATTTAGTTAATTTTAATACTCATGTTATCAAAACATTGCATTCATATTTACAGGGCATTTAATATTCAATCAGACTGACTCTGATTATAAAAATACAAACCAAATATTTAAAAAAAAATACATAAAAATACTCATTTATTTGCAAAACAGTGAGCATATTTTCTTTAAATTAGAGCTAAAATGCTATTTAGATCATTCTACTTTAAACCAGTAAACTGACATACAAAGCATTGCAATTATTAAAAAAAAATATCAAAACAAACGGACAGCAGATTAAATATCTATTTTCACATAAATAAAAAGAAATTCTGTAGAATCATTTTGAAATAGCATTAATGAATACACATAATACATTACATAGAAAGACAAAACTTTCTTAACAACAAAGATGTACTTGAATAAATGCGGTAGTACATAATTTATAATATACTTGTATAAGCATAGCTCTAAATATAAAACTATACTTTCTACAGTGGTTAGACTGTTAGAGTGTCCACCTTCATGTGGATATGTAGATCATTATTGGTTTCCAAGATGTCTTTATTCTGAGTAGAGATCAATTAGGGTCACAATAAATTAATGTTATTTAGCAACTGAAGTATCATTTTCGCTGTATGATTATGACATTAAAAAGATTTGATCACAGTTTGGACTTTGTCCCGCTATTTCCATCGTTATCATCTTCAGGGTCTGAAATATCTGTCTTCCATGAGTATCCTGGCATTTTATCATGATCTGAAAGACATATTAATAAATATCTAATTCAATGACTCAAAATAAAGACATTTTTAATTATAGTCTCTATTTACACATACTCTAACATTTATAATCTTTGGTCTATTGGTAACATGCTGGACTGCTGAATAAAAGATGGTGGGTTCAAATATTGACTCCGTGTTCTAAAGTTCTCAGGGATGCTTTTTGATTTACCCCATTTCAACTAAGTACTGTGTCTAGAAAAGCACAGACAGAAAAAATTTGAGGTGTGTATCATTGCTTCACAATGGGCGTGATAAATAATCAGGAAAACTGTTCAAAACTGTCCAGAATGTTATCTCCATCTCTCTAGGGGCGGCACTGAAATGACCACAGCTGAATGGGCCATTAAACAACGGATTAATTAAGAAAGTACTTTTGATAGCTCAGACAGGTTCAGCAATTTTGAGTTAGTGACCAACTCCAAATAAAGGCCACTGTGTTAACAAAGGCCATTCTTTTAGCAAAGGCCACTCTTTTAACAAAGGCCATTCCTTCAGCAAAGGCCATTCTTTTAGCAAAAGCCACTCTTTTATCAAAGGCCACTCTTTTATCAAAGGTCACTCTTTTACCAAAGGCCATTCTTTTAGCAAAGGCCACTCTTTTAACAAAGGCCACTCTTTAAACAAAGGCCATTCTTTTAGCAAAGGCCGCCCTTTTAACAAAGGCCACTCTTTTAACATAGGCCATTCTTTTTGCAAAGGCCACTCTTTTATCAAAGGCCATTATTTTAGCAAAGGCCACTCTTTTAGCAAAGGCCACTCTTTTACCAAAGGCCATTCTTTTAGCAAAGGCCACTCTTTTAACAAAGGCCACTCTTTAAACAAAGGCCATTCTTTTAGCAAAGGCCGCTCTTTTAACAAAGGTCACTCTTTTTACATAGGCCATTCTTTTAGCAAAGGCCACTCTTTTATCAAAGGCCATTCTTTTAGCAAAGGCCACTCTTTTAGCAAAGGCCACTCTTTTAACAAAGGCCATTCTTTTAACAAAGGCCACTCTTTTAACAAAGGCCATTCTTTTAACAAGGCCATTCTTTTAGCAAAGGCCATACTTTTAACATGTTCATCAAGGATGTAAAGGATTATTTAAAAGGTCGGGAAATTAATCAGGGATGGGAAGCATTTCTAATAAATAAATCGGCACTACCTGGGATTTCCCAGAAACTATGATAAAGACTGGCTCCCGCATCAACCTTTACGGTTTCACCTGATATAAAACTTGCTGCTGGACACAGGAGAAAGCATACAGCTGCTGATACCTACAAATTATACACCATATATGAATTAGACACGAGGCTCTCTGACAGATACATTGAGATTAGGATCAAATACATGTGATGCTGTAATAACACATTAGTAATTATCATCGTTAAATAACAGATGCGATAAATACGTAGAATAATTCAATCAAACAACATTTGATAAATATTTTATTCAATTTCATCAGGAATCTGTATCAACATTACATCAATGTTTCTTTTGTTTTTTATCATGATACACCTTATAATACAGACAGGGTACATATTCAAATTGTTATGTATATATATGTGTCAACCATTCCTAATTTTATTGTTTACACATAGTCTACATACGGTATACCGATAGTAGCAAAAATCAAGTCAGAAATCAAAAAGTTTGTGGATATTAATTTGGTAAACTAAGGAAAAATATCAAAATACACAAGAATTTTTTTTAGCCGAGTACCAATACAGTTACCTTCTAACATGAGGAAATTATGTCATGTTTGAAAGACAAATATGTAGAATTGTGACATACAAAAGGAGATAATAAGATGTTTAAATAACCAACAAACCTCTTCAACATTTCCTAGTCTTTTAGCAGGAATTTTGGGAATATAATTGTTGAATATATCTGGGGAACCATAATTTGCAGCTGCCGTTTCAGAGTATATAGAACTTCCCTGCAATTAATTAGGTGTCATGGGATTAAAAAGCAATTACAATTAAGGCAGAATAATAAAAAACTTAAATTTTGACCATTTATTGCCTTGTGTTCTCTAAAAATTGGCAAATATAATTCAGTTTCAATTTTTGTCACATATTAGCTGTGGATATTTAACTGCTTCTTGCGAAAATCTATTAACTAACAACATTATCAAGTTAAAAAGATGCCAAAAATAATAGAAAGTAAAAAGACTCAGTACTTTGAACATCAGTTTCGAATCTGAAGAAATAACATGTAACTAAATGGTGATAATGATTTTACCGGAGCAACTGAATTAATTCTAACACCATGGTTTGCCCATTCAATGGCCAGTGTTTTGGTCAGATTATCCACACCTGCTCTGGCTGCTCCAGTGTGACTGAAAAAAAACACACAACATCTAGTATATGGACAGTAAAAAACTTGACACCCTGAAAACCGGAATTCCCTGAAAATCTGACGATTTTTTAAGTCCCATTTTTTCATCAGTCATTTTAAGTTCTCTGAAAACTTGAATTTTCAGAAGATTGTTTTTTGGCCTAGTCCGGAAGGGGTCCAGTTTTCAGGGGTTTTATTGTACATATAAAAATTGCTTAGTGCATTAGTCATTAACATTACATTTTATTCTAATGACACACAGAGTTAAATGCAGGCCCAAACTGAGGCTCCGAGGTTAAATAAATAGATCATCCACCCAGCCCAAATCTCATTTTTGTTCTCTGACAAAAATCAAGTCAGTCATACTATGTTCAGTGAACATTTGGATTATTTAACTTGTATACTAAATACTGTTTCAGAATTTAATAATGAAAACAAAATTTGAGATTTGAACTAGGAGATGGATCTCAAGTTTTATGATTTCAGACTCAGATCATTAAATATCAATATTATTGTTACCTATATAAAGTATTTTATTAGGGCTGTCCCGATACAGATCTCAGCCGATACGATACGTATTGCGATACGGTACTAGCTATATGCGATATCAACGATACGATATGAAAATATTTCAAAGTAATGAAAAATGTTGTAAAATTAGTATTTTTGGGAACTCTGCACACTTGCTTGGTGCTAGAAAGTACTAATTAACTGTTAAAAAGGTGTTTTGTCTGGTACTTGAAGTCATCAATTTGATTCACATATACTAGTATGTTAGTTGGTTGCAAAAAATATTAGCAAGTTTAATTCTCTGTCCCATAAATGACCTTATATCAAGAATAGAACCGAACCATATAAAACTGTTTAAGGAATCAAATTTATTAACTAATATATAATTAATAATGAACTTTTGAAACCTTCAACTTATGATAACGAGACATATGTGTTCCCACCACTACACTTGACATCGTGTTGACACTTCTAATAGATTACTACATTTGTACGTGCTTCTTTTTTCATTAATCGGCAAAACAAAATGCTGTCATATTTTTGTGTTAAATTACATGGTAGCGTATTACAATTTATATGTCAAAATCTGAATATTCGAATTGAATTTGTTGTCTAGCTTTACCTGGCGCAACTAATGTCTATAAATAGAGAAGGGAATCCCAGATATTAGTTGCGTAAGCAATGTCGACTAAATTGACAAATCTAGTTCAGGCGTTCACCATTCTAAGAGTTTTTTTAATATAAAACAATCAACCGCGATATGGCCGATACGGGTCCTTGCAATACGATACGCATATCGTTCAGCACTGTACCGGTACGTACCGGTACACCGCCATATCGGGACAGCCCTATATTTTATTCATTATTCTGAAGAACTGATACAGCACCTGAATAAGTTTTAATTCAATAAGAATAACATACCTCATGATAGGAAAACCTTTCCACATATCAGCAATGATATTAACTATAACCCCTCCATTGTCTGACATCCATTGATTGTATGCTAAATAAGAATAGACTAATTGTATTTCTACATAAACTAATATATTAACAGTCAGGTAAAGTATATTTAAGTCAAGTAAATGTGAAGTAAAACAAATACCCATCATGACTGCTACACTTATAGTCATAATGCATTTAATTCATTCTAATGACAAACATTGGAAGTTTCTTTCAACCTCTGATTAAAGGGAATAACATTACTATGTAACCAAGTTTGAGCACCAAGCAATAATTGAATTCTCTCATGATAATTTGGCTGAAGATAGAAATAAATATACAAAAATAGCTATTCCTGATTATTGATTGATATGGAGAAATAGACAACTGCTCACCAGAGAGTTTTTGTGTAGTGATTAATGCTTGGATAAACTATTGTTTGTTTGTTTATTTGAGTTTTATGCCCCTTTTCAACAGTCAGAGTGAGTCATATGAGGCAGACAGTTCATCTAACTATCGTTCCTGGGAAGAACCAGTACTAGACTCCCATCCTCCATAAGCAACTGGCTATATATACTTTCTTGCAAAAAAGTTGGATAAACAAACTGTCACACTTCAATCAACCCTACAATCAACCAAATCACAATATACAGCATGTACAATACCAAATAATAAAAATGTGACCCTGACCGCTGAGAAATGAACCTATCTCAGATGCAAGATTGAAAACTACTGAATCTACTAAATTACACTCACTCAACCCAGTCATGATCAATGTCTCCAATCAGCATGGAAATACATGTAGCCAATTCATACTAACTGCCATACCAGTATGTGACAGTAAGAATAAATTGTAGAGAAACAAAAATTAACAAAGCATCGTAACAAACACATTATTATACCTTATTTTTTTACATTCTGTATATGGATCGAAGAGAAAAATGCTGTTTATACAGCTCTTAATTTACCTTCTTTACAACACAAAAATGTCCCAGTAAGATTAGTCTCAATCACTGCATTCCAACCTTTTAACCGGATATCTTCAGCTGGGCTAGGAAATTGTCCACCTCCATTGTTCACTAGAAAATCTAATCGGCCAAATTTGTCTAGTGTTGTGGATATTAGACTTTTAACCTGCATAAAAAGTAAGGAAGTTCTGAAGATAATTATTCTCTCATCAATTTATATTGTTAGATGATATTTGTTTATAAATGATATTATGCATATCAATATACAGACAGACACACTCTGATGAAGCTCACTGTTTGCAGAATAAAATTTAATTCAATGATTATTTTTTTATTAGTAAATTTATCAGAAACATACATACATGTGTAATATCATTGTTAGCTGTCGCTGATAAAAATGATTAGAATTTTTTTTGGTAATTTATTTTTATTCTTCATACTCGTACAATCATATGAATTGTTATGTTATATATATTGTTACATATCTTTAACATACGTGTTTGAAAAGTATCATCATGCATGAAAATTTTTTTTTAGAATTATCATGTGGCATTTAACACAAAAAAGTCACAGTGTATTTGAATGTATCATTAATCCATGGAGTTTACGAGTTAAGAGAATAATCAACTAACCGATTCTTCTTGTCTGATATTACAATGCGTATATTCAAGTCGTGCATTTGTATTTTTTATTTCTGATTCCATTATTTTCGCAGATTCTGATAATCTGTCTAATTTCCTTGAAGCAATCATAACCTTGCATCCTAAAACAAATTTGAATTATTATTTATCATGAATTATGCATTGTTCTGGATCTGGATAAATACGCTGCAGGGCTATAATTATAACATCGGGCATAACGGGAGAGAGCTGGGAAGAATTAGTCCCAATTGTGAACGGCACTTCTGAAGCCGTTTAATGAGTCTACGCTCACAACACTGTCCTGTTTTAGGATTGCTTTTATTTTAATCAAATGCGAGGTGGAAAAGCCAACCTGGTTAGTTTCTTGGACTGTTGAATGTTACTTCCCTTGTCAATAGATATAGTGTAAGGTGATTTTTTTTATCAGAATTTATATGTACCAAATCCCTTTGCTGGTGGACAGTACTGCATGTTTGAACCTGTCATTAAGTAAAATTAGCGTAGAAAATCAACCTAAATGTAGCAGCTCTTGAGTGATTGCTTTTCCGATTCCAGTTCCTCCTCCAGTGACAAGGGCAACTTTTCCTTTAAACAAATTAGGTCGAAAGACACTACTAATTTTCATGGGAGCTGCCATTTTTAAGTCATGTGACTTGTTGGGAATTTTAGCGAAGGTTGACCTTACATTATAGTGGTGGTTAGCCTTCGTTTACTTTTGTCTTATTTCACATCTACTTGTACGTGTTGGAGGGTGAGGGTCACATTTTAAGTGAGTGTCCATAAATTGCCTTTCCCAAACTTAATGGTTTCAATATCAAATTACAGTGAAAGAGATAGCCCACGGCCACGCAGGACCGCAGAATAGCAACCAATGTCACGTGATACGAATGTAAACAAAATGGCGGACAGCACTTGTGGAAGAGCAAAAATTGGTCCATCTATTTTAAATGCCGATTTGTCTCAGTTAGCCTCAGAATGTCAACGGATGATGGACAGTGGAGCAGATTACTTACATTTAGATGTAATGGATGGTCAGTTTGTTCCTAATCTTACATTCGGTCATCCTGTTGTAAAATGTCTGAGACCAAAAATGCCAAATGTTTTCTTCGATATGCACATGATGGTGGCTGCTCCAGAACAGGTTACGCTTATTTCATTGTTTATTTTATTGATTTCCAATAAAATTTTAATTTAAATTTCTATAAGCCGAACAGTTCGTAATCAGCTGTTATTTTTTGTGTTTTACTGCGACATAAAAAAATATGGGTGGGCCCATGCATATATATAGAAATATCAATGCATTGCGATTCCAGATCCCTATAATATGGATCGATAGCAAAGTACTGATCATTGTTTTGTAGCAGTTTATCCAGGGAACTGCGTCTCAGAATTTTGATGCTTGCGTTCTTTTTAAGTTATTACATAATTGTCAGTAGGGTTCAGGCTGTGGAATTTCTTTATTTAAAGTCAAATGTCTAATCAAAGACCTATACATACATAGAAAAGCAACTAGTCTAAATCTCGCAAAGTCACGCGGCAGATTGACAAAATCTCGCAAAATCACGTTTGCTAATTGCTCATTTCCTATTGAAGACATATATTAAAGTAAATTATATCTTCCAATAGAGCAAACCATTCCCTACAAAATGATACCAAGTTGATAAAAATCGGAGCACAAAAGAAAAAGTTTTATGCAAAATACAAAGGCCCCTGCATGAACCTTATATGGTACATTTTGTCATTTTTCTGCTATACTGGTTGAATTTAAGTAATAATTTCAAAGAAATTTCTTAACAAATCATATTGAAAATATTTTCTTGCATCAGAAAAATGAGTACTTAATGACATGGTTGAAAATTCATTAATGAGATTTGCACAAATTTTAAGTAGTTTGCAAAATTCAAAGATCTGCTGCGTGCAAAAATAGCATTTTCTACAGGCGCTTACAGGAGTTTCTTATCTATGTATGTATAGGTCTTTGGTCTAATGAACAGATAATGAGTAGTTTTTTTATAAACCAATGTGGAAAAATATGTAAATTACATGCAATATTGGTTTATAGAAGACCAACCAAATATAATATTTGTTTCAAATCACTTGGAATGGACTTTTATTGTGGGTTATTGAAGTACATGTGTATATAATTATGGTTTAAGCTTTTAATCTATAAATTGTGAAACTTGATATGACCAGTCAGCCAGTCACGTTACCTTAAGTCTATCTTACTTCATTTGTTGAATTATAATTTAACCATGTTTCACTAATCAAACTGTTTATGAATGTGATGCTATGATTCTTTTTTATTTGACCATAGACTGGATGATCTGTCTGAATTCATTTATGAAATTGGCCAACTTAATTGATGAATCTGTAAGGCTTTAATCAAACTTGATTAAATTTCAGTGGATTGAGGGAATGCAGGCTGCAGGTGCTAACCAGTACACTTTTCATCAAGAAGCTACTGATGACCCTAAAACATGCATACGAAAAATTAAAGAAGCTGGAATGAAGGTATTTCAGTACAGTAAAATACTGCTATTAAGTCTTGATGGTCACCTTTCTTTCTCTTAGCAAAGTGGTCTAAATGACGGGGTGGTCTTTTTAGTGGAAAAAGATATTCCTTTACATAAATTTAGGCCCTAAATACAATGTTGATATTGATGTATGTATAGGCCTTATGGGAAATTTACAGAACAGAGCAAGAACAGTGGTCAAGTCAGTTCCTTCTGTCATAAATATCTACCATGAGTCAAACTTTTATTGAGGGACTAAGACTTATAAATATAATTCAAAATAAACAAATATAAGTGATTCTGTTTTATAACTATTTCAATAAGAAATAACATTGAAGAAAAAGTTAATGTGCGTCAAACACTTCATTAATACCTTTTTAATCTGATCAATTAACCTGGACATCTATGTCTATTAAAACATTCAACAACACATTTTTGAAACTTTGTTTTCATTATTTGTGAATAGCGGACATTTAAACTATTACAACAAATCGTAAAAATGTGTCAATACCTGGAGTGCCCAGTAGGTTATTTCAAAGCATCAGGGTATTTTGACTTTTTTTATCATTTTACAGGCTGGTATAGGTATAAAACCAGACACTCCTGTACAAGTGTTAGATTCCTATGTAGATTTGGTTGATATGGTACTTATAATGACAGTGGAACCAGGATTTGGTGGACAGAAGTTCATGGGGAACATGATGCCCAAGGTAAATATTACATCCTGTTTAACAACACTACACAAAGTCTGATTTTATTACTATTAGTAAATAGACAAAACAAGAAAAAGCAGGATTTCTAATAATTCAAACTGAAATCTGCCCATTTATTGGTGACATTAGTTGGTGAAAATAAGTTTATTAAATTCAGATGACATAAATTCTGAAAAAAAAACAGTCACTTAGTCATTGTCTTCATTTATCTTGAACTTTTTTAATTGATCTGATATGATTCAGGTCCAATTAGTGTTAATACAAGTAGTGTAAACATTGTCAGAATTGGAAAATTAGCAGATTGTTATCAGAGCTTACAAAATGTAAACTGATTGCATATGTCTGTTTGTTTTTCATTTCTCGCAAATGTCTTTCTATTTTTGGACTAGTTTAATCTGTTTTATCTGTATTAAATTATTATTATTTATTATTATACCATATTCACATGTATATAGCCCTTTTTTCATGTAATTACACATTCAAAAGTGCTGTACAATCACGATTGAGACATGGTTAAAACAATATGTAATGAATACAAACATGTTAGTCAAAAATGATATGGGTAAAATATATACAACTATGGACAAATCTATAAGTCAACAAATCCACCATTAATTTATGCAGACAAGTAAGGTACACAATAATTCTAAAAAAGTCTGGTTGGTTTCGTAAGCTGTTTGGTCAGTCCACACGCGCATTATTCCACCAGCCGGTGTTCACTGTTCACTACGCAACCTCACTGAATGTTTACTAAAGGTACATTTAAATTAGTGTTTCAAGAACAGTGTCAAGATACCACTGCTATGAGAAACCGTCTCCAAAGGTATAAAGATACTACCTTTAAAGAGACCCCTATACTTCAAAGAAATTAAATACTATCTAAGAAGTAAAACCTTAATAGCCTGAGTAAGCTTTTGTAAAATAGTGCATTTTCATTGCTTTCTTGAATGACAGTAGAAAATGTATATGTACTTCTTAAAGACAATGTTCTTATTTTCCTTTTGTATTATTTCTTATTTATTTAAGTTATGTCCCTGCTTTTCTTTCCGTTCAGCTATTTGTTCCTTTTGATGAAAAGGTACCGTATGTTTATAAACTGACTGTATAACTGTGTACAGCATGTTTCTATTTATTCAGATCCAATATTTGAGGGAACATTTTGGACAAATTGATATAGAGGTAGATGGTGGAGTTGGGCCATCTACAATACAACAGTGTGCAGATGTAAGTTGATTATATGTTAGTAATCATCTCTTGACTTTCTAAAATATGCATGCATTGAAGATACTTATCAATAGAGGCATTTTAGCCATAATGATGGCTTCATTCCATGCCTGTATACATTCTGAAAACCTTGATACAGCATGTAACTGTCTATATCCTACTTTAGTTACATGAGTTACATTGTTTGGTATGTAATGTTCAAGTGAGGATTATCACTCATAGTAAAGTTAATGCATTTCGAGTTCATGAATGTTCTCAAAAAATGATTTTCTGAAAGACTTAGGATTAACACATCAAGAAAATTGCAAGTTGACCATAAGCTCTGTCCTTGTGTAATAGTACCTTATGCATTTTACTGTAAGGGATTAGTAAAGCTTTTATTGTATTAAGTACCAAATATTGTTGATAATGAAGTTCAGAACACTGTTGGTGTGGTAAGAAATATTCGTATTGTAATGAAAGCCAAAATTATGCAGGTTGAGTTGCAATAAGTGTCAGTTTTTAACTGAAATTATGTGCAAATATGGTGAAGCAGAAGTTTTGCTGCTGGTACATTAAAAAGTACAATCAAACCTGTGTTAGTGACCACCTCTGAATAAAGGCCATTTAGATGATTCTTTAAGAACATTCCTCGATTATTTAGAACAAAATGTACTCAGAATAAAGGTCACCTGTCAATGAATGCCACTTACTGTTTTTCCCAAAGGTTGCCTTGGTTCATAGATTGACTGTTCTTGTTTGTATATTGTAGGCTGGTGCTAATATGATAGTGTCTGGAAGTGCCGTTACTGGCAGCGATAACCCAAGGGAGACAATCAACTATATGAGAAATGTTGTTGAGGATGCCATTCAGAAAACCCAGCTAGAAAGATGATTGTAGACAATAAGTAACCTTTATAGGAAGTTCATAGCTGGGAGTTTCTTTTTGCTGGATTTATTTTATTGTTTGCCTTTTGTAATGCTGATGTTTGGTACAGAGCAGGATGTATGCTAGTAGCATCTTGAAGGTTCAAGAATAACATCTTCTGATGCAATGGTACCCTGAGTGCATTATGCTTAAATTTTCATATGCAGGAAAGTTGTCCAAGAACAGCCTTACCTGAGGTATCCACCTTCAGTCACTTAGTGGTTAAAGTGCATATAAACCTTTGACTAAAGATCAAGTGAACATAAAGCTTTTATTCCACCTCTCACTTAGATGGATATTGTCCTATAGATGACTGTTCTGTGAAATTATAATGCTGAAATAATCAGTGAAGAAAATATTCGTTATTTTTACGAGGAGATGAAAGTATGAAAGCTTGTTATACAGTGAAACCTCCATGAACGGTCACCTCCGAACAACAGTCACCTCCGAACAACAGTCACCTCCAAACAACATCCACCCCTGAACAACAGCCACCTGCGAACAACAGCCACCTCCAAACAACAGCCAGTATACTAGCAACCAAAATTGACGTTTTTACTCTATTTTAACTCTCTCAACAACAGCCACCTCCTTTTGACAGTCATTTTTGTCCTTACCATTGGTGGCTGTTGTACAGAGGTTGCACTGTATTTTTTGTATTTTTTTTAATTGATTTAATTGAATTTGTGATACTAATTGGAACACTGGATTTGATGTACATACAGGAGATTTTTCTAGTGCTGCATTCAACAAAGTTTTTAACTGATCAATGCTCAGAGTTCTTTGAATGACAATTTTCATTTCTAACACAATCCATGATTAAAACGTTTCCATAGTGATATTTTCAGAAAACTGAACAGTAGGTCAGCTGTCCATACCCGTCACTTACTCAACATGCATGTGATGGGGACCAAAGTACTACATTTTGTCTACATCCACCTTGCAATTGTTAAACTAGTTTATATTCCATGTTGCAGTGCTAGTCTATGTAAATTCAGTTTCTATGTGTACTTTCAGTACTTTGATTTTATTAGATATTTGATATAAGGCAGCAACAAGTTATGATGAATAATATTTGTGACAAGATAAAGTTGTTTTCCTCTTACATCTTACATGTACTTGTTTAATTTTCTTTTCTTCTTACGATGTTTAACTACGAAGCCTTGTCCCAACGATGTTGAAGTTTACTGTATACATGAGTAGAGTTTTAATGTTTGCATGTAACGTTTTTGTATAAAAGAATTAAATACCTATAGAGTGTAACTTTCTCTGAACCACATCTGATGGAGTTCGCGATGTGTTACACTACAGAGCTTTCTCTTCTACTAGGAGTACACATTATTTGTTGTATAACATTAAGTTTAAACAAATTTGAAGAAAGAAATTGCAGTAAACAATCTGACTCCTTGCAAATATTATGCTATTTATGTGAGGTAGATCTCTATGCATGAAAAAACGTGTAGATGTTGTCGCTCAGGGGTAAAATCAAAGGCTGCCAACCTCTGTTCCTTCTTTATGGTGCCAGTGACCCTGCCAAATAGTTATTCATATTTCATGAATTATTCATTAAAGATGAAAAATCACCAAACAGGAAACATGATAAAGATTAATTTATTATATCTACGTTTCGCCGCATTGGCTTCTTCAGGATAATAAATAAATAAATCAAACATAACAACGGCTATTTTTTTATAATGAATTATTCATGAAGTATGCACAAACAGTTAATGAAAAATTAATGTTTTTGTTAATTCTATTCAAAAGGGAGTCTTCAAGAGGTTATTTTGTATATCATATAATTCAATATAATGCAAGTGAACAAACCACATTCAATTTTTATTTAAATTATTTCCTTTTATTTGTGTTCAATATTTATTTTGCTGCAGTCAGCATTATGTTGTGTGATAATTGTTGCTTTGACTTATGTTACCTGAAACCACTTCTGTACAAATATTCTGATTACCAGAGACTTATGGCTCATCATTGGGCAATGATCGTTTAATTTGTCAACTTGCTAAGAAAATAAGTATAAACTTGTAATTTGTCATGACTTCACGTAATTAAACTCTGAAATAATTTTACAATGAAGCATATTATGATGAAGTCAATACAGCCAAGCCTGTGCTAGCGACCATCTCCGAATAAAAGCCACCCTGTTTTTTTAAAACTGTTTTGGATTAGTTAGAACAAAATGACCTCCAAAAAAAGTCCATCTGTCAATAAAGGCCATATTTTGTCTTTCCCATGGGTGGCCCTTGTTCACAGGTTTCACTGTAGTTATCTGATTATTTATTTTGTAAGTCATTCCTCATTCAAGACTTTCTTACCCTGATATTTTATAAAGCTTTTACTTGTTTTTGCTATATTTCATTTTCTTCGTTAAGGTTGTAAATTATATATTGAAATCATTGTAAAACTGATTTTCTTCATGCTTGAATCTCATTTTGTACTTCATAGAACTTTAATTATAATGAACACTATCAATAAGTCTTTTTTTCAGCTTTCCATTTACAGTTCAAGGATAATAATGTTAGCAAAAAACCTACCAACCTACTTACTAACATTATTTCTGGATGGGCATAGTGAATATTTTTGTAAGATAATGATTATCATCAAAATGTAAGTCCTAAACTGGAAAGTATTGCAGAGATAAGAATAAGATTGAATTGAATTATTATTATCTTTTATGAATAAATATATACAAAATATGTGCTGTTATTGATTACTCATTTCATTCAAGACAATAATTGTTCTCTATAAACTAAGAAACACAAGTACTGGTAATATCAACTAGCATGAAGTTAAAACTGAATGCAAAATTTGATTCAAACTACAAACAAGGTGTGTTTTTATAAACTCAATGCCACCCTCCAGGTGACCTTGACCTACAGACTTGAAAATGCACAGGTCCTGCAGAGGTTGTCATGATGAACCAACATATGAAAATTGATTATAGGCAAGGTTAATACAGACAAACAAAGGGCCATAAATCTAAAAATTATTGAAAAAAAAAACCCTGACAATATGGGCCAAGGAACTTGGTGACCATAGTTCTATTAAAGTTTGGTTATAATCCCTTGAGTAATGTAGGAGGAGTTGTGCACAGAAGAGGATTTTCTATTACTTATGTACAAAATAAACAAAGGGCAATAATTCTGTCAGAAATGATTGAATCACAAAACCTTGACAATATGCACTGGGCAACTTGATAACGATAGTTCTATGACATTTTGATAAAAATCCCTTGAGAAAAGTTGTAAACAAGTGCATTTCTCTATTATAATTGCACAAAATAAACAAAGAGCCATAATTCCGTCGAAAATGATCGAATCACAAAACCTGAAATATCTGTGCTGGGGTTTTTGGTAACAAGTATGTGAACGTTTCATCAAAATCCCATTAGAAATGTAGGAGGAGTATCATTGAGAAATTTAGGAATTCTTTAAAAACAGTGTCACTGTGACCTAGACCTACAGACCTGAAAATGCACAGGTCCTGTAGAGGTTGTCATGAGGAACCAATATATGAAGTTTGATGAATGTAGGTGGAAGTGTTTTGGCTTTATAGGCAAGGTAAAAGTTTGGTACAAATGGACAGACAAGTGATATTGATACGGGAGCATAAAAAAACTTGTCTAGTGCATTTTCAGCAGTGTTACTAAGGCGTAAAAATTGTTTGTTTCTGATTACCTGATCTACCCTAATTTTTCCCTGCGACCCTAGACTTTATTAGTCTGAGGAATGGAATATCCACTTTTTGTATTCAACCCAAAAAAAACTTCGACCATTTATTTAAAGAGCATGTAACCAGAAACACTCATTTTGTTAGGCCTTAGAATATAGTCTAATTCTCTTAAAATTCTAATAAAAACCAACTTCACAGCTTTCTTTAAAATCTTGATTTCATGAAGACAATGATTTTAATTTAATTTCTTGCCAAAGTGAAGACACTGGCCATATTAACAAATAATTTCTTGGACTTTACCTAGTGACCATTTTCGGACTTAAATGACCTACTTTCCAACTTGACCTATTTCCCACAGGTGACGATTCTTATTGATTAATTTGGATGTAATGATTACATGATTAACATAAATGCAGCCAAATACCCTTCAGGGTACAGTTCGTACTACATGACTACTGAAACAATAATTAAGACATCAAGTCAACTCTTCTGACAGTGTTAAAATCTATTTTTAGCACTACATGACATACACACATGTAATTGACAAGTTTATTTTTAATCTAATGAATGAAACCACTGGGGAGTACACCTTAGGTGCATTTCATAACCTAATTAAATATCATTGAGAAATTTACACACATATTGGTAACAACCTTAATTTAACATTCACTTCAAGGTTCAAGCTGTAATATCTGGTCTGACCAAGTTCAAATTCTTAAATCTTACCTTCTCTACATTATATTCAGTACACTAAGAAATGTTGTTTGCAATTAAGTTAAGGTCATCCATTATAAAAAGTACCAGTATTGCTTTGCAGTTATTTGACCAACTCATTTAAAAATCATCTGATCTGATTTTTTTGCTAGTGAGCTTTCTCTAAATTTTGTATTTCAGGCTAGTGGTAAATTGTTTATTTTCAATAGTCCACTTAAAGTATGGGTTAGTGTTTTAAAAAATCATTTGAACACTGGTCTGAATATCTAGACAATTATCAGTAATTTATTTGAATTACATGTATGTATAAAGGAAACATCAAACAATAAATAAAACAGAATAAAACATGGAAACCTCTTTAATCCAGACATGTGTGGACCAGGAGGGATTTCCGTACTAGATCAGTTTTGTGTTCAGACAAATAAATACAACCAAATAACAATGAAATTAATGTTATTAATTGAAAATTAGGAAAAAACAAATAGCAAATAATTAAAGGGGCATACCCTACAACTTGGTGCATCTAGAATCAAGGCAAAATGATGATAAATTAGAAGCTTGTAAAGAAAAAAGCCGACGAAGACAGTTTCAGCCAAAAATTCATCCAATTAAAAATAAAATCACAAAAATATTAGTTTCCATAAAAGATCGGAAACTCTTTGGAATTTGTTGTACAATTTTTGGGTGGAAGTGATTTATTATTCATAGCTATGATTTTTTGCGGCTAGTACCTAAACTAGTCATTTTATGACCCAAGTTCTTCTTGCAATTATCCATTATATATTGTTTTACATATACATCTAGCACATTTTTACACTTTCACAGAATGTTTGTCAGTAGTAGGGTATGCCCCTTTAAGGTTATTTCCAGTTTAAAGGGGGTCTAGTAAGGATATCTTCCACAGTATTTCAAGTAAAAACAATGATAGACAAGGCATTCATGAAACACAATAGATAGTGAAAAGTACTTAATACTCAATTATATATATATATAATTATATATTTTGTTTACAACCTATGCAGGACCAACTTTCGTCTTTGCTACAAATGTATGAGAAAAATACATTTATTCAATCAATTGATTTGAGAACAGAATTTTGGTTGAATAATTATATAAACTTATCAAAATCAACATGAGAATATTAAAAACTTTAAATTAAGATTTGATCCAGGAGACCAACCTCAAATTGTAAGACCTCAAACCCAGATAAATACAGATGTTCATACCAGTATTCATGAAAAAAAGCAAGAAATCTTACAGTAATTTTACAAAACACTATTTGTGACAAACTGTTTCCAGAAAAAGATGAAAAGGTAAAATCAAAAACAAAGTATAGTCCAAGTATTAAAATTATTGTTTGAAAAGATATACAAACATTTCCAATGATTTCATAATATATACAGAATTTTGTTGACAAGATAGCAAATAATTGGCAAAAGTCATTTAAGATGCAAACAACAACAGCATTTGAAAACATGCTTCCAACCTTAAAAGGACAATATCCTACATGGTCAAACAAGTTTTATTTATGTAGGTAAACAGAATCAAGCAATCCATTTTGAGATGAGTATTTATGAATCTTGGTTTTTCTCTTTTAATGCTACATCACCAAGCATCTGTAGATTGTACATGGTCTCCTGCTGAAAATCTATATTCTCCATCATGTTGTTGTTTGTCAATGTGTTCATTTCCACATTTGTCAGTTGACTTAATCCTGAATTGTTCCTTTGCATGATATATTCCCCTTTTTCGTTTTCAACAATTCTAATTTCTATAGCATTTTCAGATTCAACATTAGTGTTTTCTTCAGCTTCAACAGTTATGTCGTAAGCTGGTCCAACTTTATTTTCATAATCCATTTCAATTTCATCAGAAATTTCACTCGACTGACCTTTAGTTTTCACAACATGTTGGGCTTTCTTCTTCCCAAGTGAGTCAATAACAGACACTAAGCACACGCTATCCTGACTTCTACTCAAATCAGAGTCAGTTGGAGTATCAAGTTTCTCAACAAGAATGATCCCACTAGATCCAGATGGAGTTGGATCACTCATACTTGGCATGTCTAATAATTGATCAGATGACTGAGAACTGCTTAAACTATGACTGGAATTGGATGCTGTTCCATTCTGGGAAGATGGAGCCTCTAATTGGGTTGTCATTTCCACACTTTCATATCTTACAGTCTGTAACCGCCATTTTCCATCAGAATGACGTTTATACCTGTAAACATAGTAAAATTATCATGAGGCATATAAATTCTTTATCATATTGTAGTCACAAAAAATACCTAATATAGTATGTAACTTAAGGGTAATGCTTCTGTACAAAATGCGTGAAAAGGTGGACAACGAAGTGACAAAATGTTTATCCATTTGGAAATGTAACAAAAATAATATTTAATTTTGACTTCAAAAGGAAATACTTACCTGAATCTGGAATGACCAGCAGGCCAGTTAAATTTATGTTTAGTTTTAAGATGTTTCGTCAACATGGCACCTCGACAAAATGAGGAATCGCAGACATGACATTGGTACAATGACGTATCTACCCTCTGAAATAAAAAACCAATGCATTTGTGTAACAGTCTTTAAATTTTACTTTCAATGTGCTTATATAGTTATTACCTTTATTATATTATGTTTATGCTTATAAACAGATGAAACATAAATTTCTAAAAATCGGGCAGTTAGTCTAGAAAGGCACATGGTTATTAAACTTGAGAATAACTCAAAACTCGTCTCATTCTAGATGTGTACAAGTTGAAAAGATATCACCATTTATTGTATAAGTACAAATTTTGATTAAACACATTGACTGAATAAGGTATGATTTATATACTAATTATTTTATCACTAAATGTATTTATTTATAAGTGAAAAAAGTTTGGTAGGGGCATTTTATGGTGAGTAGGTAGCGTTATTGTAAACAATTCTTTTTTAAGGATGGTCTCATTCAGCAAACACATTAATATGAAGATCATATCATTATAATAACCAATTATGTTTTGTATCATATTTTTACTATCTAATTGATATCACTACCACCTTGATATCAAGGAGATTTTTGAAGTCAAAGAGTTTTAACATCAAGGTTGATATCACCACCACCTTGATATCAAGGAGATTTTTGGTGTCAAAGAGTTTTAACATCAAGTTTAATTGATATCACTACCACCTTGATATCAAGGAGATTTTTGGTGTCAAGGTTTTACAGTTAATGAAAAGTACCACCACAATATTATGAACTCACATGGTGTAGACGACTAAAATGATTCTCCAGACTCCTGTAATTTTTTGTTTGATAACTGCAGTCTGGTACATCACACACAAGAAGGTTGTCCCCGCTGTGTCTATCCATATGTTTCTTCAGGTCATGTACTGATTTACATCTAAAATAAAAATACCTGATTATGTATGTTTGTAATAGATTCAACATAAATCAACAACATTTGCTTATTTTGTTACTCATAGAAGAGAACATTTGGCCTAACAGATATTCCACATATAATGCCCTCAACCAAACCCTTCCTCCACAAATAACAGCTACAGAAATTCAGTGACTTCCCAATAGGTTAAAGCCTCTTTTTTCCCCAATTTACCAAAAAATACAATGCTGAAATTCTGATAAGTTAGCATATGATTCTTACTTAATATATTTCTCATGTTCTGTGAAAAAACTTTGCATCATTAATTAAAATGTTTAACATTCATTTCTTATAAAAACTTACAATTAATAAAAAGTTTTCTTCACCGAACACAAACATATTCTAACACAGTTGTCTAACCTTCACCCAATTTGCCTGAAAATCGTGCCTGAATATCCCAAAATGAAAGACTAAGGCCCCTTCCCAATTTAAAAAAAAGGCCCAGCACACCTTTCTCCTCATATGACAACCCCAACCGACCCTTTTGTCCAAAATATGGCCACAACCAACCCGTAATATTAATAATAATGGCAGTAATCATTGTTAAAAAATATGTAAATTATATGCAATACCGTTTACGTCTTTAATTCTGCGAATGCAAAATTTGGCGTTTTTAAGATATTCATGAATTGGCGGTCTCTATATTTGGCAGTTTCATATCCGACTGCCAAAATAAAACCATGTTCTGTCTTCTTAAGCGCAAAAATTAAAGCACTTTTCTTAAGAAAATAAGTTTCCACCATTTTGAAGGGAAATAACTAGAATATTTTACTAAATAACTTCATAACTACTATCGTGTCAAGTGAGGAATGTGTAAACAGCAAGAATAAGATACATGAAGACCAAAGTGCTGGTATTTACTTGGGATCAAACAGGAGTTAACACAATGACAAGAAGTGATTATTTGTTTCGATAATTTATCTTAAATTGACACAGTCATATTGTTATTATATCGGTTTTAATTTAGTCTTTCTATATGTGCCGACGATATAAGTTTTATATGGTGTGACAAATAAACTGTATTGTTTGAATCATTTAGATTTTACCTTGTTTCAATTAAGATTTACCCTAGGGCAATAAACATAAAGCATGTAATTTAACTGATAAAAGTAAACAAAAAATAATACATGTACGAACATACTAAACAAATAGTTACATGAAAAAGTGTTAGTAACACCTTTTGATAACAAAAGTTACAATAATTTTTTCTTTGACAAAATAATTGGTGGTGTTTATTATTGGTGAGGTTTGATATTGGCGCGGTCTAGATTTGGAAGTTCCGATGCTGACGGCCAAAATAAAACAGACACCAATATTAAGACGTATACACTATACAGTATACAGTATGGGTTCATAGAAAACCTTATAAATACATTTATATCAAGTCACTTGCAATGGACTCTTCATAGTGGGTTATGTACATTGTACATGTATTCATGTATACAATTATGGTTTAGTTTTTAAATCTATAATTCAGTGAAACTTGATATGACCAAATTATAAGCCAGTTATGCTACTTTAAAAACTGGAAATAAGTACTTTCCTAATTTCAGAAAACATAGTCACACCAGGTAAAACTGAGGAAGTTTTACAAGAGAAAATCCAAACACTATTGACACTGACACCACAGCAACAGGGAATAATATTTATATACAGTGTAAGATACCACAGCATGATAAACAGCCAAACCTGTGAACAAAGGCCACCCTTGGGAGAGACATAATTCCAACTATATTAACAGGACACCTTTATTCTGAGGTTATTTTGTTCCAAATACTGTGGAATCATAAATTTTCGTTGGGGACTTAATTTCGTGGATTTCGTGGGTCGGCTCATCCACGAAATCAAATCCCCACGAATTCAAATGCGGAGATAAGGCTTTTTTTCAAAAATCAAAATCCACAAATTTATGTCCCCACGAAATAGCCATTTTAGTAAAAACCACGAAAATTGATCCCAACGAAAATTAATGATTTCACAGTAATCAATGATGGTTTTAAAAAAATATATTTTTATTCACAGGGAGGCCTTTATTAGGAGGTGTCTGCTAACACATGTTTGACTGTGATTGCCTTGACTAACACTTCTAATATTGTTATAGATATCAATAGATGAATTTAACACTTACCTGTAGTCACACTTATCACATTTATGTGGTTTCTCATCAGAGTGTCGATATTTGATATGTAGTCTCATGTTTGAAGGCGATGGTGTGCTCATATCACAGAATGGACATTTAAATTGATTCACTGAAAACATTTCAAATATCATTCAGAAATACCGTTATCATCAGATGGATTCAGAATAGCCTTCTGTGTAAAGAAATAAATTACATAGAGAAAATGAGCATATCTAAAAGGATCAGCATGGTTGAAGTAAACTTTGTGTTTTATTTATTTCATAGGATTTGACACCATTTTCAGTTATATCATGGCCGGCAGTTATCCCAACCAGCTTTCTTGGACTTCTTTTCTGGCTATAACAAGCACCAACCACATTCTACCCGCAAGCTACTACCAAGCTAACCCACATAAATCAGAGATGTATTATCTTCAGTCAAATTTGTCCCGGACAGTTTGAGCCTCACCCAGGTTCATGAAATGTTGAATGAAATCAAGACTAAAGATCTTAAATGTATTTATTGTGGTTAGATGTATGATCACTTTATCCCAATTTATTTATTAATTTCATACAATTCATTTATCTGTATTTATAAAGGCCCAATCAACAGCTATGGAAATTTCAGGAGAGAGACGATATTAGATAACTGGTATTTGTATTGCTGATCTTATTTCCAATCATTTTCCTGGTTCTTTATTATGCCTGGTGGAAATCACTGATAAACGCCTCGCCCTTTTCCAGTGATTTTCTTAACACAGTATATGGCTTAGTAGTTGGGATGGGGACACTCAATGAAAAAGCGTACACATGACCTTTCAGATGTCCAGCGCATTACCCACAAGACAACTGACCATCCCTTATTGTCATACAAACATAATACATATTATTCTTGAACAGTATATACTCACCATGATACCTCATATGTTCCCTGAGTAACCTTTCTGCACCAAACACTGTATTACAATGACTACACTGATACTGTTTTCCTGAAAATATATACATGTATTGATTCAGTAACTGCAAAGTAATCTGTTCTTAACTATGTCTCCAAATAAAGACTGCCTGGCTATTAAAACGACCAGAGGACTAATTTCAAATACAACCATTTGCCATTTAATAAAACCACAGAATTAAATATATAAAAAATGCTACTTAGATTAAATACTGTCATTTCAAAATACAGCTGATGGCAGTAAAAGGGGATATCTATGAAGTTCATCTATATTATGCCTGATCAATATTTGTATTAGCTAAATTCATCAATATTGAATGAAAGAAAAACACGAAGTTATGATTTCAAAACCAAACACTACTACATGTAATGCCAATAAAGCTCTTTTTACAATTATGAAAATTTGGCTAATTTTACAATCCAGTCAGTGTTATTAACTATTTTATTTCAGCATTCTAGGAAAATTGGACTTTGTCTACAGTTCAAACAGACCCAATGACACTGTCCTCAAAGATGGCCAACATAAACTTTGATAATGCTAAACTACGACAGCTTGAACAAAAATGGATCAATAGAATGAAGACATTCCGTTCACGTTGCTTAGTTCCCATCTAAACCCATTTGATACTAATATTGAAACTTCAAGGAGTCCAAGAGTGGATTTCACAAACAACTCCATCCTATAGATCAAAACAAACAAAAATCATCTGAGGATAATTTCCAAAAATTTGAATAAATATCATAACAGCCTGGTATGTATTGATTAATTCATCATAGTCCAATTATTTATACTGATAAGCATACTGTGACGGATGTGTATAGTACAGTACAGCCTCTCTACAGCGACCCTCTCTTGAGCAACAACCTCCCTTCAACAGCAGCATGATTTTCCCCCACTGCACAATTTAACTATTAATTTGACTTCTCTAGAGCAACAACCTATCAGAAACAACATAATTTGGCTACTCCAAAAGGGTATTGCTTTAGAGAGGTTGCACTGTATTTCATAATTATTAAAACAATTATATAACCCACTGTACTGTTTGCTAACATCAGCAATTGTTTTATGATAAGATAATATAATGTAAAATTTGTAATCAAACCCGCAGGAATTTCGCACCATATGAACGTGGACATATGGCACTGTTTACTTATAACAAACAGAAGCAGACTTCAATTTGCTGAACTCAGCTAAACAACTTGTCAATTAATACATTAGCAAACGAAATAAAATTTTGATTCTTTAGTTTCACAGTGAAGTAACAAACAATGAATTTTAGCTCGTCTCAAACATATTATGCAGATGGCCTGGATTTAATATCCAATGATTACAGTACCGATATCAATGAACCTCCTTTTTACATGGCTAGTTGACCATCAAATAACTTCACTATTTTATAGTTTTAAAACAAATTAAATCATTGTTTGGTTCTGCAAATATGTTTTAGTAATTTATTGCAATACTATGACAGATTTTTATAGGCGGCCAGAAGGTGATATCAAACCTATCTAGGTTTTGTTGTATTATGATATGAAAGTACAGTAAAATTTTGATTACTGTATACGTCTTTAATTCTGCGGGTGCAAAATTTGGAGTTTTTAAGATGTTCATGAATTGGCAGGTTCTATCTAAAATAAAATCATGTCCTGTCTTCTTAGGCGCCAAAATTAAAACACTTAAGAAAATAAGTTTCCACCATTTTCAAGGGAAATAATTAGACTATTTTACTAAATATCCTCCTAAATACTATCGTATCAAGTGAAATGTATAAACAGCAAGAATAAGTTACATGAAAACAAAAGTGTTGGTAGTTGTATTGTATTGGTAATTACTTGGGATCGAACATGAGTTAACACAATGGCTAAAAGTGATTATGTGTTTTGATGATTTATCTTAAATTGGCACATATTGTTATTATATCAGATTTAATTTAGTTTGTGCCGACGATATAGTCTGTTTCAGTTAATCCATGATTCGGATAATTGAGTTTATTTCACATTGAAATATATAGGGGGAAATTGGAACAGAAAATTCATTTTGGATAACACCAGGTTTTTCGAATAATCCGAGTTCGGATAATTGAGATTTTATTGTTTATCAAAGTGATGTATCAGTCACTGTTTAAATCTACATACAGGTCAGACATGTGTCCTAATAAGAGATAATGAATTTATGTAAAAAAAAGCACAGTGACATCAATCAGGGTCAATGTCATGATAGTACAATTACTTTTATCAATATACTGCACTTAGTATTTAAATGCAATAAATTAGGTACAAGTAAACCCATGATGTCTTTCCTAAATTAGTGACCTAGTTTATGACTGCAGATGACTTGACCTACATATCATTTAAATAAACATTCAGACAAAGTTTTATGAAGATCCAACCAAAACAGTGATTTCTAGAGGTTCACAAGGTTTGCCCTGGAGACCTAGTTTTTTACCCCAAGTGACTCATTATCAAACTTGTCCAAGATTTTGTTGATATTAACATCCTGACCCAATTTTTGCCACACAATGCATGATGCCGGACAAAGACTGATAACAAAAGCTCATCCTGAAAAGTGCTCATGTGAGCTAAAAATGAAAACCAGGCCTTTACTGACAGGAAGCTTTTAGTCGGAAAACATTTAGTTCTATAAAATCAATGACAGTTTTTAAAAGAATGGCCTTTATTCAAAGGGTGACCTTTTATTGAATGTGACTGCTAACACAGGTTTAACTGTATCTTGATATTAAGACCAACATTGGCACACAAAAAGAACTTGTGCCATCCAGTATGTTGTTGATAGGCCAAACACATTTCAATCAGTTAAGTTCACCTGATAGATAACCTGTTTTTTTTCTGAATAGACCTAGACACATTGTTATAAAGTTTTTGACCTAAAATGACCCCATGACAAAAATGACTGCATACAAATTCTACCAAATTTCATAAAATTGATTTCAGGAGAAAATTATGGCCTTCAAAATTAAAAAAATATATTATAATTTCAACAGAGAAACACAACTTTTTACCAATGTGAAATGGTATCAAGCAAAGATTTTATAGTGATGGCCATTGCTATCAAGTTTCATTAACACCAGATCAAAAGTTAAGACCTCCAGTGTTCTAGAGTGGTTCTTACATTAAGCACTATGACAATTTTAATTAAGCGTAAATGTCAAAACCCGGCAATGGTCACACACACACTCTCCCCAAAAAATCTTACAAAATGAGTTTAAATAGAATGATGAAGCAGTTTGGATACAGTGAAATCTACAATGACATGCAAAACCATAAATATCCCCCACACAAAAAAAATTGATTATAAGTTGGTTTTTGTTTAATCTTTGACAACTTGATTTTAAAGATAGTCCCCCCCCACAAAAAAATATTTCCTCTTACATTATGTCTGGACATACCACACAACGGATTATCCCCCCAGCAGGACTCTGAGTTGAACAAATATTGATTATCTTTGAAGCAAACATTATTTCCCAATTTATGTCTAATTCATGCAGTGAAAACAAATTTAAAATTAGGTACTCACTGATTTTATTATTCTTTAATATCAAAAGGAAATTGCACAAAATATTACCTAAATAAATGTACTACTTTGCATCATGGTATATGGTATAAATTGGGTTACACTATTGTACATACGGTACACATGTATAATGGATTTCTTCATAATAACCATTTCTAGATACTGCAGTCAATAACTCATACAATAATCATATTGTTGCCTTAAGCAGGGATTATCTCACTTTAAATTATCAAACAAATGGCCTAAAATTCAATAATGAATAATCAAAATATGGAATTAAGTTGACAAAATCACGATAATATGACTTAAAGGTACTGATGAAAAGAGTTATATGAATATTTGTTTTGGGTTCTTTTCACGAGTATCCTGACGGTGACCTGACCTATTTTCCTGGATTTTGAACCAGTACTGACCTCATTCTCCCCAAGTTACATCAAACTCCTCTGCATACATTATCATCAGTGGGAGATGAAAGACCTTGTTTTTAACCAAATCATAACAGAGAACATGAGCCATGCTCAGAGTTTGAACAAAAAAAGGGAGTTTTATACATCTAATGCTCAACCAATTGAACTAAACTGGTGGGCTAGATCAACATAAAAATGGTGAACACTGTGAAACTCCTCTCCAAAAAACTGTCCTTTATACCGAGACATCTGTAACTGTGGGGTACCTGTATGATGGGTTTTATCTGTATATACAGAAAGTCAGTTTATTAACATGGAAGTAACATCATTAATTGCTAATTAAGTTGATACTTTATGGATACGAAGAATATCACACAGCTAAATCTCAAATATCACTGATCAATGGTTTGGGTTTTCTACATATTTAAAGGTCTTAGAAAAAATTGCAAACAATAGATATTGTATTCAAATCCTACATGAACCTCACTTTTACTTTAAATAATAATTTTCTATAAGTGAAAAAACTTAAAGCTTTCTAAAAATACATCATATGAAAAATGTATCGTGAGTCTAGTCCCTTTAAAGTTTCAAACTAAAACGCACAATATATTGAACAGTAGTCCTGTAGATATCTCTTATCCTATCCAACATAATCTCATCATTGAAAATTCTAATTGACAGGTTTAACTATTTACAACTTGTCAAACTTACATTTAATTAACCTGACCTATAAAAAGTTCATTAATTATTGTGAACTTATTTTGAAACTGTGAGATAACCAAAAATCTGATATCAGTGTTAGACTGGTGTATGTAGCCTCGTTATCTATGGATGACAGTTTATAAACAGTGAAATCTTGGTCAAATGTTGGACAACACAACTTACGTATGCTGACTGCTAGTTGGATTAACACAGTTCTGAAATGTAGGCATTCTGGAATGCGGTAAACTGAAGCTTTTTTCTTTTTCCTAAATTCATTTTGATTTTTTTTTCATATAGTATCTAAAAAAATAAAAATGTATGTATATGATCTCTTTTATTTGTATGTATTTGTTTTCATCATAATTTATCTTATTTTTTGTAAAGTATTTTTTACACATATATATATTTCATAATATTTTTTTTTATATATATTAAATAATCTTTTATCACATTTACTCTCATTTATGTTTTCCTATAGTATTTTATTCCATAACTGCCTTGTTTTTCTTTCTATTTATTTCACTTTTAGTTCCAATATTTCCAAATATATATATAGATATATACTATGTTAGTATTTAGTTGCAATCATGCAATTTCTTTTTTATGGCAAAAGTAGGTAGAATTATTCATTTCTTATTAAACATTTAAATCCAGCATCCTAACAAAATTTGATTATACTTCTCAAAATTTGATAAGAATCACTTTACTCAATCTTTGAGTAGTTTGTACATACAAATTAAATAATATACAGATAATATATCATTTGTTTCATTTTTAGCACCTGCATAATGAAGCTTGAATGACCAAATTTTAATCAATTTTAATCAAATCTAATGAAAATTAGTACTAAAATTATGAAGCAATTACTACAAGGAATATCGCAAGTGATCCTTATCAAATTTTGAGTATATATATATATACGATTTTTGGTGGGCTTAACATCATGGCGGATTTTCCAGCTTTCAATGGTGGTGAAATAAATGGGTAGAACTACCAATGTTAGCTTTCTAACATGAGAAGTTTTCTGGTTCCAAATGGAATTCAAAATATATTTGCAATTAAGCTTTAATGTTTGTAATACGCACCTGCACCATGAAAATAAAAATCTGTTCTGTTCAATAAAATTCTATACATCAGATTCTGTCATTTTAATAATCATTAGATTGTCCAAGATAAACATTCAATATTCAAAGAAATAATTTTTAAAGTTTTTGGATCCAACTAAAAAAATGTAATTCCAACAATGTCAGTGTCATATAGCTTAAATAGGCTGAAACAGTATAATATTAATTACAGTATAATGTTAATTAAATTTACTCAAATTTACACCTGAGAGGGAATGTAAATTATTGCCTTATTCGTCATATATTATTCACATCATGCAGTCTGTAAAGGTTTTATTTCAATGAAAGCTGTGAACAAATGAAATAATTATTTTAAATTGTTCAAAATTAAATACTGCTGAGAAATGAATTATGACCAATAATTGCCCAACAAGAAAAATTAATGGTTACCAAAGATCAGGCCACTATTAGTTTATTTTTTGTTTCTCAGCCCTGTCGACCACATTTTAAGATCCCCCACCCCTAAAAAAAAAGAAGCCAACTTAATGCTTCTTTTTTGACATAGTCAAAATTGTTCATTATATGTCATAAACTTCAATTAATCCGAGTATTTGGGCAAGTTTTAACCCAAAAACAAATGTTTAAATCATGAGTGATTGCTATTTCATTTGTCTGGTAGTTATTTCAAATACTTCTATATACTGATTCTAAAGTCTGGTTGTTCTCACATGCATTGCCAAAATGGAGGCCTCATTGGAATCATGCAGTTAGGTGGGGCTTTTCCTACCTGTTTTTTATTTTGTAAGTAAATTTTGAGAAACAAAAAATATAAAAGCACTGGCCTTAATTCAAAATTGACTGTATAATCACTTGAAATTCAAGTACTTAAAAGCACTTGTTTCATTTAACGAAGTACTCAAATAGCATTCAGTTCTTTTCACTTAAGTAATCAAAGTACACTTTTGAAATGACCGAGTTTTCACAACTTTTATTAGTTTAGTAGATAAAATTGTTTGCAGAAACAAAACATAGCCACTGTTGAAATTTATGTTATCACAGAAAGTCATTTAGTTCAACTGACCTTTAAGGCTTTTATCTTCAAAGTTCACATCAGCCTTATTTTCATCAGTCTTCCAACCAAACAAACAAACAAAATATTGTGAACAACAAATGTGCAAAGTCATGACTTCACAAACTGTATATAATATATTTTTTCCATTTTTTTATATAAAAATTGGGTGCAAAAAATTTAATCAGTAAAATTCTTGTTTGGTTTCACATCAGTGAATTTATTTAAGATCGTTTGATACTAATATTCAGACAGAAATTAACAAACCTAATAAAGAAAATTGATTGAAGTGTTATTTTTTTGTTGAAAAAGACAGTCAGGCAAGAAGCTGTTTTCAAACAAACAAATATGCTCGCAGCTTGAGTAAACCTTGTACAGACAGACAGACAAGGCCATCACTATATGCCTTTGCATCATTTGATGCCTGGGGGCATGAATATAAACACCCTATTCAAGATGAGAAAGTTTAAACATTCTGATCTTGTCTTTGTATAAGTACCAATATCAGAACAAGTTCCATCATAATTACACTATTTTAATTCTTTACAATGCATGAACATCTTTCCAGGAAATCATCTATTGGTATTATATCATTATAACTGCCTTTCTCTTTTTTCTCTTGTGTTTAACATTGCATTAACCAGACAGGGTCATAGGGTAACCTATCCCAGCTTTAATAGTGGAGGAAACCCCAGGCATACACCTGGATAGAACCAATGATCTTCCTTTATCTAGTTAGACAACTTCCTCACAAGTCACAATACATAATTAGCACATTTCCATAATACATGTAATAGGAAACAATACTACAAAAAATAAATGAACAATCAATAATCATATGAAATGATAAACAATAACAAATAAATGTCACTGACTTATAAAACAGGATTTAACACAGTATAAAAACAGAGTACCTTGGTGATATGTGGAACTTATACATCATGATGTAAGTGTTTTAAAAGATTAAAATTGTGTTTTTCATCTATTTTGTGCAAAAATATTTAGTGTAGATAAAAAAGTGGAAAAAATATGTTCATAAATATAAAATTTGATTCGATTAAAGAATGTAATGATTTAAGGGAATAAATTAAAGAATAAGTACAATTCTGTCAGTAATGGATATAAGATAGGGCAGTACTGCTGCAATCATTAGTGCTATAAAAAGCATGAATAAACCATGCTGTTAACATCTTGTCCCAATTTTGACACATTTTATCTAGGCTGACCCCTAAATTTTCTCCCTATGTACACCATGTGATGTTTCGGCATACAATGAAAGTTTTTAATTTGGGAAAAAAAGAGATTTTTTATCTGATTAAATTTCTGTCATGTGGGTTTTTAGTAAAGTTGAATAAACTAATTGGACTATCTATATATGATACAAAGATTCATTGACAAATAGCTTTCAACTAGATCAAGTTTGTGAACTGAAAGACCTCTCAAACATCACAGGGTGTTGCTGAGGGGAGCTAGTTTAAAAGTTTTAAATTGCCATAATTAATGATGACAGTAACAAGTTACAAAGAAGTAAACACAGGAGATTAATATAAATCCACTGACTGTTTTACAGACAAACCTGTGAACAAAGGCCACCCTTTGGAAAGATATTCAAGAACAGTTCATGAACTGGTAATAAACAGTTCTTAAGTTGAATTCAAGAACAGTTTTCGAAATGAAATACAGTACAAACTCTGTGGAGCAACACCCTGTGGGAGGTGCAACTATTGGCTGCTGTTTAGAGGTTGTTGCTCTACAGAGGTTATATTTATAATAAATATTAGCTTAGGGTAATTTTGAAGGTGTTGTTATAGAGAGGTTGTTGCTCTACAGAGGGTCACTCTACAGAGGTTGTACTGTACTCTTATGGAGTGTTCATGAACAGTAGGGGCAGACCTAGGATTTCAACAATTTGAATGCTGGTTGTGACATACCGGTACATTTTCTGAAACAACTCTGTTAAGTCAAAGGCTATTCACCCTCCACTAGATTTTAACTGGATGATTTGGAGAGGTCGGCAATTACATACAGAAAATAAGTTTATAACTGGTAGAGAATCCAGGAAAACTGGTGAGGTTGCCTACTAGTGTATCACAGAAATACAGTTGAATAAATAGCTGCTCACATATCTTCATACTTGTGATATGTAAATTAGAAGTCAGGGACAAAACAATGACTTCAGAGGTAATGCCTACAGTCATAGAGAAACATGCATCTCTCGATGGTCTCAAACATGAGCCCTGTCCTCTAATAACTAGGTGGACTATACAGAAAGCAATATACACACCCTATACACTGTACACCATAACTGCCTTGAAGGATCATTTCTTATCTATATCCAAAACGAAGATTAAAGAGATTTTCATTCAGGAGTAAATGAACTTAGGTATGCAAGCTATTGTGTAATTTCACAAGGTCACAATGAAAACTTGATAAAATTTTATCAAAATAAAGATTTCATCAATTACTGAAATAAATGTGTTTCCATTTTACCAAGGGATAGTGTAGTACAGGTTGATAACATTCAAATTTTATCTATACACTAAAGACCTTAGGAGGTCACACTTACTCAGTTTGGTCATGAGGTTAGAAATTTAAGATAGAATAAATGTTTGTCCACCACTATCAATACATTCCCAGGGCAATGTACTGAAAACAACTTTCCTTAAAAACACTGTTTTATATTCTTGTTTTCTAAAAAAAACTTTGAGAGGCCTCCGTGGTTGAGAGGTTATGTTCTCTTACAAGTAATCTCCAGCCCTCATTGCAGTGAGTTCGAATCTCACATTGGACCATGGCAAATTTGGCATGAGAGGAAACAAAGCTTATGGAAGGTCGCTGGTTCTACCCAGGTGTGTGCATCAGGTCTCTCTCCAACATTAAAGCTAGTAAGTCGATAAATGACCCTGGCTTTTGGTGCAAGGCAACTAACATACTCAAATGAATACTAACTCTGTAAAAAAAAAGCTGCATCAAGGTATGAATCTTCAAATAATGTCATTTTTTATATTTTACTGAACTGAGTCATAAATGTCCATATAATATCAACCCATTTCTTAAATTGACATGTTGGCCTTATTCATTAAATGTTTAAATTCTACTAAAAGTACAAAATAATAAAAAAATGCTGAATAATGTTTTACATATTTAAAGAATCCTTTAGTGATTTTAATAAGTTCATCAATATACTACAGTGAGGTGGGCAATTATTCTTAAACAAGGATTCTAATTGCATATAATCAAAGTCACGATGTTTACAACTGGAGAAAATGTCTAAGGCTCTTACCCTCAAACCCAAGGTACATACAACATGACTGTGCTTTCCATATTGTCAAAAGTGGGCAGCTCATATTATACTGTTGAAGTGATTTTAACAGTAACATGAATAATTTCAACAATCACATTTGATCTGTTTTCTTTTATAAAGGCTGACAAAGGCACATATGGCATGGTGACAGACTGAAGGCTTTCACCAACACCTCAACTTTCATACCTATTCTTCGCAACTTTGGTAATGGAACCAGGAATTTCATCTTCAGACCCTAACATACAGGCCCAAAAAATGAGCCCGGTTATCCAGACTGACTTCAACACTCTCAGCCTATACATGCAAACATTTGGTGTATTGTTTCATTTCATATACTTTTCTGTCTTAGTTAGTAAATGTATGAAGGGAGATGTGAAATGGAACATTTGGACACATTTAGTGTATGTTATTATTGCACTGAGCAGTCTTGTACTGTTGACACTAGATTACAGTTTGGCGGCACATATTCTCACCGTCTGTGGTCTTTATCTACATTGGACTTATTTACCTCAACAGCAGATTTCTGTGACAAATAAAGCTATCTTGGTAACAGGTAACAGTTTGTCTCTTTCCCATATAATACATTGTAATTAAATGAACAGCCTGCATTTATATCAACTAAATTCTTTTGCACCTAAGACAAGTAGCAAATGATGTTCAAAACATTTAAATTAATGTCGAGCAGTTTTTAAGTAGACATTTCAAGCAGATTGTATACACAATCAAGAAAAGGGCGTACATTAACAGATCTGTATAAAAGCAATGTTTTTCAAACTTTTATTGAATGACTTCCTTGTATTATGAGAGATATTCCATTTAAAATTTCAAGTTTAAGTCCATTTTGACTATATTTAAGCAACATTATAAAGAACCAAATTGTGATTTGGGGACTTTGGACTTAATGTTAACATTGTTAAATTTAACAACTCTTAAATCATGTGAGAACTCAAAATTGTTCTGTATTGTAATCAGTGGTTGAGAAAATGATGAGACATAATTATGTGAATATTTTACAATTAAACTGTATTGATAATAAATACATTTGTGCAATAGCAAAAATGTTTTTTATACATTTATGACCATTTTCATTCAGGCTGTGACAGAGGCATAGGTCATGAATTAGCGAAGAAACTTGATTCTCTCGGCTTTTATGTTTTTGCTGGTTGTTTATGTAAGGGCCAAAAGGGAGAACAAGATTTAGTATCAGCATGTTCAGACAGACTGGTTACTCTACAAATGGATGTGAAAAACAGAGAACAAGTCCAACAATCAGTATTAGAAGTTCAAAATCACCTTGGAAACAATAGTAAGCATATAATTTGCTTATAATTAATTATGTATAATGAATCAGTGATTTCAGGGACAATTGAAGTAAAATTAAAACTTAATTGATGAACACTTTAAAAGTCCAAATTCAGAATACACTAAAACCCCTCAAAACCGAACCCCTTCCAGACCGGCCAAGTCTAGTTTTCTGAGATTTCCAGTTTTGACGGAGCTTTTGACAAAAAGTAAAGATCAAACCTGTAAAGTGTGCAATGTATACTTATAAAACAAATGGTACTATTTTTCAAGGCCGCTGAGAGGCGTCACTGTTTTGTTAAAACAAAATGAGGTGTATACCTTCAGGAACTTTGTTCCTAAAAAATGGCACTTAATTGTCTGATTATCAGGGAATTCCAGTCTTCGGAGTCTGGTTTCCAGGGGATTTACTGTATATTGTTATATTTCTTAATAAAGGTAACTGTGCCAATAAGTAATATGTGAACTGGTCCAGTCCTGAGTTTATAAAACTGTCTCAGACTTGAAATTTCAATTTTGTTCTAAAAGAATTTTGTTGAAATGATCTTGTTGTTTAATATTGATATATATACAAATTTCAATCTATCAAAATGATGGATAAAAGCATAACAAAAGTCATCCTTATTTCTGATAATTAACACAGAAATATTGAGAATATGGCTGTTAAAAGGAGGTGACTGTTGTTGAGAGAGTTAAAATAGTGTAAAAACATCAATTTGGGTTTCGAGTATATAACAGGTAGGTGGCTTTTGTTCAGAGGTTATCATTCATGGAGGTTTCAATGTAATAAGAAAACACATCTACCATGTAACATTGTACTAAAATCAAAAAGTTTCTATTGTTACAGAGTTGTGGGCTGTAGTTAACAATGCAGGGATCTGTTACATAGGAAACATAGAGATAATGTCAACTGAGGACATAGAGAAAGTCATGGCAATTAACTATATGGGGCCTATTAATGTCTGCCGAGCATTTTTACCTCTAATTCGAAGAAGTAAAGGACGTTTAGTGAATGTGGCCAGTAATGCAGGTAAGGGATTTTAATGATTATTCTTATCATGTATTCATACGATCAAGTTTTTATATACATCTAACTTCAATACCAATGAGTTGAAATTATTTTATATTCAATACAAGTTTGACCACCAATGAATGTACATGTATAATTTTATTTCAGTGAATTTAATGCCGAATGTCAACAATATTTCAGTTATTTTTGGTGAGATTTACCTTACCAGTTTTAGCCAGTACTAGCTTATACTTACTACAAGGAGTTGGCAACTTTTCCCAATATGGAAGAAATTCAACATTGTTAAATTATCATAAAAGGGTATGATCTGCTGCCATCAATATTTGAACCTGGATTACAAGATTATAATTATGTCCAGCATATTAATCACTGAACCATAGCTGTGACATGTGATTTATAATTTTTGATTCAAATGGAGATTACAAATTGATACATTGTTGAAAATGACGTGGAAAAGAAATTATCAAATACAAAATGCATTAAACAGTAAAAAAAATAAAATATCCCCATTTTCTTGTAAATGAAGCAAATGATCTCCATAGATAGCTCTGTTGATAGAGCATGTTAGTGGCTCAAGAACATAGCTGCCTGTGATACTGAAAAGATGTGCATAGTACTATAAAGAGATAGGAAGACACAGCATCAAATCCTGCACATTAACCACTAGACCACAGCAGCAGCACTCAAACCTGACCTTCTTATTTGGCGCCAATCATCTTTAATACACATACCCAAAAGTTGCTTTGCAAATAAGGGGGCAGGACAAATAATTCAAAATATGTAACCAAGCAACACTAACAAAGTGACCAGTCGACATAACCGAACTATTATTAACAAAACCCTGTGGTAAGAAATTGGATGATTTTAATTTTCTAGAGATATCATAAATATTTACAGGTTTAGCGCCAGTACCACATATGGGTGTATATTGTGCATCAAAGGCAGCTTTGGCAACATTTTCAGAGAGCTTAAGATATGAACTTGACCAATGGGGAGTCAGTGTGTCAACTATTGTACCCAGTGGATATAGAACAGGTGAGTTAGATTGTTGACTATTGTAACCAGTGGATACAGTACATGCGTGTTAAAGAGTGCTGGCTAATGTACAAGTCCATATAAAGTCAAACCTGTGAACAAAGGCCACAAACCATTTTGTTTATTTCACAAATAAATGTGTGTTGAAGAAAGAGGTCATTGTTCACAGGTGGACATCTTTCATAGGTAGATAGCATTAACAGGGGGGGGGGGGGGGGAGGGCATTATTTACAGATAGCCATAAACTCAAGTTAGACATCATTTATCATAGCATCTACAAATCAGTTACCCTTGAAAGTAGTAAGCAGTAGTATTAAATGCTTTGACTGATTTTAAGTCCAAAGTGTTGGAGAAACATTAAACCAGTTAAAAAGTTTTGTCCAACCATGCGAACATTTCCTTAGGGCTGTCACAGAAGGTCCCTAAGGTTCTCACTGCATAACCTACGATTGGGTGAAACACATTCGAAAGAGCATTGACAAAAAGGTTGATAAGCATTTTGTGTGTTTTCTAAACTGATGAGTTAAGTTCATGGTATCAAAATAAAAAGCTGGAATTTCCGTACATTTTCAGGTATTTTAGCCTACGACAAAACTGCTGCAGCAGAAAGATGGTGGAACTTGGCAAGTACCACAGTAAAAAAAGACTTCGGACGAGAATGTTTCATTCCAAAATTTAAATATGACAATCATGAGTCCAATACAACCCCAGATCTAAGTTCAATAGTCAACACCATTGTAACAGCTGTATCAGTGAAACACCCAAAGCCCTTTTACTACAGTGGATTTTTAGCAAGGACATTACCCTTCGTATACTTACACCTACCTACTGTCTTACAAGATCCTGTGATGAAAGTGCTAGGACACTGGTTTAACTTTACCCCAAAAGCTTTAAATCAAGTAGAAACAAAGCATTCTATGAATGGAAATAACAATAAACTGAAATAGAACAGTGATGTCTTATGAAGTTACAAATACGTGTTTTAAGACACAGCACAGTGTACTCCTTCCACAACAGTGATAAGTTCAGTTCCACAGAAATAATCCAGGATGTGACATAACATATACAATACAGTGATTTTCAGCATGAAGTTAATGGTGTTTTAGGCTGTTTTTCCATTCATATCTGATCCGGACCATTCACGGACAAGGCTTTGAACAGAAAAGAAGACTTAAAACAAGCTTATTTCTCTGAAAAAAACAAATCAGAGAAATTGATAGAATTAATCAGGCTACACTTATGTTAGGAAAAGCAGCATTAATTCAAGATATCATCCAGGATGTAGATTTACAATACATGTACTTAATTTACCATAACAATACAAATTATTTTGTTGTTTAGCATGAATTTCTGAGTGCCTTTCCCTAATAGAGATTCTTAATTAGATTATTGTCGTTATTATTGTCATTAAGCAACATAACTAATATTTACATGCAATCTTCTTCGGAGTCATCCATCTCTAAAGACTGTGAAAGATTAAGATCACATAGTATTTTCATTACCATTCATCACTTAATAAATGCCCTGAAGTGCATTAGAATGTATAATACAATTAACTAAATGCCCAAAGGACTTTCTTGTTTTTTAAAACATGTCTTCAATTAGTTGACATAATGTTAGCATGTTTTCTGGATGTATATGGTATAGTTTGCTTGATAAAACTGATTTAAGGCTGAAATTAGGGCTGATTCCCTTGTCTGAAAATTATGTTTCCCCCTGTAATCTATGAAAAGTCCCCTTCAGTTGAATTTTATTTTTCATAGGGAATAATTTTTATCAAAACACCTGTAGAATATTTTTTTTTTGTCTGTAACCATCAACGTTAAACACTATTGGTGATTAACTGTTTTGAGAATCCTTAATTGCCTTATCATTTCCCCTATTTGCATTCAATACACTATTTCTCCCCTTCCTAAAGTGCCCTGTCACCGTTCCCTTAAAGGAAAAAAAACACCCTTGAATAATTAAAGTTTTTATGCTAAGTCATCAGTTTTCTATTATTATTATAGCTATAATATTTCCATATTACTAAAAGTACAGTCAAACCTGCGAAAAAAGGCCACCCTCAGGAAAGACAAAATATTGTCTTTAAACAGGTGGCCTTTATTTGGAGGTCATTTTGTTCTAAATAATCAATGACAGTTTTTATAAGAATGGCCTTTATTTACAGGGTGGCCTTTATTTGGAGGTGGTTGCTAACCTAGGTTTGACTGCACTTTGGCCACATTACATGTACACACACAACCAATGCTTCCCTTATGGACAATCTAAGGCCTATGTGAACCCTGGTTTAAAACAGATCCATAAATTGACCAAAACATGATTAGCAGATATATTTGTCATGCACAATTCACATTGCAACATCAAAAACAATTTCTAAGATTATGATGATGGTAATCATAAATACAACTGCAATTATAAGTTCAGATAGTTTGTTCAATTAAATTTTGCTAAAAAATTAAGTTTTTTATTCTTGTGTACATATATCAGATGCATGTCCAACATTAAACTGAGGATGTTTTGTTTTTTGGGGGGTTGGGGCCCTAGCTTGAAATAGATTCATAAATTGGCAAATACAAATGATTTAACTTTCGAAATTCAACTTAAGGTTTATGTACAGTCAAACCTGTAAACAAAATGTGACCTTTGATGACAAGTGACCTTTATTGACAGTGTGGCCTATATTCAGAGGTAGCTGCTAACACAGGTTGGACTGTACATGTGTTCATACACATAGTAATTTCATTAAATCAATAAGGGAACTATCTAATATTACATCACATGCTTCTGTATTGACACTTTTTTAATTGACAATTCAATTTTTAATAAATACATGAATACCTTAGGCTATTTAAAATCAAGTCACAGAATATTGTTTGTTGATTTAATCATGTTTTTAGTGATTAAAACTCTCGGATGAGAAAATTGCTTTTTTATTTTGTGTTTCTCACAATTTTGTTATGTAAGAAAACAACAAGCAAACCATGAGATTTCATCGAAGACAACAACTTTTTACAAATTATTCAGCAGGACTGAGAAACAGTGAGAAAAAATGCCTTAAGTGGTTACAATATAAAAAAAGGACTATATGCTTCATCGTTTCTATTACCACTTGGGACTTATAAGGATGTCTACATAAATATGGGTGTAAACAACAAAATCTTTTTTTTCGGATGCACAGTAGTATGTATCCTTATAAGTGGTTTTCTGCTTCATCACTTAAGACGTCCATTGACAAGTTTCTCATCATTAATTGTACCAGAAAAGGCTAAATTAATAATAAATAATGACAGAGAAACAACATCGGTTTATCAGGTTAGCTGTCACCTTACTGGAGAATGCGGTAAATCAGTCAAAAATGAAAATGTGATTAATTCTTCAATTGTTCGAACCACAGTGAAAATAGGACAAAATAATAATGGATCATTTATTAGGACAGATAAGCAAGAACAATCAACTCCAACCACTGTGAAAATAGGACAAAATAATGAATCATTTATTAGGACAAATAAACAAGAACAATCAACTCCAACCACTGTGAAAATAGGACAAAATAAAGAATCATTTATTAGGACAGAAAAACAAGAACAATCAACTCCAACCACTGTGAAAATAGGACAAAATAATGAATCATTTATTAGGACAGATAAGCAAGAACAATCAACTCCAACTACTGTGAAAATAGGACAAAATAATGAATCATTTATTAGGACAGATAAACAAGAACAATCAACTCCAACCACTGTGAAAATAGGACAAAATAATGAATCATTTATTAGGACAGATAAACAAGAACAATCAACTCCAACCACTGTGAAAATAGGACAAAATAATGAATCATTTATTAGGACAGATAAACAAGAACAATCAACTCCAACCACTGTGAAAATAGGACAAAATAATGAATCATTTATTAGGACAGATAAGCAAGAACAATCAACTCCAACCACTGTGAAAATAGGACAAAATAAAGAATCATTTATTAGGACAGATAAGCAAAAACAATCAACTCCAACCACTGTGAAAATAGGACAAAATAAAGAATCATTTATTAGGACAAATAAACAAGAACAATCAACTCCAACCACTGTGAAAATAGGACAAAATAATGAATCATTTATTAGGACAAATAAACAAGAACAATCAACTCCAACCACTGTGAAAATAGGACAAAATAAAGAATCATTTATTAGGACAAATAAACAAGAACAATCAACTCCAACCACTGTGAAAATAGGACAAAATAAAGAATCATTTATTAGGACAAATAAACAAAAACAATCAACTCCAACCACTGTGAAAATAGGACAAAATAAAGAATCATTTATTAGGACAAATAAACAAGAACAATCAACTCCAACCACTGTGAAAATAGCACAAAAAGAAAAAGAATCATTTATTAGGACAGATAAACAAGAACAATCAACTCCAACCACTGTGAAAATAGGACAAAATAATAATGAATCATTTATCAGGATAGATAAACAAGAACAATCAACTCCAACTACTGTGAAAATAGGACAAAATAATAATGAATCATTTATAATGAAAAATAAGCAAGAAAAAATAATTCTAAAAACTAAGGAAATAGGAGAAAATAATGCATCGTTACTTAAGAAAAAGAAGCCGAAACAATTGATTCTAACTAATGTGAAAATGGGACAAAATGATAACAAATCATTTAGAAAGGAAAATAAACAGAAAAATTTGATTCAATCAAGGGAATCAATGAAATACAAACATATATATGACAAGAAGGGAAATTTCGTACGAGAAGACTCTCCACCTCAATTCACTAAAGATCTACCAAGACTAGCAAACTATAAAAATCCTTGTTGGCGTGAAAATTACAATGGTAATGTCAAACTACGATGTATGCCTTACTTTTACCTGATTGGTGCACCTAAATGCGGGACAACTGATCTTCATAAACGGATGATTCAACATCCAAATATTTCATCATTGACACCAAAAGAGCCCCATTGGTTGACAAGAACAAGATATAGGACTAATGAACATCTGCTAACAGATTATCTGAATATTTTTGATACTGCAGCTTCAGACATAGCATCAACAACAGAAACAAATGGTTACCATGGAAAAGTATTAGGAGACTGTAGTGCTTCTACAATGTGGGACTCCCGTCCTTATGTATGGTCAGCGAAAATGACCAATAATTCAAATGCTGATCTTCTATATAAACTCAACAAGGATGCAAAAATTATTGTGATTCTGAGAAATCCAGTGGATCGTTATT
The DNA here is from genome assembly GCA_964023205.1 of Lutraria lutraria. Taxonomy (NCBI): domain Eukaryota; kingdom Metazoa; phylum Mollusca; class Bivalvia; order Venerida; family Mactridae; genus Lutraria; species Lutraria lutraria. The sequence continues at coordinate 25,720,475 of OZ026843.1, forward strand.
ACTCCGATTACAAATATTTTAATGGAGGAACTTCAAAAATGCTCCATGAATTGGTAGTGAGGGATATTTCAAATTTTAACAAATGTTTGAAAGAACACTCTGATTTCATGCATTGTACATATGCAGATGACCATGTCAAAAGACTAACTATTGGGATTTATGCAGAGCACATCAAACATTTCTTGCGAGTGTTTCCAAGAAATCAAATAATGATAATACGATCTGATGAATATGGGGCAGACATCAAGGGAACAATGAAAAAAGTATTTAAATTTTTAGAAATAGGAATGCCATCATCTGATGAGTGGTCATCAATAATTGAAAGAAAAAGATCTAATGAAGGGTCCACTGCAAATAACCAGATACTTTTACCCGAGACAAGAAGAATTTTAAAAAACTTTTATAAGCCTTACAATGAACGTTTGACTTGGATGTTGGGAGAAAAATTTGATTTCAACAAAAATACCCAGAAAATCAGACATTAAGAAAACATAATTCTTTGATGATTGGCAGTTCTTTCTATTCTACTCTTTTTTCTTACTATAAAGCAAATGCTGCACAATCCAATGTCTAAATATCGTATTTCTACATGTTGCCAGACAAGCAGATCGGAAGTACAGTATAACCCCTGAAAAGTCCGGTTTTCTGAGAATTCCGGTTTTCAGAGAACTTTTGGTAAAATTGGAAATTTATCCATACTTGGTCTTGTGGGTGACTGATTTGTATGTGTACCACATTGTTGTTTTAAATACTTAGTTGTATTGATATGTATTACCTTATGAATGCTAAACCAAGCAAAAATATGCTTTCCAAATATAGTACCCTTTTCTGTATAAGGGTTTTATAACAATCAAAATAAGAACTGTATAATTCCATTCCATTTTTAGATAATGTAGTCTATGTGCTGTCAACAAGATTTAGTACTAGAACTATTCTGGACCTGTTTATGTCAGAATTTTAGTCATATTCAGTGGCTACAGGAGTGGAATAGTCTAAAATTTAATACAGCATCTCAAGTTGTGTCGTTCAGTAGGAAAGGAAATAAATCTTTTTCACAATACAGATAATAACTTCAATTTTGCTGGCACCAACATATTTAAGCTTACCCTGTATCTTGTGGTTGCAGTATTATTAAAATGTAATGGGAGATGTTTTTCTGAATTTATAATAAAAATCAAATATAAACTGAATTATGATTTTCATCAGACTAAAACTGTGTCCTAGCAAATAGAGATTTCATCCTGAATTTGGGTCACTTGATTAAGTATCAAAGATATGAAACAAGAGGGCCATGAGGCAATTTTGACCCCGGGGCCATAATAGTCAATGCTACATACAAAATATCTAAGCTCTAGGCCTTGTGGTTTTGGAGAAGAAGATTTTTTAAATTTTCCTATATAAGCCTATGTAAAGCAAGTGACCTCTGGGGCGGGCCAATTTTGACCCTAGGGCAATAATTTGAACAAACTTGGTAGAGGTCCACAAGACAATGCAACATACAAAACATCTTAGCTCTAGGCCTTGTGGTTTCGGAGAAGATTTTTAAAATTTTCCTATATAAGCCTATATAAATCAAGTGACCCTCAGGGCGGGGCCTATTTTGACCCTAAGGCAATAATTTGAACAAACTTGGTAGAGGTCCACTAGACAATGCTACACACTAAATATCTAAGCTCTAGGTCCTCTGTTTTTGAGAAGAAGACTTTTGAAGATTTTCAAAAAAAATCCTTCTTATGGCAACCAGAGTTCTGCACGAAATGGAAAAAAGATATGAAAACACAATTAGAAAAAAAATTGAGTACTCTTAGATGATATATGGTTACACAATGTTCTGCTGTTATCCGAAATTTTATTTCCAAATTTGTATCCTACACGCTAATATAAGATAAATGACCGACCTTGAAAATTGATCATTCTTCGATATTTTGCAGCTCATAATGCTTAATGCAACATAAAATTGCAACAAATTTAATCACATCATCAAAACATTTGATTATTCTGTAAAGTGTATAACACTTTTTGGAAAACATGGCACAAATCATACAGTACAAAATGAACTTTAATCTTTATTCAATTCCATTGACGATGCAGAAATAAAGAATAAACAAAGATTACACCCTTGAACGTATAGGTGATGTTCATGACAAATCATTTCATTGAAGTAAACTTTTATACCAATATATTTCAAAATCCTTGAATGCAAACAGAAGGCAAAGCTCTGCAGACATGGAAAATATATTTGACCAAATGTGTTATCATGACCTTTGACCTATGGATCTGGGGGTTGCCAAGGACATATAGTCTCGTTGAATTATGGCAAGTCTTTTTAAAATAAATCAGTGCATCAGGAAAATATAGCCCAGACAAGGTCTATAATGCTAATAAGTGAGACCTTGAACTTTAGCCTACGGGCCTTGGTCTTGTGCATGAAACATCGTCTCATGATGGTAAATATTTCTGCCAAGTAATTCCGAAATCCATCAAGAAATGACAAAGTTATGCAGCAGACACAAAAAAATACCCCGTCTTTGACCTTTAACATCTAAGTGTGACCTTGGCCTTGGAGCTATTGACCCTGGTCTATGTGTGACACACTGTCTCAAGTTATATTCAAATATGTCAATGCATAAGGGAGATATATCCCAGACAAGGTCTATAATGCTCATTTTTGAAGTTTGACCTCTAAGTGTGACCTTGACCTATAGACCTGGTTATTAGGCACTGCAAACCATCTCATAGTGTTTAACAATTATGGCAAGTTATCTTAAAAAGTGTCAATGCATAAGGGAGATACAGCCCGGACAAGGTCTACAATTGATATTTTTTTACGTTTGACCTCGAAGTGTGACCTTGACCTTTGAGCTAGAGAGACCTGGATCTTACGCACTGCACACCGTCTCATGGTGTTTAACAATTATGCCAGTTATCTTAAAAAGTTTCTTTACTTAAGAAAGATACAGCCCGGACAAGGTCTATAATGCTCATTTTTGATGTTTGATCTCTATGTGTGACCTTGACCTTTGAGCTAGAGACCTGGATCTTACGCACTGGACACCATCTCATGGTGTTTAACAATTATGCCAAGTTATCTTAAAACCCCAGCCAAGGTCTGGTTAAAAATCTTCTCATGTACAAAAAAATCAGACCTTACCTGTGTTATATCCAGGCTGACGACTTAGGTGATCAAAGAATTTTGTACGACAAGAGAACAAGGCTCCACAGGTTGGACATGCCACTTTTTTTTCCTGCGTATGACTCTTGAAGTGATCCTTCAGCTTATGCTTTGACTTGACTGTGACTTCACAACCTATCCAGAGACATGATAAACCATTAAAGTAAAACAGGGAGAACACTAATCCCACAAAACTTCAGGTGTACAAATTCAAATCCTGAATGCAGGGCATGTTTTCAGTGATGATTTGGTTCAAGACATTCAGTCTAAAGATACTCAATGGTAGTCCTCCCATACTGGTTAGAGGTGAGGAGAAATTGGCAGTCACATACGGAGAACAAGGTAAGTATTGGTACAGAATCTAGGAAGACTTATAAGGTTAATGGCAAGCTGGTATATAGCTTACCGGTGAGTACTGTTGGAAACAAATGTTAACATTAATTTAGAAAATCTATAGGTCGAAGTAATACCATTTAGATAAAAGACAAAGTATTGCAGTATTCAATACTAATTATGATGACTTTTATGTATCACATGTACCAAATATATAATATTCATCAGAACTCAGACCTTGAGTTTGATACTTTCTATTTGGAAAGAAAACTCAACTGATATACCAGAAATGAACAAACTTAGGATGCTACAAAGAACAGAAATGTAAGAACAAGGTACAGTTGAATAGCTGAAGTTTGAAAGTTCAAAAGTTTGAAATCATTCGTCAGTCCAGGCGAATTTCCTTCTATGTGTATAGTTGGTCCTTTGCTTAAATCATGTACTATCTTTAAGGGAAAAAACTGTGATCACTGTAGGTGATTACTACCACAAATGGATTAAACAGTTTATTGGCAAATAAAAACAAATATTTAATAGAATAATCAATCTCTAGATTATATCAGAGAACCAATAGATCAATATCTAAAAAAATTGACGATTTTTTACCATGAAACTTCACAAGGTACTAGTTTCTAACTGACAGCATTGACTGATCCATTTACATTCACTAAGTTTCACTTTTCCGAAAAAATATTCACCTTTGGAAAGTTAAAAAAATGAGGCACGGGGCACTTCAAAAACCGTCAATTTTAGCTTCGTATTTTCTTGGATGAATTTCAATTTTGTCATTTATTTTCGCCAAAACGTAATAAAATGACGAATGACATCAACTTTTCATTAGTTCTACCCACATGCAAAAATTTTGACGTTATATCTCTATCCGTTCTCTCACACTGGAAGCGTTTTCACAATGGAGTATTTCAGCGATGAAAAAAATACGACGAGCACGGGGCACTTTGAACAACGCGCAGTTATTAAAATTAGCGCCAAAACGGGCATGACACCCACAGGCACATAGAAATCTTTTAATAGAGCGGACATTGCAATCAAGTGTTCACGCACTATTTGTTTTGTTTGGCGTAAACAGTTCCATGAGGGTCGAGAAGTGACTGATGATGATACAAGAACAGGTAGACCTAGGAAACCAAACAATGTTTCACAGGTAAACGACGTTATTTCACAGGATCGACTTTCTTGGACTAAGTCTCAGAGCCGTGCATACTGTTTTAACAAATGAATTTAGTGTAAATGAAGTGTGTGCTTTCTGAGTTCCTTGGCTGTTGACTAAAAGGGTTCGAGTTTCAAGAGAATTCTTGAGGCGATGGCAGTGGGACGGCGACCGATTCATAGCGCATTATCACAACAGACGAAACTGTGATAAACTTTTATGACCCCCCAAAACCAAAAGAGAATCAATGGGTTGGAAACATGTCTTCTGCACCACCTCAGGAAAAAAGAGTTATCAAGTCATCCAAGAAAAATATGTTCCTTTTTTTCGTGGATAGAGATTGCATGATATTGCAGCATGTGGTCACGAACGGAGAAACTGTTTACCAAAAAGATTACTAAACGGTATATGCAATACATACAGACTATTTTATAATTTTACTAAATAAATAGTTATTTTCATTACACTATTTTGAAATATAAAACTTTTAATGAAAATGATGCATACCATTGTGTAAACTTTATTAGTAAATATTACCGTGACACAGGCTTGAGGTAACCGTAACATCATTCTTATCGACGACGCCAAATGACATTCCAAAGTGCCCCGCGTCCCCTTCAATGCATATATGATAATACGTATCGTGAATTTATATTTGTCCCAGTAGTGTTGATATTTACATCTTTTAAAAGAATAAAAACTTATCTTTCCGGTCGTATATTTTTGTAAAACATTCGTACAGTAATATTTGATATATAGCGTCAGACCGGGAACTTTTTGACTATACCTCGTATATGAAAGCAACATTTTTGTGGTTGTTATTAGGACATACTAATTATTAGACACAGGAGACCACTTATTGCAAATTTGTACATTGTAAAGTAGAACATGGTTATAGTGAATTCCTTAGGAAATGAATATTTCTTCATTTGATCTATATTTCATTATATACATAGCAATGACATACGTTTTGTATAGAAGTACATGTTAAAGGGGGGGGGGGGGGGGGGAATTCAACTGATTCAATGTAATGATTCCTCACTTTCCAAGTTCACTACAACCATGTTTTACTGCAGTCTGAAAAGAGAAACTCTTCTAAAAGGAGGTAAAATAGCACTGCTGTGTACTACCAAACTTGTCACTTGATTACAATACCTTCCCAATGACACTTGCACCCTGCTTTGACAATATTGCCTTCTGGGTAATAATCAGCATGACTCTGTACATGTTGATAAAACATCTCTGCATTTTCAAATCTTGCCTGAAAATAGTGTTTATTTGTATACATCTGTACTTTGTGAGCTAAACAGTTCAATTTGTGTGATTATCAAAATTTACTGATTTCCTAATTCCTTTGAAACTACCTTCATCATGAAGGTACTAAGAACCATGTGTAATTTGCAACTAAGCAACAAATTGACAGACTACCATCAAGATACACTGATATTGCTTTTGTAAAAAATTACCATACATTTTCATATGAATTGATAACCATAAAAAAGATACTCTTAAGTATGGTAAATGAATAACAAGAGCACAACACATTAAATTAAAAAATAATTAATACTTGTCAGTTGGGTCACTAACACATTCTCAGACTATTCCCATCAGAATGAAATAATGCTGTGAGTCAAAAGTTTGTTTTGTTGTCTTACATGACACATGTCCCAACCACACTCAAGACACTCTGGGAGATCTGGAATCAGATTTCTGTTACCAGCATCATACAAACAAGGATGACGGCCAGTTTTCTCCAGGAGAAGAGCACCGATACATTTGATCTTCACATGGAAGGTATGATAGTACACATGGCGTAAATAGTCAGCGGTATCGCCATCTATCTCAACATTGCATTCCTGCCAGTAACAATGTTTATCAACTGAAAAATAAATTAAATGATTCTGTTTTTTTATGTTTTACATGTTTTGGTTACAAAACAATTTTTACTTATGAAAATATGTCAAAGACAAATTTTAACATTAAAGTCAACAAAATATACAAAATCTTAGTAACATGAATAGTCTTTTACAAACTGAATATAAATTATTTCATTTCCCCATGATCTTACACAGTGTCATTTAAGTTATGGATAAAGCTTTCAAGTTTTTATGATACCAGTAAAAACTTATTTTATACATTTTTGTATTTCAATAATAAAATCAATGTTTAACAAAGTTCAATATCTTCTATTTGTTCATTGACTGATAAATCACACCAAGTAATTTATGTATTATAATATGATGACTTGAGAAGGAGAGAACTCATATATATTCTAACAACTATACTTGTAACTTATATCAATACCTAACTCAGTCATAGGCCCTTCCTGAGATGTGAAGTTTATATGTTCCATCAAGTGACCAGTCACATGTGGAGTGAATGAATCCATACTATTAAACACATCAGTACAATCCTTCCACTCACACTGCAGCAATAAATCCTCGGGTTTGATGTTAACTACAACTGATCGTTCTTTTGGTGGCATGACTATTTAATGGGTTGTTCAAGTTATTGAATGAGAAATATATCTGAAAAATGCAATTTTATGCAGCATATATTAGTATGTGTGTAAAATTAAACAGGTATGATATATTACAAACATTACAGATTGTTACTCTAGCTATTGGCAGTATGCCTAGATATAGATCTATGAATGTTATGATATCCCATATAATGTTGTATAAGCAATCTGAAGAACTGAATATCAAGCAAGAAAATCTGATTGATTGTAGCCAGTACCTAATAGAAGACCAATCAATTAGACTTTTTGTGACAGCTTGACAATTATTCATTTGGCAAGTTATGAAATCAGCCAAGTCTCAGAAATACAACAAGGCTGAATATACTGACAGTGGTTTGCACAAGAGGAAACAGAGTAAATAGGTGGAAGTATATACAGTGTAACAGTGAAGATAAAATTTAAAAAAACAGAATGAGTTTAGAGAAAGTGAGTGGCTAGTTGAACTTCAAAGGCGTCAACTGAGCCAACTGACACAATGTCCAGTGACAGCTTGTTCCATTCCCTAATGGTACATGGGCAGAAGGATTGCAGACTGTGGGTTGTGGAGATGAATGGGATCTTGAAGGCGTGTTGGTGGGTCTTCAGTGACTTTCCGGCAGGCTGGTTCAGGTGATGTAACTTATTGATGGCTACGAGATTATTGTTTATTTTGAATAACATGGTGAGTCTAGAGTCTCTGCGTTGGTCTTGTAAGGATCTCCAGTTATGCTACTATGGTCTGTTATCATGTCTGTGACGCTTGATCGATTATAATACAGATTTTTCACAAATCTTCTGAGGAAGCTGAGAGTGTTGTTTGCTCTGCTGGTGATGTTATTGATGTGTTCTCCCCAGTTCAGATATTTATTGATGGTACAGCCAAGGTATTTTGCAGAGTTAACATGTTTGAGAGAGTGTCCATGTAGATGGTAGAGAAAACTGTTTGTATTTTTCTTCTTAGATATGGTTAGAACATTGCATTTGTCAGGGTGGAATTTCATTTTCCAAGTCAGTTCCCATGCTGCTAGCTGGTCCAGGTCTTTCTGTTGTGTGAGGCAGTCTGATTTGCTGGATATTGCAAGATAGGCAATAGTGTGGTCAGCAAAGAGTCGAACACGTGCGCTGATGCCATCTGGAATGTCATTGATGTAACGAGGAATAGGCTCGAACCGAGCCTAGTGGGACACCTTATTTAATAAGGTACAGGGTCAGATGTGTGTCCATCGACTACTACAGACTGGGAGCAGTCAGCCAGGAAGGCCTGCATCCAGCGATTTGTCTTGCCTTGTATGCCATATTGGTGAAGTTTATGTGTGAGGAGGCTGTGAGACACCTTGTGAAAGACCTTGGAGACATCCATAACTAGGACATCCTTCTGTTTGCCTTGGACAAGGTTCTTTATTACGTCAGTGGCGAATTCTTATAGTTGCGTCTCACATGAGCGTCCCTTCCGGAAACCATGTTGTTGTGGGTAAAGTTTTTTGTTCTTTTCCCCGTGGTTCATAATATGGCTGGTGATTATGTGTTCCATCAGTTTACAGCATATGCTGGCTAGAGAAATTGGTCTATAATTGATGGCATTGTATCTATTACCTTTCAGAATTCTTGAAGATTGGTTGAACAAGACCTGATTTCCATTGTTTTGGTAGTTTACTAGTGGCATAAGAGAGTCTGAATAATGTGGTGAGAATTGGAGCAATGTCTGCCGCAAGATCTTTCAGAATTTTTGGCTTAATTTCATCTGGGCCAGCTGCCTTGAAGGATTTGAGCGACTGGAGTAGTTTCTGAACACCATTACATGTAATGTTGATGACTTGTGCTGTTGGGTGTCAGCTGTTGGTAACATATAGCCTCCACTTCTGGCTGGCTTCTGTATAGAGAACTCCTTTGTCTTTCAGTCCTGATACTCCCAGTATGCTTGTCTTAGTTTTTTACTGCACTTCCTGTTGTTGTTTTTTAACTTCAGTGTATAATTGGGGTTGTTGGACTTCTTTTTCAGTTTGTACAGCCTATCTCTTCTATTTATCATATGTTTAATTTCTTTACTGATCCAGGGGAAGGAATCTTTTGGTTTGGCTGTTTTGCGGGGTATATGGGTGTTAATACTCTTCTGAAGTTGTGAGGGAAAGTTAAGCCATATGATGTCAAAATCTTTCCTAGAAGCTGCCAATTCCTTAACATTTTTGTCCAGTTCAAGAGGGTCTGCTCTCATGCTATCCCATCAAGCCTGCTTGTCGAGCTGTTCTAAGATCGGACAGGTAGTTTTGTATGTTCACAGATTGAAGACAGTGCAAATACTCATAACATACTTTAAGGATGATAATAATAAAGTATCAAAGTGCAATAAATGAGGACAGTTTAGTGAGTTACTTTTTTACAACTTCATTGAACTTGGACTTCAATCAATTATCCCACATTGAAATGATAAACCATGACGGAAACAAAACAAATGCAATTGGCTTTCATATCTTACGTATCAAAAACATTCGATGAATATGACCACTAAAAACTGCCATCGAACACAATGAACTCGTTGTTGAAATTTCAGTTTGAAATGGCACGAACGATATTAATGATTGTTCCTTCTTCTTTCATTCAGCGCACCGAGCGCGAACGCGTAAGTGTTCTTACGTGTCTGCTTGATTAAAGTTAGTTTAGAGAAGAATACATTCTTCCTATTTTGTCATATTAATTGAATGTCTTTTTATTAGATATAATTCATTCTTATATCGACTGGAACCAATTAGTCCCAAATATCGATGATAGATTTATTTCACGCAATCAAATATTTAGTGATAAATAATCAGAAGTATCCGATTAAATTTATTTGTCTATTTATTTAATAAAGCGTACCCAAAAAATACTCTCTAAAATGATCTGTACACATATATTTATATATTTTTTTAATCAAGTTATTTCATTTGTAATCATAATTTTTTAAAATAAATTTTAAATGTTTTTTTGAAAAAAGCAATAAAAAATACTGACGTATTTAATAAATGATAATTTAGTGCGTTAGAGGCTTCAGCTGTTGTCCCATTAGCAAGGTGAAAAGAAGGAAACAGTAAAGATGGTCTTTCAAACCCTCGCTAAGATGGCTATGAAGCCTGTACCAATGCTTGATATGCATATGCCAGGTTTTACCGTAAAATCCATGAAGCATCATAAATCTGTTAGTATTGTCAATTTTTTACGTTATATGTTAGCGTGGTTTTCTTTAGAATCACTTGGTGGGTGGGGTAAATAGATTATTTTTAATTAATAATGTATCATCTGTTCATCATGATCATGGTATCATGTATGGTCATTGTCAGATTAATTTTGCGGATAATCAGTTAGACCTCAGGGTCTGATATAAGAGGGTGGCAGCCGTTTCACCTCCCAAGACGTTTCACCTTTCAAATTGGGCCCTGTATAGTCGAAGGGGCTTTGACGATGATACGTTTGCATTGCAGTTCATCGTCAAAGCCACTTGTTCTTTAAAAGCTAACAGGTAAACGACTCAATCTGAGTCGCGTTCGTTTTCCTATTTAACGCACAAATTTCCGTAAAACTTGTGTACAATTCGATGAAATATAGTATAATCTATCAATATGACCAAAAATATACGATCAACAGACGAAAGTTATCAAACATTTTGCCGATGTTTCATACTACCCATAATTTCAAAATGTTCCTCGTAAATGCTTTGGATTAAGTCCGTAGCATTCCGGAAAGCATGTAAATTGATCTGATTCAAAAGACGCATGAACAAGCGTCTTAAGCTGTTGACTTTGTAAGAGGACAATTCCATAACTAAAATGGTCAACAAGACGAAATAAAAAGACCAATTTAGTTATGGGACCCAGAACTAGGCCCTGTATCGTGGACGCACCAGTTTTCGAACCCCTAAACTTTAAGTCGACTTTTCTCTATCAAACGGAGAAATATTGACTATCAAATCAAATGGGCAAGTAAAATAATCTGTTATGTACAAACCTGCTAAGAAATATTCCTCGCATCCATCAATTAACCATCTTATTCTTACAGTACGTTTCGGTTGATTTGTCCGATTTTCATGATTTGAATTTTGTCCGTCGTGTTCAGAGCAACGATGACCGTCACCACTGAAGGTCAATAATTCGCGGTGGATTGCAGCGACTATCGCTCAACCCGGTGATACATGATGTCGCCTCTTTAGATTACTCAAAACTTTTCTATACATACATGGATTCACAACTGCTAAAAATAGCTCAAACGATATCGTTCGACGATCCCACAATGCATTGCTATACAGTATACTCGGCAATGTCCGACAGCTGTAATTGGGTCTTTACGAATTTTATTATACTAAAAAAACTCTAGCAATTGGGCACGGGAAATTGGTAAAGGATGCAACAAAATCCTTAAAGATATTGAGATACATTTATGATCCACAAAGTCTTAAGTATAAGCATTGAAAACGGTATCAGTCGAACATTTTAAATTCCAAGATGGCGGACATCTATTATAATCCTTTCGTCTCCGAGATTAAACATACGGAATATCACTGATATTTTCGCTGTTATTAACATTCTGATTATCACGGATATTTTAGTATTTTCGCTTTTGTAAACAATGGCATGTATTCCCGTTGATTCACGTCTTATTATCGCGGGATTTGATTACTTTAAACTGTTAATACGGAAGTTGCGAATCCATGTATGTATATATAAGTCCTTGTAACAGTGTTATTCACACATTATTTAATTGCGCTTTTGTGAACAAATTGTTACCTGATATGTCATTATGTGTGAAAAATTAGCATTGACATAAATTATAATCAACGAGTGTTGAGAACTTAATAGTAGTTGATGAGCTTTAATTAATCTGTCAGCTTTCAATATTAGATGTAAACAGTGGACTGGTTTTATTGATAAGAGCACCGAGCTCCATAGGTAAAATGAGAGACTGCGACTCCGTCTATATAAACATCATAAGCATTGGTGCGCGTGCAGTGAATGAGTGATGACAACACACAAACTCGCGCATGCATACGAATGAGCATAAATAAAAAGGTGGGGTTCGAAAATAGGTGCTAATACGATACCTTTATAAAGTTCCATAATTATGATGTTTCGGCTGACATTTTTATTGAATCCACAGGTGGCAGTATCAGTGTTTGGTCCACAAATGATGGGGAAAAAAACATCATTTGTGGACCGAACACTGATACTGCCACCTGTGATTGAATCGATATATTTGTACCGAAGTTAAACACACTTTGATGACGTTACAATTTTAACATTGTGCACACGTGTGTACGCTTAAATGTGACGTTGCTATGTAACTACGTAAATTTTGACGCCATTGTTGTATTGTTGCCCTGATGAGTCTAATGACGAAACCGGTCGGCTTAGTATTAAATAATAAATAATGCCTATGGAATGTTGATTAATTTTCATTATTAATTTGCTTGACTTGGATATTTTTTAACATTTTATATATATATATATACAAGTTACAACATTTAATTAATGTTAAACAAAGTAAACACATCATTAACTAATAAAATAATTTATCTGATTCATATTATACCATTCACAATATAGGGGATGAAATGTCTGCACTTTCACAAATTGTGAGTGAAAGATCTATTCTAGGAAGGAAACATCTTGGGAGTTAAACGACTAGTCTTCGTTAAGATGAATTTTGCCATGTACATTTATATCTAGGCATTTTGCCATGTAATGTTTGTATTAGAAATGTTCCAGTTTACTTAGATGCATGTATATTAAATAGTTGGGAGCAGCTAATATTTTCACTTTTCAGTTCCTTGAATAGGAAGAATCAGATTAAGGAGGTTCGACTGTAATTTACTTTACAGGTTCCTAAAATATAAGTATTTTCTCTTTTTAGTTAAGTGATAGTATTTGTATATTTTCAGGTCCTACCTATATATTTTTGTAGTGCACTTGGTTGCATTGTTTGTGCATGGTATTGCTATAAGTTAGCTACTTATCCAGATACCACGTAAGTATACATTGATTATCAAGTTTGTCTAAACTAATTCCTGTCGAAATTAATAAAAGCAGAGGCATTCCTACCTATACACACTGTACGTACATTCATACATGAAAAATTATGGCAGAAAATGTATAAAACTTGAAAGCTAAGGGGGATGAAGCCTTCTGAGAGGTGACAATACTAGTTTTTATGTGTACAAAATGTAGCTGTTCACAATGACATTTGGTCCAGTGAAAACGCTAACTTCATTGGACAGAATGATTAAATGAACTTCAAGAGGACCAATAATAGTAACACAAAATTTCATATAATTTGGCTAAAAAATGTTTGCAAGAGTGATTAAAATTAAAAAAACATGTTAAAATTATCACTGAAACATTTATTGGACCTCTGCTCATTGCTAGTTATTAGTTCTTATTTCATAAAGTTTATTAAACTAAAGATGAAGTATCAGTTTCACCATGCATGAAAGGCAATGAACTTGAGGTATTACTGGGCTAGTGGATTGACAAATTTGGTATGTTGATGAGCAAAAGCTCACTGGTCCACCAGATATATTAGCTCTAACCCTGGACTGTATTCTAAACAATGATAACTTTCCTTTCCACAAGGAGCCAGCAACTTTCCACATATCAACGCAACAGTGTCGTAACTCATATTGAAATAAGAACAAGTTACGACAGTGTTGCGCTGAGCCCTCGATATATAGATAATGGAGGAAAATCAACATTTTCGTCATATTTTCATAGAAATGAATGACCTCCTGTGACCAGGATTCAAACCAGATTGCCGTGTTACAAGTCCAGTACACTGACCACTAGACCAACACGGCGACCTTGTGTAGTAAATATGATAATGTATTTATTGTTCAATTGTTTGTTTGTTTCAGAATGTTTAAAGTGAAGCCAGAAGTTAAACCAAATGAAAGCATCCCAGTAAGTCGCTTGAAATTATTTTTGAAATTTCTCTAATAATTATGGTCTTATGGTGTTTAGGATGAATTAATTACTTATTTGTACCCAGATTACCTGTTTGGAAAATATCATGCAAACTGCAGCAAACAGATTACGAATGTCCTAACAAACAAAATTAACCTTGGTATAAGAATTGAATGAAGCCATCGAAGGCCTTAATCTTCAGTCCCTTTCATGACCATTGGTCAGCAGGTTTAACTGTGCTTCATAAAGATGGATGTTCTTCCCCTCCTCGTATTTGCAAGAAATTGTAGGCACTTCTGGTAACCAATTGTGATGACCTGCATGTTTGCAAAATACTATCTTTTACCGTGTGAACACATAGTCTAACACTAGGGGTCACATTTTAGTCAAATTTTCACAAAACTCCGTCAGAATGTTAATATCCACAAAATCTTGGTTGAGGTTGTTAATGGGACATTTGGGGTAAAAAACTAGGTCACCAGGGCAAATTGAATTGTGAACACTCTAGAAGTCACTGTTTTGATTGGATGTTCATGGAACTTTGTCAGAATGTTCATTTTAATGATATCTTGGACAATTTTGATAATGGTTCATCTAGGGTCAAAAACTAGGTCACCTGGGCAAACTGTTGGAAAACTTTGTTAACACTCTTAATCACAGTTTTTATTGAATTTTTATCAATCTTTGTCAAAACATTTGTTTTAATGATATTTAGGACAAGATTAAACATGGGTTATCTGGGGTCAAAACTAGGTCACAGCTCAAATTTAAGGAAAGCTTTGCTAACAATGTAGATATCATGGTTTTGGTTGGATTGTCACCAAACCTTGTTGGAATCTTTGTCTAATTGATATGTAGGACACAATCGAATATGGGTGACCTTGGTCAAAAGCTAGGTCACTACATGTAGGTCCTAGGAAAAAGTTATTAACACTGTAGATGTCAGTTTGAATTGGATCTTCACCAAACCTTGTCAGAATGTTTGTCTTTATGATATGTAGGACAAGTTCAAAATGGTTCGTCTGGGGTTAAAAACTAGGTCACCAGGTCAAATCACAGGAAAACCTTGATACCTTATGACACAGGTTCTAAACAATGTTTTTCTCAGTAAACAATGATTGTCATGTGAGCGATATAGGTCTTGGCCCTCTTGTTGAAATCTTGCTAGTGCTTACCAAAGCCTTAAAAAATAAATGCAATAAAGTTTTTAAAACAGCAGTAACTCTTACAATAATTCCCATTGTAGTAATATTATTTGTTATCCATTAAAATACCCCCTCTTCAGTAGGATACGTGTCTCTAATGAATATATGTTTTTTCTGTTTTCAGATGTATACAATGCCATCTGTGGTCGACCTTAAATCACAAACAGTGCCAGCCAACAGACCAGTTCTTAAATAAGATGCATACCTACATCACTTACTTACTCTGTTTGATATTTGTTAAATTCAGGTTTATACAAGTGGCATTGTCAGTATTCAGTGTTTGAAACTTTGATTAAACTATGATTCAACTTTTTACATCAATGAAAGTGTTACGAATAATTTGGACATATTTATAAGGTTAATAAGACTTAAATGTGAGAATAAAATGTGTTGAAATGTTATTTTTGTTGATTTTCTTATGAATTAATTGCATGATGAATTGCCATCTATTTCTGTTTCACGTAGCTGCATACATGTATATACATTTTGTACTCAGAGGAATGTTTGACACCCTATTCTAGAACTGATATAATTATGTTGTAATAGACTTCGGGGTCAAGCAGTATACCAATCTTAGACCAGACAAATTTTACTGAGGAAAATGTGCATCTAGCTCACAGGAAGTTGGTGGTACACCTGGGGTCTACCTTCATGACCTTGGTCATTGGTGCAACATTGGTTTTGTTAAAAATGAGTGAATACATAAGCAAAAATTTCTTAATGTGATTTGCAAGAGATGAGCACACCACAACAGACACATTCTTTCCTGTAGCTTTTGTTGGAATTGTAAAGATTGTGCTTCTCAAAATGAAGGTACGGTCAATATTTCACAGGATATTAATTTTTATAGACATTAACATCGTCTAGTAATATACTAAACATCTATGTACTCAGTCTCATAGATTAGTACACAACTTTCTCAATTCCAACAGGAGATGCAAGAAAAGAATGTATTCATTTATTGCAACATCAGAGTAGGTTTTTTATGACCCGTATCAACAGATCCGGGCCAATGCTGCATTATTATTGTTTTTGGTCTGTTTGTTTGTACAAAACTTTATCCTAAATTGCTTCCTTCTACGATCATCAGACATCATGTGCATGAAGGTTCCTCTTGACAACCACTACATGTCTGCATTTTCAGGTCTGTAGGTCAAGGTCACTCTGAGGGGGCATTGTGTTTTATAAGCACATCTTGGAGATATAGTTTCTGTTGTGGCCATATTCTTTGAGCTGTTGGGTTAAGCTAACAAGTAAATTAAGCATCAAATAGCTGATGTTCTGTTACTGTCTGAGGATAAATTATCACAAGGAAGTCAATATTTATAATCTTTTAATCTATTCTCTATCTTCAAAGTACACATAAAATATACAAGTAGCAAGATAATATAACAATGAAACTACTTTATTACAATGTGGCAGTAAAAGACAAAGAAATGTATTAACAAAATAAATATGAACATAATTGATCACAGACAGCGAAATACAAGTACATACATGTACAACTGTAACAATAAAAGACCTAATAAAAGTTGGCAGGTTTTTAGTCTAGAACAAAAATAGTAGAACATGCTGTTTATAAACATAAAGTTTTTTATATTTAGTTGTGTTATATATAAACACATAGCATAATTAAAGTTATGCACCTGAAATGAATCAGAGTACTGGTAGTACAATGAATCTGGCAAGTTTTGAGATATATTTAGCGGTCAAAACTGGTAAAAAGCTATAAAAAATCTATAAACATGGTAATAGAAAATGCATTTCTAGTAATACAAACAAATTGTATGTAAACCCAACTTCTTTAATCAGTGCACAGGAATCAGAAAATAATCTTAAGACTAAATTATTGGTACCCGTTTTGATTTAAATTCAGTGCTTAAAACATTAATTTTGGTCTAAAAATAAAATCCTTAAAAACATGCTGGTTTCAGCATGATAAAGAACTAGGAAAAATCTACTCACTCATACTCTCAACTTACATAACCTTTATTAGGAACAATTAGGTAATGAAAGAAATAACTGAAATATGCATAAACATCCAAAAAAGTGATCCCTAATTACAATACAAATTGCCACCCTACATTACACATGCCATATAATGTCATCATTGTTCTCTTGTAAACAAACTTGAAGTTGTATTCTATAAGTCAATTCTACAAAACTTGAATACCATATTTTCTGAGCTTAATCAATTCAAATCTCAATATTTATGTGGTCTCATTATTAAATTGATATACTGGAGAAACAGAAAATCTTTCTAAAATATAACGGGGTGGTATTGGAAGGTAAATGGACTCTTTAGTGAGGTACTATGTTTTCAGTCGCTTATCTGTGTCTAAAATTTAACATTGTTTTGACAATTTTTGGCCAAATAATCAAGAGGTAGCTCTTACACAAAGGTAGTAAACATGCATAAAGTATGTATGGATTAACACAATGAACTACCGCAGAACTGATAGCTGAAAGCAAAAATACCACATACTTACATGTGCATGTCAATACAAATAGTTTGTAATATTACCTCAATACCATATTTTTTTTAATCAGAAAAATTTACTCACTGGTTGCATGTAATTCAATTTTATGCATAATTTTGCTATTTCATGAATAACAATAAAATGTAAGTATGATCTTCTCCAATTAAGATACAAATATTATATTCCAATTCAAAACAGTAAAGCATATAAGCCGTGGATTAAAAAATGATAAATCTAGATACAAAAATGAATAAAGTCAGTCCCAAGAAGAAAATATTCAGTATATTAAAGAAAATATTTTCTTTATGAAAGTAAAAGAGACAATTATTTAAATACAAAATGTAGTAGTAAGAAAAGGGTTTGACAGAAAAGCGATTTATGACCTAAATGAATAAATTACAATGCATGATTTCAGGTATGGAAAAAAAGCAAAATATACTAATATCATAGTAATATGGTAGAATGAAAAAAGCTTAACATTTAGTAAATATATTTTGTGAACTGATAATCATAATTTGTGAAATAATTGAGTTTGCATAAAAAATGGGAATGAAAATCTTAGCATGTGCTTAATAATTTGAATTCAAAGAGTAATCATCAAGTTTGTACAAAATATAGAAACAAAAATGTACATGACTTTTGACCATGATTTTATTTGTCAATAACGAAACATTTACATCAAGTAGTCATTCACTAAATGACAATTTTTGACTATCTATAAGTCAAATTAAACTTAAAATCAATTTGGAAAACATACACTGTACTTGGAAGCTTCTTTTCAGCTAACATCTAACAAATTGTAGAACTCATTGCAAAAATACTTAGAAATCGTTAAAAGAAAAAAATCTTTGTAGCAAAAAATGTATACACCAAGCTCTGTTTTGAGCTTAAAATTTGACTACAGCAGTGACTGCTGTTGTGTTTCTTAATCGATAAATTTGTGATGATGTATTGAAAAATATGTACAGTGTATATGATATTCATAGTACAAGTGTCAAATTGAATAACATGTAATCAATGACTGGCCTGACTAAGATGATGAGCAAAAAGATGATGTATCTACAGAGGAAATAACTGCAGCTTATTGTATACAGAGGCAAAAAAGTACTTTCACGTTAGACACAGAATGTTCTTATTAGCAACACAAAAGCTAATTTCAAAATATTTTCCCATTAATTCCACAAAAGTTGTTAACAAATAGAAATGGTCAAGCTCCAAATTTTACTCATATTACAGTAAAGAACCTTGTTGTAGTAAAAGATGATTTTTACCTGTCTTTGAGTTAATCGGTGTATAAAATTATCTTCATTCTAAAATAAATATTACATAACAAATGACTAAGTCATATACAACATTACACAGCCGGTGTATCATGGATTCATGTATACATAATTTATACACAAAAATATTCTAAGAACAATTTTTTCCATACTTTGGTCATTATTACATGCAAGTATATATTTATAATTAACTAAACTAAATACTTCACATATTTATTTTGTCTATAATCTATTGAATTATGATTTCTTCATGTCTTGAAAGACAAAGCTTGTCTTGTAAAATTGTTGCAGTAAGAATTATGATTCATTACGGTATCTAATGTTTAGGAAAATAGTATGTTTTTCAAAAATTTAGTGTTGCTAAAGACAAAACTGACTTTAGTAACTGTCAAGTGCTCAACCACATTAGGCCAAAGGGATATAAAAATAAATACAACATACCAACTTACATTACTAATAATCTTGCTAATATATACTATTTTCCAAAATGTAAAAGCCAAAATTTCTAACTAAAATTGAAGATAAAATATGCAGGTAGGCTATTTTGTTTTCAACCATTTCTGCAAGCCATTAATGTATTCATAGATTCTGCTCATAATGTCCGTCATATTGTCAGAAACTCTGCACAGAATTGTACATTTCAAACACAATAACAGTCAAATCTGTGAAACAAGGCCACACCTGGGAAAGACAGAATGTGACCTTTATTTGAAAAGCAGCTGGTTCTAAATAATAAATGAAGATTTTAATTTTTCAAAGAATGGTCTTTATTCACAAGGTGGCTTTTATTTAGAGGTGGCTGCAAACACAGGTTTGACTGTACTTTTCTTCATTTTCCTTAACTTGCTAGATGACTTAGAATATAATACCAGTATAGTTAACAGACTGATCTACTAATTTTTAAACATGATTCTATCTACTTCTTCTTCCCAGCACCTTCTTCACGAATCAACGCCAGCACTAATGTTTTGTAGTCACCTGACAAATCATCCTGAAATATCAATTATACATTCAATAAACCTATGTATTATGAGAAAAACACCTAACACTTAAATTCTTAATTTTGTTCCACTACAAAAAAAATAATTAATTTTGTTCCACTACAAAAAAAATAATTAATTTTATTTCACAGCCTGCACCAGACCACAATTTTTTGGTCAGAAGCATTCTAAGTTATATGTACCCACACATTTTTTTTATGTTTCATAATTCATTTGCAAATGAATTTACTTCATTAGACACACATATCATGAGGTGATTACTGTCAAGTTGGGTTTTTGCATTTTGGCTCCACCTTCCGAATTTCATGGACATGTTTTCAGTGTCCCCATCCCAACAACAAAGGTAAGTATTGCATTAAGAAATCACAGAAAACAGGTGAGGCATGTATCAGTGCTTTACAATTGGCACAGTAAAGAACCAGGTAAACTATTTAAAATAAGAGTAGGGATATAAACGCCCATTTTCCCGTACCCACTCTCCTCTCAATGAATTATCATTTAATCAACAAAAATAAAAACTCACTACACAGAACATTCCAAGGGTTTGTTTAAACATCTTCTGAAATTCTTCTTTGATTTGTACCATATCTACACCAGCTCTTGAAACAATAACTCTACACAGTGTGTCGTCGTCAGTACCAAGTCCCTTCATAGATTTGTGAAGTTCTGATGCAAAGTGGGCTGCCTTGTTTCGTATACAGCGTACTGAAATATACATAACAATTGTAAATAAATACGTAATTCTTAATAAATATATAATTGTCAATATACTTTTAATTCTAAATATACATGTAATTATTTACTCAAACATTAGGTACCGGTAGTTTTCGTACATGATAAAAATTGGATTTCCGCAGTTTTTTTACCTGTGTCTTATTCACAAGTGCGACCTATACATGAGTGATTATGGTATTGTATATTTCTGTTCATCCAACTTATTTACATATTTACAGGGTTCAAAATAATTACTAGTAATAAATGAACCTAATTCATCCCAGCTTCTTCTTAGCCACGATTTCAAATTTGTTCATTGATTGTGATATAAACAGTAACTGTAGAATGTTTTCATGTTTTGTTAGATTAATTGTATGAATTAAGAATTTCAGCACAATTCTAAATTTTAATAAACTTTGGTTCACGATGTTAGCTAGGTAATTCCAAAACACGATGTTTCATGAAATGATATTATATATAATCAGAATTTTCATGTGATAGAAGATTCTCATACAACAGAAAAACCTGAGCTAAAGACCAGCTGTGACTTAAGACACCACCTGGCTGTAAAAACTAGTGATTGTAATCAGTCTTTGAAAATTTCGTTGATTAATCAGTGGCAAAAGTCAGTGATTAATCAATTAAAACTGATTAAATAGGAAATAATCAAATATGTTACTATTCCATGAATTTAACATCCCTTACACCAATCGCATAGCACAAACTCAATAAGAATTGAAATATTAAATGATTTAACATTATTAAGATGTTTGAGTAACCATCGCCTCGTAATATCAAACCATACTGGGCCAGAATTATGCTGCATTTACAGTTACAGCTTGAACAGCAGCATCTTTAAAGTAGAATCGTGAAAGGTCTGCAGTACTATAGCCAAGAACGACAACTATGTACAGAAATCAACAATCCCTTGACGAAATGGGAGCATCGTCATCGTCACGTCAAAGACCATTCGTCAATGATTCGTTGAATAAAAATTTAATCAGAACATCACTAGTAAAAACAGAGAGGCTTTGTCTGCAATGCCAATACAGTCAAACCTGTGTTAGTGGCCACCTCTGAATTAAGGCTACCCTGTGAATAAAGGCCATTCTTTTACTAACCGTCAATAATCACTTCAAACAAAGGCCATATTTTGTTTTCTCCTAAAGGTGGTCTTTGTTCACAGGTTGTACTGTATCTTAATTACCTATAGTCAACATGCTCTGTTTCAGATCTCCAGACATCTCACTCTGTATAGTATCATCAATATCTTTGTTTGCTATTTTTGCGTATTCCTGGAATGTTGCTCTCAGCTGAGGGAAACTTCTTGAAGCCAGTATTACATTGAATCTATGAAGAAAACACAACATGCAACTATAAGTATTTATAACAATTCATAAAACAGTTCCATTAAATCACTTTGATGAAAATACAGCGCAACCTCTCCAGAGTAGCCATCTCTTATGCATCAATCTCTCTTCAACAACAGCATGAATTTTCCAAACCATTAATTCATCCTCTCAAGAGCAACAACCTGTCAGCAATGACATAATTTAACTTCTTCCAAAGGGTGCTACTTTATAGAGGTTGCACAGTAGTTAAAATAGCTGCTCAATTTATCATGATTGTCAACTTGCTTAACTTAGTGAGACTGTAGTCTGAAGAATTCTCATTTCAAGACATACCTGGATTCATCAGTTCCCCATTTCTTCTCACCAGCTTCATACAAGGCCTGCGCATCTTGTTTAGCCTTATTACGGTCAAACTCTTGACCCTCAGGACGGTTAGCCTGTAAGCAACTTATGAGGATTCTCTTAAAATGTCCAGAAGTGTCACCAGCTACATCTTTTTCTAATTCATTACCATGGTCTGGAGAGATACATCAGAATGATATAATATGGTGGATTGTTTTGACTGATTGTTCTAGAAACAGACACTCTGTTTGTAAGGCGGATAATTCAGAACACACAGAGGACACTTCTAATGCTCAGAGCTGCAAAACTGCTTAGAACTTTTACCATTACATCAACACAGTGTATGAGAAAAATGTGATTTCTTGATTCAAGAATTGTATTTCAGAGCTGTGATACATGATAACTGTATTATCGCATAAACTTATTCAAAAGAAAGCAGGCCAGATAAAATGTTAAGATTTCAGCTTATGTTCAAATTATAACTATTTTGACACAGACATCAATAAAAGAACAACAACAACCGCTGATTTATTCGAAATAGTACTGCAGCTAAAAATTGTTCTTACATTAGTACATGCATCCATGATAATTTCTGAATTCTGAATAATGCAAGATATTAGCTTCATGGTGGACAACACAAATTTGTTGAGAATTTGGTAACTTACTTTTCTTATAAGCAGCCTTAATATCATTGAGCTGTTGATTTGATCGTGAACAAATAATCTCTATCAAAACTTGTTCATCTGTGCCAAGTCCCTGTGGTAAATATATACATTCTTTTTTAATATGGCATACAGAATATTTGTTTCCGGTTACATGCTCATTAGGAGATAAGGTAGGTAATTAGCAACTATTTTTTCTTCTTGAAAGGGTGCAGAAAGGTGAAAAATGTGTATGCACCATTCCTTGTGGCTAGTGTCTAGTGTTGTGGGAAAAAATTTGGGTAACAAGAAACAAACAAGGATTATACTGTAATGAAATTATCTGGTGAAGATTACATGGAAATTGTTTAACTTAGAAAAAGACAAGGATTATATGTCATCTTCATTATTGTTTCCTGAATCAGGGGACATTCAAGAGTACTTGGGGTGTTTTTTGCTGGTTATCAAACTTAACCAAGACATTACATCCTTTGACATTTTAACCAAGTTTGGTGAAGATTGAAAGTCAAAGGAAGATGATAAATGTAAAGAGTGGACAACTGTTGTTGCACTGTTGTTCATTTACAGAACAAGAACACATATCAGTTTAAAAAAAAAGTTTATAAAGGAGGTACAGACCAGAGTCTGGTAGTATTTGTTTCTGGTATTATAATGACCAGGGATATAGGGCACCTGTCAATAAAAGTTGCCTCTGGTGACACAGGTTGGACTGTAATTTAAAACTTTACAAAAATACATACTAATACCAATTACATGTTTAACAAACAAAGTTGACAAACCTTTATAGCATTATGAAGATTCATAGCATCAAAGTCTGCTGGAGTCATACATAATCCTGCCAACAATTTCTTAAATCCTCCGCTGGTTTCACTCTTCAACTCAGAAATTAGATCTTTACCAAACATAGTCTTGAATGATCTTACGATCTCCAACATTTGTTCATTTGATCGATATCCCATTACTTTAATAATGGCTGCTTCGTCAGTACCTATTTGTGAATCAATTAAATATTATAGGAAAATAACTCAGTCTTTATAGTTTATAATAATATTTATATGAATAAAGTGTAATCAATTTAATTCAGATCCTAACAATTTGGGCAACTAAAATTAAGAAAGGGATATCAAACAAGATTTTGAGAGTGACTATTTAACTTGTTATTGTTACTCAAGAACATTATCTAATTAAAATGAAGGCATGCGATTGGTTGATATTAAGACAGTACACAGAACTGACCAATCAAAAGCTAGATATTTGAGAATACATTGTAGTGTATCCACACTACTTACCAAACCCTTTCATAGCTTTCCTTAGAACTTCAGCATCAGTTTCAGCATTAAAGGGATCAGAAGGTACAAGAGTTGGATCCTCTTGCACTGGTTCAGACTCAAGTTTGACATCTTCATCCAGTTCTTCCTCAGTTTTGTTCTTGACTGCTTCAACAAATCCTTTTCCAGCTAAAACAATGGCAGATTTAATAAATATTGTTAGACAGCGAATGAAACTACTTCTACAATACTAGAGTAAAATTTGAATCAGTCAATGATTGCATCACCTTTAAATTCAGACCACATACTGTAGTTCCTTACTGAAATACCATATTGTGTGATATCTTCTTAAATTCTTAAATATCAATTTCAGTAACATGTTGGGAGGTCATTTGACTGCTATCAATTGTCTCCACCCACAGCTGTCTTACTATGTACCAGCCAATGTATTTGTAATTTGTGCTCATATTCTGAATTTTAGTAAGTATATGCTTACAGTTCTCTTTATACATATCAATAATCTAGTGATGGTATAGTTTAGTGTAATAATTATATAAACATACAAACCCCTTAATAAGGGTAAATTCATAATCATATGTATTACAGAATGCATTTTAATCCAAACACATAATACATTTTTTTAAAAATAAATCACAGATAGAAAACTCGCCCAAAGAAGATAATAATAGCACATTTCAAAGATGGCAAGAAATTAAATAGGTCAGACAAAACATCCTGATTCCACTTGGCAAACTTATTCACTGGTCATTTTTTGCAGGACTTAGGTGTTGAATACTTAAGGGTCAAACTTGTAAGATGAATTATTTAAAGATAAACACATAGACAACTTATTATGTTGAGGTTTAAGAACAGCACAACATTACCCAGGAATTTAAAGGAAACTTTCATGCTTACATTTACTAGCCATGTCAGGGGGTGGACCTCCAACAACCAATGACAAGATAGCATCTCTGTAATCTCCAGATATATCATCCTGTAAGATTTAAACAACATTTTTTTCAAGAGCTATAAATAAACACACTGTCACTGGTCAGCACAGCTCTCCATGTAGGTTACTACATGAACTATATATAAACATACTGACATTGGTCAATACAGCTTAGAGTCATTTAGATTTTAACAATATTTATTAAATGAGCTATAAATAAAAACATCATCATGGTCAATATTAAATGTTATTTTTACGCTCAATATATCAAAATATGAATGCAAATCATATCAAATCAATATTTTTTATTATCATTTTTTTATATTATATTATATATAATTCATTATTATTCATTATAACAAAGTAAAACAAGCTAGGCATCACCATGACAATTATGTCACTATGGTTAAGACCAATAATCACAGAGCTGAAAGGTCAACACCCTAATTGCTATACATCAGCATACATTAAAGATAACTATAAATACATTTAGCGTTGGCAAATACTTACAGAAATATACTGTTGAAGACTCTGACCAGTCAACTTCTCAAATTCTTCTTTTATTTGAACCATATCAATCTCACAACGTGAAACTACCACTCTTACAAGCGTGTCATCATCAGTACCGATACCTTTCATTGTTTTCTGTAACTGTCTGGCAAAATGGTTGAACTTATTTTTCACACATCGAACTGAAAATTAAAAAAGACCCATTGTATTACTTTCAAGTAATTACACAGCAGCTAAATGCTGGATTAGTTTACTGCAGTACTATCCAACTGGACATTTTTTTTCAATTCTGTTGACTTCAACATGAAATGTAAAACCACTAGTCAAAATATTGACATGCAGTAAACATAAGCTAACTGCCCCAAACATATCAATACTAGTGCAGTATAACCTTCCCAGAGCATCCCTCTCTTGAGCAACAATCTCCCTTCAACAACAGCAT
This sequence comes from Lutraria lutraria, assembly GCA_964023205.1. Classification (NCBI taxonomy): domain Eukaryota; kingdom Metazoa; phylum Mollusca; class Bivalvia; order Venerida; family Mactridae; genus Lutraria; species Lutraria lutraria. Next base: position 25,746,776 of record OZ026843.1, read on the forward strand.
GATTTTTTGTCCCACTGAATGATTTAACTATTATTATAAGCTCTCTAGAGCAACAACCTTTCAACAACAACTTAATTTTGCTACTCCCAAAGGGCGTTGCTTTAGAGAGGTTGCACTGTATATACACAGTAATAGTAAATAGTCTCCAACAGATGAAAGCAATAGAGAATTCATGTATATTTAAGGTAATCCTTAAAAATTGTTGGTTTGCAGTAAAGCAACCCTTTTACTTATGGTATTAAAAAAATGTGACTGAAACAATTTTTTCTTTGTTCTTTATTCCATCTTTTCTTTTTCAGTACAAGCTTCAAGATGTGAACAAAAAAGCCTTATCTACCTACTCAATGTAAAAACCTTGGGGTCATGTAACCACAAAGTAAACAAAATTTTTTTAAGAATGGTCTTATCATACCAACGGTAAGCATTCCACGTAAAAGATCTCCAGACATCTCACTCTTCAAAGCCTCTTCTATTTCCTTCTTGGAAACATTTTTATATTCTTCAAACGTAGCTCTAAGTTGTGGGTAACTTCTAGTAACTAGAATCGTGTTGAATTTTGATTCATCGGTTCCCCATTTCTTCTCACCCGCCTGGAAGTGGGACAAAAACACAATTATACACACTACTTTTACACTACTTTTCCAGGAAAAAATGGACATTAATTCTATTTTCTTTTCTTCATAGGTTTAATGTTGTTTTTCAACTACTTGGGTATATTTCAGTTACATATATGGTAGCCAGCTCAACTACCAGTTTTCCTGGACAGCATTTTAATTGTCTAAGCAGTACTTAATAACCATTCCACATGAAGCTAGCAACTTTCTCAACATTTGGTGGAAAACTGACAATTTTATCGAACTTTCAAAGTACTTTGTAAGGTGAGCTTATGCTAAATAAACATTTTATTGACAGCCATGTAAAGTATGTCAACCAAATTTATTGTGGAACCAAAGCTTACTTGGTACAAATCTTTGGCATCTTGCTTGGCCTTATTGCGATCCACTTCCTGGCTATCACTGCGGTTAGCTTGGACTAAAGACACTAATAACCGTTTAAAATGACCAGATGTATCAGAAACAATGTCTTTCTCTAAATCTCGGTTGAATTCTGCAAATAAAACAACAAAACATCAATCAAACAGTACAACCTATCCTGAGCTGCCCTCTCTTGAGCAACAACCTCCCTTCATCAACAGCATGATTTTTTCCCACTGCACGATTTAAGTAATAATTTAACTCTCTATAGCAAAAACCTCTCTACTAAATCACAATTCTCCCAAAGGGTGTTGCTTTGGAGAGGTTGCACTGTATTTTAGATTAATTTAGACAATACTATCAAGATGAATGCAACCTGTAAATACAATGACAAAAAATCACAGTACTTGATTTTTGTGTGTATCATTATTTAGCATTGTTTATATGATGATTCTTCTATCATACTACATGCACAAAGACATCAAGAATGATTCACTAGTGAAAGACACACTTTTGTGCAGTTTCCAAATATCACTCCAATACCATAATTTCAATTTCAATTTTACCATAAGACAGACACTCAGTCATGGAGTCAGTGGATTAAAAGTAAATCTAATTGCTTCTCACACAAACAACTCCACAAATGAAATTAATATGAAATGCAGTAGACTTGTGTCTCATCTACAAGCCCAAGATCTACAGTTTTGGGGCCCGTTTTATCAACGTGTCGTAGCTAGAACATGTCTTATCTTAAGTCAAAATTTGGTAACGATTTTGTAAGACAAGTAGATAAAATGGGCCCCAACACTCAATTAAGTGCTTACAAAGTAATACATACATTCACTGATTTTGTTGAGGAATTGAACTTACTTTCTTTGTAAACCCGTATGTCTTCCTTCAACTGTGCATTTGACCGAGTACACAAGATCTCTATGAGTACGTCCTCATCTGTACCCAGTCCTTTCATTGATTTACGAAGCTGATATGCGTCATACTCAGCTGGTGCCATAAGTAAAGCTTTGAGTGTATCACAAAAATGTCCACTTGTTTCCCCTTTGATGTCTTCTATCAAGTCCTGCAATTTAGATAAAAATAAAAATGTACATTCTTAAGAAATCATATTGCCACAAATACAAGTAGTCAAACCTGTGAACAAAGGCCATCCTTATGAAACTTTATTGACAAGTGGCCTATATTCAGAGGTCATTTTGTTCTTAATAATCAATAATGGTCTTTATAAAGATTTGCTTTTATTCACAAGGCGGCCTTTATTTGAAAGTATAGCTGCTAACACAGGTTTGACTTAATTTGTTAATTTTAAGTACATGTACATTGTATTGTTTCCAGGTTTTACACCTGTTATATACAAACAGTTACATACTGACAGGAGGTCAATCTACCAAGTGTTCCTGTTTATAATTCCAATCTTGACTTTATTCTCCACAAACACCAGCCAATAACTGATTAGGGATGGAACACAAATTACCACACCTTCTTTGTCTTAAAATACGCTTCAAAGGACAATTCTACTTGTTCTTAATGCTTTAACAACTAAAGACCAGACCAAAGTTGTCATGTTTATGGCTACTCTATGTTTTGATGTCTACCTTAAAGTTTTTAATAGAAAATCCAAAGTAAAACAAATTTTTGACAAACTGAACCGCTAAAGTACCTTAAAAAGTAACTGTATGTTAAGAAATGAAAAGATGATAATTGTGACGGGGACACTGAAAATGTGTCCCTGAAATACTGGAAGGCAGAGCCGACTTTTCGATAGGTAGACCAACCTGTGTAGCCACTAAACCATCTAACCGCCCCAGATAGTTTTATGATTTGTTTAAGACAAAAACCGTCCCAAATATGCTCTTATAAGCAGTATAGGACGAACTGACTTTCTCGATGATGATTCTATTTTAAACATTTCTAGTTAAATGGTAGCTTAACATTTGAAGAAATACCTTTCCAAACATGGTCTTATATGCAGACACTATTTCTTGTCTCTGTGGATTTGACCTGTAGCATACGACATTTATGATGGTTTCTTCATCAGTACCAATACCTTTCATAGCACCACGTAGAACTTCAGCATCCTGCTCTGCATTAAAGTTAGCGTAAGCCTCAACTGTTCCTTTTTGCTGCAAATGTGGGAAAGAAAGTATCACTATTCATACTATACTCATACTACTTTATATCCTCAAGTCTAATTCTTCTTAATAAAAGTTTTTTTCAAGTGTCAGCAATTTTTAAAGATGATCATATGTACACTTCAAAAATATTGATGTGTTTGAACCAATCATATTACACCACTACCCTTCGATAGCAATTACTGGGTTATTGAAAATAAACAATTTATCTCAAGCCTGAACACACAATTTTGTGACAATTGACCAACCCAAATGAAAATTTACTAGCCCTTGGCTTTAAACCAAGATTGATATAGCCATGCAAACAACTTCGGGAATAGAAAATGTTTTCATTTCTGCTTAATTTTAATAACCAAATAAATTTTATAAATAATAAAGTAAAACTTACATTCAGATTTTCGGTTTCCATGGCAAAAAATGGATCAGATTTCACCTCTGGGGTTGGTGGTTTCTTGGGCTTGGGCTTTGGCTTCGGTTCCTCTTTTTTTTCCTCTTTTTTCGGTGCTTTGGGTTCTTTCTTTTTCTTTTCAACCGGAGGTTTTCTTATTGATCCGCCTAAAAAGGAAATGTACTAAATATTTGTAAAATTCTCAATATTATTCAAGACAACTTAATATCTTTGTTGCAGTAAAATGTCCTGTAGCAAAATGAAAATAAAATGACAGATTTTAAGGAAACAATTCATTAAATTAAATAAATACATGTATCTTGCAAGCAGGATATCAATACAAGTATAATTATTTTTAACACTACAGAACATGAACATTGTTCATGATTAAAGATTCATGATGGTCTGAAGTTGTTCAAATGAAACAGTAATACAAGTTGCTATAAATACTACATGTAGTTATCAAGCAGCCATTTATAGGAGCTATCACCTCCCAAAGCACTGTGACGGCTCGAAGGATCTTCGTTTTGTAACAAACATTTTGGACACATTGAAAATCTGAACTGATGCTTATATGTAGTGATGGTGTTAGCAGTTTACTATTGTTTGTTATGGTAAAACATGATAAGTTTGTACATATGCTCATATTAACAGTAGACACACATATAATTATCATACTTACGTGGAATACCAGGCTTGGCCAAAACAATTCTCAATTCATAACAATCTGGTTCATCTTTGAACTTAGCTTCCAAAATCTGAATAAATATATATGTTTTATTATGATACAGTATGTATTGCTAATCAGCGTTATAAGGCATATTGAAATACATAGAGTCAAACATCTTCCCCAACTGCATTGTAGACCAAAAATGTCCACTGACTATATGTATTGTATGAGGAACATCTTATTTCACCAGTGTTAATGTTTATTCTTGTATAACCAAACCATTATTTACTGAAGCCATTTATACTGAATATTGTACTAAAGATTTTAAGTTTTACATCAGAATAATTTGTAATGTAATTGGTAAATAATGTAATCATTTTTATCAGAATGAAACCCCTCAAGCCAGTACATATACATTATTCAATGGTCAACAGATTACCAGTACTATGAATCGGTACCTAAAAATTAGATAATAATTGTTATAAAGCAATCTGGATGCACCATAAAGCTAATCACAGATGAAATAGTACCAAACATGCCTTAACTATCTTTTGAACCATATCTAATTATGGCATACTAGTTTAACTGCCTAACAAATTAATTACATGATTTTACAACTGAAATGCCAACTTTTACGCTTTTTGCATTTGTATGATCTATTTACAATGTCATAGGTTGCATCATTTTTCCTATTACAAGTATATAACTTAAAGTACAAGGGAGTATGTTCAAAATATACAAATATTTCTTATCTTTTTTTTTACACTGGTTTGAATTGTATTTCAGTTATATACTGGATTTTGATCCAGTACTAACTTTTTACCATGCCAGTAACTGCCAAGTTCTCCGCTTAAATCATTTAAATCAGTCGTTGAAAACGATTGGTCTAATACAGAGAACATGTCCCATGGTAGGATTCCTTGAAACTGAGGTATGTGGACAATGGAAACTAACAATCTCTTTGTCAAGCTAAGTTGACATAGCAAACTAACAATCTGCTAACAGAGCTTAGCAGACAAGCAAGTGATTCACAAGTTTCTTTAGCACTAAAGAACTGATTGTGTTTTTCTTTTTTTTTTCTCACCTTTCCCATTTTAGGTTCAGATACAGGTAGTCTGAAATCTTTGTGGTTATTGGCATGATCCAGTAGATGAGCATAAATATGAGACAGGTTTCCTTTATAATCACCTGGAATAATAGAAATGATTAATGTGATTTTGCCAGTTGTATGTACACAAACAAATGTTTTGAAGAATAAATAATAGACACAAAATGTTCAAAGTTAGCAGGAATATGAATTGTATATATATCATCTTGCTGTGTTGTCAAGCAACCTTTTGATAGGCACCAATAGTAACAGACTTAGTGGACAACTGAGTATCCTACTTTAGCAAGAAACCACTGAACTTCAATCAGTCCTAATCAATGATGGGTTAGGTAAGCTTTTGCTCTGATTATAGTATTACATGTATATACAACATCATTATAATGTTTAAGCTTGTATGAATTTTACATTTCTTATATATATTCAGTATCAAACACTTATTATTTTTATTAAACAGTACATTTACAGAATTTTAAGATTACTACAGTTATTATTTCAAGATATTGTATAGAATTTATAGAATTTTGATAGCATTAGTATCTTAAATTTCTCAAAATATGGGTAATGGACATTATTTCAGTGGTGTTTGTAAGGAAATATATCATTATATTTGTTCATTGATTATGAATTGTCCCAAGATATTTCATACGAGAGGCTTGCATGGAAGATTGGGCATTGCTTTACAGTGTTGCCTCTATAAATAAAGTCTTAATTATTGTAATTATATATTTAAAAAATCTTACCAGAGGCAAATGGTACATACTATATTGTTCTAATGCCCAAGACATTCAAGTAATATGAAGATACATAAGTTTTGCTGCTTGCAAATTTTACTGCTACATTTATGATTATGAAATTGGAAATTTGAAGAAAAACAAAAACACTTTGAAGTTATTTTTTTATTTTATTAATTAAATCTACTTCATAGAGCAGTATGCAAAGCAAACAGCAAATGAGTGAATGTTAATAAAGATAAATAAAAATAATAATAAATTACACGCACTGATCAAAATAGAAATACTAAATAATCCATAATAAATATTCATGGTGTGTTACATTTTACAGATATTTTGGTATCACTAAGTCAATTGTCAATTAATTAATACATATTACATTATGTCTTCCTTCAAGGCCTCAAACACAATCACATTAGAACATTATTTTTAGATAAACATTTTACTATTTTGAGTTAGAACTATGGTGGCATAAAGGGGACATAGGAAATGTTTTATTTATCGCGTGGGCATGCGATAGCAGCAACTACGTGCCCACACGGTAAATTAAATATTTCCTTTGTTTACTTTATGCCATTGTAAGAAAGAACATTTTGTGTAAAATTAACATAAACAATCATCAAGTATTGATAATAATGTGTATAAGGAGTACTGCACATTTTGTTCAACAAAAGGCAATAGCTCTATTGCAATCTACCAACAGAACTCAAATTCAATCAGGAAGCTAAAATGATTGTCAGTTTCTGCCTCAAGCAGTCAATTTAAAGATAAAAATCAGGACAAAAAAAGAACAGAAAAAAACATAAACATAGAAATTCATTAAAAAAGACAAGGATCCTTTACCTTAATAAAAAAGTTTTTGTATATCTATAATTATCATCATTGACCAACTTTAGTATTACAAAGATTTACATATACAGTTTGAATATAAAAGCAATCAAGTTGAGCAATCATTAGGTTCTAAACAGTTAAGGTTAAGTTGTGTATTTTAAACAAAGAGTACTGTAATAGCAGTAGAAAAATATAGAAAAGTTTTACAACAGCCAGATAATATACTGGTAATGACAGCCACAATTACATTGTGTAAGATTATATATGCAGAGCATGCAAGATACTACATTACATCTATACAAAGACATATATGATACAAACACTAGATTACTGTACAAAGCATTTAAGGCATTATATGTTTGTTGCAAAACTGTTATATATGTTCCTTGTCTGAGATACAATGTACAGTAGTTTTGCTACAAATCCTCAATAACACATAACACATAATGAATACAAGCAATTAAAAGCAGTCATTTGTTGTTAGGAACTAAATCTAACCTACACTACTGATTTCGGATACAAATGTAGTTGTACAATGTCATAAAATTGAAAAATATCACTAAATGAAAATATTCTTCCATATTTTATTATAATAAATCTGATTTCAAAATGGGAAATTCACTTTCCTAAAACTGCCTCAACACTAGAAATAATTTTGTAACTAATATACATAATGATAAGGATTAATATAAATTATTTGGTGAATCTCGAATTTTGATTGGTTTTATTCAAATTTTTTTCAGTACAAAAAAGTATTATTTATGAGCAAAATTGTTATCTTATAAGATAAATGAATTGTATCAGACCAACAGACAGTCATACAATGATTTAAACTGCTGAAAAGGCATAAATATTACAGGAAAGGTTTAGCACATCGAAAAGAAACAGTCATGGGTCTTCTACCCCAATAGGTATGCCTACCTCCTCCAGGGCTGATAGGATTAAGTGGTGGATCTTTGTAGACAGGAACCTCAATTTTCTCAGGCTCGGGGGCAGGGGCGGGCTCAGGGGGAGGAGCTATGGATGGTTTCTGTCTGGAATTCATCATATTACGCAAATCACCAACAGTCACATGACGTGTATCAGGATTGCAGTTCTGAAATATAAGATCACATTACTGAATTATCACATTCATAAATCATTATTACCCAGTATATTAACAAAACATTAATTGCTAAATTGTGCAGTGTTTTGTAATAATGAGAACTGAGATAATTTCCCTAGAAGATAACTACTCATTCATGGTCCCTTTTCATTTAATAAAAAATATCAAGTTGCATGTATGATACATGTACATGTATAACAGTATATTTAGCAAACATTCATAGCAGAACTGTTATCTAAAGAGTAAAACCTCACTCAGCAAAATATCAGAATCACATGTTTTCAACATTTACAGATTTTACTCCATATGAATTTTCACTATACATGTACAATGTGATCATCTAAATATCAAGATTGGTATATAATTGTTCTGAAGATGATTGTAGTATCAAGATTTTCTGTATGTTAATACCAAGAAATACTGACAGATTATGAATATCTCATGACATTATACATCTAAACTATGTGTTCCAAAAGTGACTTACCTGTACCATATTTTCTGTAAGATATCCATATTGTGTAGTGTAAGGATTACATATACCAGGTTGACCAAGACTGACCATGCCTGGAACACCCTGTGTTAGAGGTGGTGGTGCACCACCCCATACATTGATCTGTGTGCCTGAGTAGTTAGTTGGGTTGAATGGTCCATCCGGTATGAGTGGAGCTAAAAAAATAAGATAAATTTATAAAATATTTGAATATATCAAATATAGTCAATATGACAAAAGAAACTACCTCTGTGATAATGCTGTCTATATCATGAGATATATATTTGTGTTTTATACACAAATGTAGCCAATAATGATTGTTTGCCGAGATTCAGACCCACGACCTTTCGTTCTTTAGTCCAGTGCATTACCACTAGACCACCAATCTATCCCTACTTTTTCAAATAGTCTATAGATTTGAACTCATAGGAAATTATTAACAAACAATGAAATTGTAACAGCATCAAATACAATGCTGTCAAAAGGATATACAGTACAACCTCTGTAGAGCAACACCCTATGGGAGCTGCAAATATCAGTCTTTGTTTAGAGGTTGTTGCTCTACAGAGGTTAAATTTATAGTAAATATCAGCTTTTTGAAATTTTGAAGGTGTTGTTATAAAGAGGTTGTTGTTCTATATAGGGCTGCTCTGGAGGAGTTGTACTGTAGCTAGATTTGACTGAGACAAAATACTATATAATACTAACGATTCTCTCCAAATGCACCAGTGCTTAATCTGTCTGCCACTCCACTACTAGCCCATGCTTCAGTAGGTATGGGTCTACGAGTTGGTGATTTTGATCTGGATCTAGAACGTAGATTTGTAGGCGGAGGTTTGTTCTGTAATAAATAAAATATTTAGTCTAATAAAACTTCCATCAAAACATAAACTAGATTTTCGTGGATGAAAATACCAAACTAGATTTAGTAAAGCATTGTTTGATAAAAATTCTAATACATTCATTTATTTTAAATTGGGGCTATAATCTAATTGGCTTTTGAAGAACTGCCAGATATTTTTCATGGATTTATTAAGTTACAGTAACAAAATGCTGAATCGTCTTGTCAGAGGCAGAAATATCAGATGAATGCTGTTTTAGTACCTTCTTTTTTGTCTTGGCTTTACTTGAGCCACCTGATTTATAACTTTTCAGCGTAGAATCTGTATAATCAAAACCATCAGAATCAATATAATCTGTTGTGTCAATGTCTGATGAAGATGATGTAGTTACATTTATTGGAGTTGAATTTATTTTACCAATATCATCAACAACAAATGTTTTAGTGAACACATCGCTTTCTTTCACACCATCTCTACAAATAAGATTAAGTAAAACATTATATATAATATATTTATAGTTCTAACAACAGAACCAAAAATAAATATCTTCATCAAAACTATACCTTATGTTTTGAATCAACATAGTAATGCCATAAAGTATACTAAATTCAGTTTTCACATCAAAAATAAATTTTCTGAATAGAGAAGGCATTTTTGCTAAAATGTTAATATTTATGAGTTATGATGATATTATAATCAGAATGAAAATAATACAGATTCCTACCTGGTTACTGCAACAGCTTTAATTGAACGCTTCCCATCTTTCAGAGTAAAGGGGTCAATGTATCTGTGTGTGATCTCTCGGCCACCAACTTTACGTTGGAATGGATTTGGTTTGGTACCATCGGCAGTAAAATATATTTTTGTATTTGGAGTTTCTGAAAGAGATTTCAAACAGGACTGTTCTGCTTAAATATGTATTAATAAAGACAATGTTACAGTAAGCAATCTCTGCAAATTTAACAGATTTTGAAATAATGAATAGCATTATACTGGATCATCTCAGCAGAAACATACATTATGTTTCCTGAAAAATTTTATGTCTAAAAATTTTATGAATACAAAGATAAATGAAAAATGACATGTAGAAATGTAGAATTGGAAAACTCATGAATAAAATATGTGATAAACTAAATTGTACCATTTAAATGGATAAAGCGTTCAAATAATCAGAACAAGTAGAGCCTGAGTTTTTAAATTGGAACATTATAATCAGATCTACTAACTGTAATTAAACCAGACATTTTTAAAAAAATAATCTGCGAATATAAACAAGTTAAAAAGCTGATTAACATACCACAGGTAATTTCTATGAGAGTTGATGTGTCAATATGATTTGTAGCCTGACCATATATATGCCTCCGAATAGGAGATATTACAGGCGGACAAACAGCGCCGGCACTAGGCATAATGACTGAAAAAAGAACAAATTCTTCTCTAAAATGTTCAGTCATACTCAATGGTGTCCATATTAGTAGAGACTTATCATACAATGCGTCTCTGTGATATTGGATATATAAATGTCATACAGGTCATACAAATTACCGTTAGTCTCACTCTTTACTTAAGCTTAAAATTCATGACAGTACTAGTATGTAATCATAAAACCATTTAAGTCACATAAACAATTCTTCTTTGTGTCAAAAACATAAAAAATACTCCAAAAAACATATGTCAACTGCTTGCATTCCTTGACACACTGCATATATGAAAATTTGTATGATAAAAAAGAAAATAACATTAAACGTGTATTCATTGTTTCAATGCCAGTCAATGAGTAAAAATCATAACTTTATATATACTTTACCATATTACTTCATCAGGGTGCTCCCTAGACTTCAAAAGTTATGGGGTCAAAATGACCCTTATATACAATGTAGCTGATATAATTATAAAGAGTCAACAAAGTTTCCTACTAATGTAACAGTAAAATTGACCCGTTGGTTCCAATTCTCGAGAGCCAAACCCTTATTTTGCAAATTTCAACAGTCAAAATGCCACTTTAAGGGTCAAAGGAGAGCCCTGCTTCATATTCATGAAGCACAATACTACATGAGTTTGACTAAATGGGATTATGAAGACTAAATTTCTACAAATAAATACATGAAATAAAAAGAACATTGAAACATTAACAGAAAATTAATCGAACCATATCAAAATGACACAATTCATGTTACACATTTAAATATCATTATATTATAGCACAGATGCTCTCACAGACATTTCAATTCACCCTCAAAGATGCAGTTTTGTGTCTTGACATGTCTACAAAATCGATCCAATAATTTCTGGCTATGAGAAGTTCCGAAATAGATATAAAAATGATTTAAATCATAAACTTGAATAGCAACCAAATGAGTAAATAGGTGAACCTATATAACGATTGAATTTAACTTACCCGGTAAATGCAAAAATCCAAATGTATCAGTTTATAAATATTTACTTGTTGTTGTCAAGATGCCATTTTTATCTCGAAATGAAGAGTTCATCTCACGCACCTGCCGGAAGTATTAACTCCGGAAATTCCTTTTCTGACATTGTATTGCTGTAGCTGTCGAACATCGGCGAACGAAGGTAAGAATCCACGGAAATCAAACAAAATATCGAGGATCAGAGTGTATGATGTATGAAATATTTATCATTAAAACTACTTGCTTCTGATAAACATATTTTTTCCATCTCTACCTGCATGTAGTCGCAACATCGCCGAATTGTTTATTGGTTCCAATATGAGTGGGACTAATGGCCTGATCCATTGGAAATGCGCAAGTGATATCCCGTGTAGGTGTACTTTATTCTTCAAAGTCATTTTGCTAAAAGGGGACAGTATGGTCTCGGTTTTTTAAACCAAGTCAGAGACATAGTTGGGAGTAAACATGTGTAGTAGTTCCATGTTTAGTGGTCTACTGGAAAATAATTTGGCGGTGATTTTTATGCCCCAGACATTAAATGATGCAGGGTATATACTATAATATAGTAATCTATGAGAGGTTAAATCAAGCTGTCTCGATGGCCATATGCGTGCATTTGACTGCTTTTTATTTTTGCACAGCGTCTTTGGATCAATTCCTCTATTCGTGTATACTAGTCGAAGGGGCTTTGACGATGATACGTTTGCATTGCAGTTCATCGTCAAAGCCACTTGTTCTTTAAAAGCTAACAGGTAAACAACTCAATCTGAGTCGCGTTCGTTTTCCTATTTAACGCACAAATTTCCGTAAAACTTGTGTACAATTGGATGAAATATAGTATAATCTATCAATATGACAAAAAATATACCTTCAACAGACGAAAGTTATCAAATATTTTGCCGATGTTTCATACTACCCATAATTTCAAAATTTTCCTTGTAAATGCTTTGGATTAAGTCCGTAGCATTCCGGAAAGCATGTAAATTGATCTGATTCAATAGACGCATGAACAAGCGTCTTAAGCTGTTGACTTTGTAAGAGGACAATTCCATAACTAAAATGGTCAACAAGACGAAATAAAAAAGACCAATTTAGTTATGGGACCCAGAACTACGTGTATACATGATCTCTGCTGTAACAGATACCTATTTATGGCATTCATTAAATAAAGTGTTATTACTAATTCACAGAGATCAAAATGCCTATTGAAGCTGTTGAGAAGCCCACTGTTGAAGATGTCAAAAATGAATCTGGTTCCGGCACAGATTCTGAGAGTGATGACTCTATGCCAGAGTTAGAGGAACATGATTTGGCTCAGCAGAGCAGGGTACGAGTTTCTATTTTTGTATTGCATGAACAGTCTCTGAATTGATTTTTTGTGGCAGGTTGCCCGAATATATACTTTATGAAGGAAACTCTCTAAAACTAGGTTGTCTCCCAAAAGACTTAAAGAAGGGAAAAATCCTTTCGGGCAGGGGGCAACCCACTAATTCGAAGACTGCATCAACCAAGTTCTTAACCAACCATAAATAATGTAGCTATACACACAATTTGCCAAATGCTAATTGATATACTTGAATTCATGAAATATTCTCAATGAAAATTACAAGATGTAGTATGATCTTGCTTGAATACATGTTACATGATGTGATGAGATTTTGTGTTTGAAATTATTAGAATGAATTGTCTAAATTGGTTGTCTTTGTTGTACAGGTTGCAGAGGCTGCTGGTATCCAAGAAGAGCTTGTCAGCAAAGCAAAACAGAGCCGCAGTGAAAAGAAGGCAAGAAAAGCAATGTCTAAATTAGGTAATTTTCTCTATCTAGTATATAATTTTTTTTTATGTATGTATGAACTTGACATAGTAACACATTTAATGATGTTATTTTGTAATTTGTCAAAATGAGTAACAATTTGAGATGTTATGTTACAAAATTTCTTATGAAACGTATCATTTTATTGCAGGTTTGAAACAAGTCACTGGTGTGACGAGAGTCACTATCAGGAAATCCAAAAATATCCTGTTCGTTATTGGACGCCCAGACGTATACAAAAGTCCTGCATCAGACACATACATTGTATTTGGTGAAGCAAAGGTATGTTTTAAAATCAATTGGATGTTAATCTGCTTAAACTTGTGCTGGAGTAATATTACCTCTGTTTGGTTCTGTATGTATATAGTACTGTAATCATTGCAATACAAAAATTGTCCCTGGAAAATGTGAAAATCATGATTACACACAGCTTGTTATGATGAGAATTTCTTTCCCCGTCTTATCGATAAATGACGATGCGGAGAGTTTTGTTATCAAGCCAATAATTTCTGATGCAAGCTGTTTGTATTTCTAATGATATTTTTTCTTTAGTTTCTAAATCTATCCAATTGACACACACTTTACAAAAGTTTTACTATGCAGAGGTAAAAAACTGCTTCAACCTTACACTTTAAGGATTCAAATGTACTATAATTTTCTTATGTGATATTATATTAAGTTTTGGTCTTGTCTATATCACTCTGTAGCTGACTACACTTTTATTTATTTATAGGGTTGTTAAATAATCAAGTAAATGGGTTTTATCTTGGCATTGTTATGTTCAACTATTTTTAAAAGATTAAATATGATTGGATAGATTGTATTTTACTCTTAAGTATCATGATCATCAATTTCTCTGCATCCAAGTTGTTGCTGTTGTAAGTTCAATACATATGCTTCTTACCTATAATTCTAATGATTCTAGCAGCTTGTTAGGATGAGAATTTCTTTCCCCGTCTTATCGATAAATGAAGATGTGGAATGTATTGTAATCAAGCCAATAATTTCTGATGCAAGCTGCTAAAATCACTGTCAGATAATGGTGCATGTGATATAAATCACAGACAAGTTTTTTTTCTATTATTTTGTTGCAATGTAGTTTAACAAAAGTGGCATTTTAGGAAAACTTATTTTGTATCATTTCTTGAAGGAGTTTTCTCTATTTTTGATTTATAAATAATATAAAATCGCCTTCCTAGATTAGCAAATGTGATAATTTTTTCTGTATGACTTGGCAACCACCTTGCAATGTTTCTTCCCCTTCTTATTGATATATGAAGATATGGAGAGTGTTATCAAGCCAATAATTGCTGATGCAAGCAGTTCTGTTTGAATGACTGATTACTAATAGGGTTATAAATTTCATTAATAATGGTTCTAAAATGGTTGCTAAGAATTTGGTTGCTAAGTATTACTAGCAGCAGTTCTTTTCATTATTATTCACTATTATAGATAAGTTTCAAAAGCAAGATATTTGGAGTTGTGACTGTTAAATTTTCAGTTGTCTTGAAATGTTCGGTAAGAAAATTACAAGTTCATTCAGAAATGATTGTGAATTTATTTACAGATTGAAGATCTGAGTCAACAAGCACAGATGGCTGCAGCCAAGGACTTCCAGCGTCAAGAACATCCTGCTGGTCTTGATATACCCAGCACAGTATCTCAACCCATTCAAGAAGAATCTGAAGAAGAAGATGATGTAAGTATCTCTTCTTCAATTTGTGCCTGGGAGCTTAGCTGTAGTTCAAAATGGTATCATGTCTGCATTGAGACATCCTTCCGTGAAAAATCTATTGGAATTTACTAACTGTACAGTTAATTGTTCAAATTGATGGCTTGTAGTTACTTTAACAAGTGCCGATATTGAAGATAAGTTTTGTCAAGCCAATTTTCTGATGTTATCTTCAGAGAATATGATATTCATGTTGTTAGCAGCAATATGCTGATAGAAATATTATGGAATTTGGAAAATGTGTTAATGAAATTACATGTGATTTTTACATGTATTAATTTATTCCTACTTTGCCTGTGTTGTCTATTATTAGTTTTCTTTAGTTGGTAGACTTCCCATTGGTTCTTATCTATTCCTCTCGGTGTATAAGCTTGTTATGATGAGAATTTCTTTCCCCGTCTTATCGATATATGAAGATGTGGAATATATTGTTATCAAGCCAATAAATTCTGATGCAAGCTTCGAGAGTTTTTCCTGTTTTCATATTTATACAAGTCAGCTTATTTTGATTCTTTAGCTATTTTGAATACTTCTGTTCATAGTATAATAACTAGTTAAGTATTTTGTCATCATTTTATAGGATAAATCATGACTGACATGAGGTCTTATTTTTGTTCAATTCTGCTTGCTTGCTAGGATGAGAATTTCTTTCCCCGTCTTATCGATATATGACGATGTGGATTGTATTGATATCAAGCCAATGATTTCTGATGCAAGCTTTTAGAGTTAATGATGTTGTCAAATATACTCAAGTCGGCTTATTTTGATTCATTGCTATGTATGTATTGTGAATACCTCATGGTGTAAATAGTAGAATTATTGAATTGTCATTTTAAAGGATAAATCAAGACTGATTTGAGTTCTGCATTTTGTTCACTTCTACATGCTTGCTAGGATGAGAATTTCTTTCCCCGTCTTATCGATATATGACGATGTGGAATGTGTTGTTATCAAGCCAATGATTTCTGATGCAAGCTGTAGAATGACATTTTCCAAATTTTTGTTATATGAGAATCTGCATGTTTTGTGCAATGGTTCATCAAGGGAAATCTATTTTTGTTCAAGAGATGAGTTATGAGTTTCATGAAATTATTTTTGAATATGTTTTGCATGTATACCGATTCAAAACACTTGTTGTCTTTTCTATCCTTTCTGCCAAGTTGGTTTATTTGCTGTGTAGAAAATCTCTGCTGACAGACTAGTTTAGTTAACTCAAAGTCATTTGTGTTAAAACATCTCTAACTGAGCAAAAGGTTCTTTACCAATGGAGGAAATTACTGGCTAAGGACTGGCTAATGTCTACATGCTTGCTAGGATGAGAATTTCTTTCCCCGTCTTATCGATATATGAAGATGTGGAATATATTGTTATCAAGCCAATAATTTCTGATGCAAGCTCCTGTAGTTAATCTGGTTTTCAAATTTATTCTTGTCTGCTTATTTTGATTTTTGTGCTGTATGTAAATGTAAAAATACTGCATGGTATTACTAGTTGAAGTATTTGGTCATTTTAAAGGATAATTCACAACTGATTTGATTTCTGCATTTTGTTCACTTCTACATGCTTGCTAGGATGAGAATTTCTTTCCCCGTCTTATCGATATATGACGATGTGGAATGTGTTGTTATCAAGCCAATAATTTCTGATGCAAGCTGTAGAATGACATTTTCCAAATTTTTGTTATATGAGAATCTGCATGTTTTGTGCAATGGTTCATCAAGGGAAATCTATTTTTGTTCAAGAAATGAGTTATGAGTTTCATGAAATTATTTTTGAATATGTTTTGCATGTATACTAATTCAAAACACTTGTCTTTTCTATCCTTTCTGCCAAGTTGGTTTATTTGCTGTGGAGAAAATTTCTGCTGACAGACTAGTTCAGTTAACTCAAAGTCATTTGTGTTAAAACATCTCTAACTGAGCAAAAGGTTGACAGACTAGTTCAGTTAACTCAAAAGTCATTTGTGTTAAAACATCTCTAACTGAGCAAAAGGTTCTTTACCAATGGAGGAAATTACTGGCTAAGGACTGGCTAATGTCTTCATTGCTTGCTAGGATGAGAATTTCTTTCCCCGTCTTATCGATACATGAAGATGTGGAATAGATTGTTATCAAGCCAATAATTTCTGATGCAAGCTCCTGTAGTTAATCTGGTTTTCAAATTTATTCTTGTCTGCTTATTTTGATTTTTGTGCTGTATGTATTGTAAAAATACTGCATGGTATTACTTGCATGGTGTTACTAGTTGAAGTATTTGGTCATTTTAAAGGATAAATTACAACTGATTTGAGATGTGAATTTTGTTCACTTCTTCACGCTTGCTAGGATGAGAATTTCTTTCCCCTTCTTATCGATATATGATGATGTGGAATGTATTGTTATCAAGCCAATAATTTCTGATGCAAGTCGTAGAATGACATTTTCCAAATTTTTGTTATATGAGAATCTGCATGTTTTGTGCAATGGTTCATCGACAAGGGAAATTGATTTTTGTTCAAGAAATGAGTTATGAGTTTCATGAAATTATTTTTGAATATGTTTTGCATGTATACTGATTCAAAACACTTGTCTTTTCTATCCTTTCTGCCAAGTTGGTTTATTTGCTGTGGAGAAAATCTCTGCTGACAGACTAGTTCAGTTAACTCAATGTCACTGGTGTTAAAACATCTCTAAATGGGCATAAGGTTCCTTACCAATGGAGGAAATTACTTGTATAGGACTGGCTAATGTCTTCATTGCTTGCTAGGATGAGAATTTCTTTCCCCGTCTTATCGATACATGAAGATGTGGAATATATTGTTATCAAGCCAATAATTTCTGATGCAAGCTCCTGTAATTAATATGGTTTTCAAATTTATTCTTCTCTGCTTATTTTGATTTTTGTGCTGTATGTATTGTAAAAATACTGCATGGTGTTACTAGTTGAAGTATTTGGTCATTTAAACTTTAGATAAATTACAACTGATTTGAGATGTGAATTTTATTCACTTGTTCACTTCTACATGCTTGCTAGGATGAGAATTTCTTTCCCCGTCTTATCGATATATGACGATGTGGAATGTATTGTTATCAAGCCATTGATTTCTGATGCAAGTCGTAGAATGACATTTTCCAAATTTTTGAAATTCAAGAATCTGTATGTTTTATACAATGGTTCATGATTTCATGAAGGGAAATCAATTTTTGCTCAAGAAATGAGTTTTCTTGAAATTGTTTCTGATTAGTTAGATTATTTGCTGTAAAGAAGACAAGTTCAGATAATTTGGTGTGAACATATCTCTGATTAGGCATAAGTTTTATTCCTTACCAGTGGAGGAATTAACTTGTATAGAATTGGTTATTGTCTACATTGCTTGCTAGGATGAGAATTTCTTTCCCCGTCTTAGCGATACATGAAGATGTGGAATATATTGTTATCAAGCCAATACTTTCTGATGCGAGCTTTTTTCAAATATATTAATGTCTGCTTATTTTGATTCATTTGCTATACATGTATTGTGAATACCTCATGGTGTAAATAGTAGAATTATTGTGTAGTCATCATGACTGATTTGATTTCTGCATTTTGTTCGCCTCTACATGCTTGTTAGGATGAGAATTTCTTTCCCCGTCTTATCGATATATGACGATGTGGAATGTATTGTTATCAAGCCAATGATTTCTGATGCAAGCTGTAGAATGACATTTTCCAAATTTTTGTTATATGAGAATCTGCATGTTTTATACAATGGTTCATCAAGGGAAATCCATTTTTGTTCAAGAAACGAGTTTAGAGTTTTTATTATTTGTTTCTGATTAGTTTGATTGTTTGCTGTAAAGAAAGTCCCTGCTTTAAGACAAGTTCAGATAACCTGGTGTGAACATACATATATCTCTAATTAGGCATATGTTTTCTTCCTTACCAATGGAGGAACTTACTTGTATAGGACTGGCTAATGTCTACATTGCTTGTTATGATGAGAATTTCTTTCCCCGTCTTATCGATATATGAAGATGTGGAATATATTGTTTATCAAGCCAATAATTTCTGATGCAAGCTTTTGACGTAAATTATCTCCAAGGATATAATGTTAGCATGATTACTCCATGATATATGAATTATAATGTGTTGTAAATTGTTTATTGTGATGATAATATTCAATGGTTTAGAGTGACATGTCCTAAATATAAAATTGCAGTTAAACATGCATTTATCATGATGGAGCTCAATTAATTCTGTCCAATTTCAATATCATGGAAAGATATTTTTCAAATATTATAATGTTTACTTTAATGAAGTCAAATGTCAACTTGCTAGGATGAGAATTTCTTTCCCCGTCTTATCGATAAATGACGATATGGAGAGTTTTGTTATCAAGCCAATAATTTCTGATGCAAGTTGTGACATGACTATAAAATGCCAGGTATTGTTACCTATGACTATTTATTTGTTGACTTATACTGAATTGTGTTGTGTATTTTCAGGTTGATGATGCTGGTGTTGAATCCAAAGACATTGAACTTGTTATGTCACAAGCCAATGTATCAAGAAATAAGGCTGTTAAAGCACTCAAAAATAACAATAATGATATTGTTAATGCTATAATGGTAAGTTATGAATTTTCATTTACCTTGTTATTTTCTATTTTATGAAGGATATTTTGTCACCTTTATGGAAATGAAACATTGACTAAATCTTGCTGGATTGACAAACTGTTTTTGTCATATCTGGAGAACTATTCAATTTTAAGTGATTGTAAACCTGGACACTATAGTTGCTCATATACTGATGATTCAGAGAATTACCAAACTGTATTAATTCTTTCATATAACATTTATGGCATATACTCAAGTCTTCATGAAAAACTTTTTCAAGCACTGGACATTCGGTCCAGTGAAAATTCAAACTTTACTGGACCGAAAGAACTTTTAGTGGACCAAAGAGAGTACATATAAAAATTTCATATAATTTGGCTAAAAAAACTTATTTTCAAGAGTGATTAACATACTTCACTTTTTGTTCTGAAACATGGTAAATTTATCACTGAAAAATTTACTGGACTGTCGGACCAGTAACCTTATCAAATTTACTGGACCCATGGCCATTTTGGTGGACTCGGTCCAAGGTCTGGTGCTAAATTCAAACACTGTATACTAGTTGAATTTCCAAACATCTATAAAATGCAAGGTTTAGAAATTTGGCTCATATATTGAAATTTTCATTGATCTAAATTTTGTTTATTTTTTCTTTACAGGAGCTTACGATGTAACCTCTGACCTTGTATGCGTGTGTGTGAGTCCTGTTCGCTGATGTGAACAATGTGTGTCTGTGATTTGTATTTCTGCCATTACGAGCAAATAAATTCCTAATTTAACAGTTAAAAGATATTGCTTTTCTATATTGAATTTAGTGTTTCCTCCAGGCCTTTTTAGAAAGGCGCTGCGCCATGCCTCAAAGACAAATCGCCATGCTGCCTTTATAAATTGTATACAGGGCCAATTGTCATAAATATGCCCCTTTTGTTGGCCTGATGAGTCATTTAAGCAATATTCATTAATTAGCAGCACAATCAATTCAGACATAATCTTGCACAGATTGCTGTGATAACAAATTATACCATGCAGTGACAAGGAACATCACAAACTAAAGGAGTAATCTGGCAACTTGCCCTGCATGGTTCGAACTGCGCACTGAAAGTGCCCCTTTAGCATAAATATGCCATGCTTTACTTAAACTCCGCAGGAAACGCTAGAATTAAATTCATTTTATTAACAAAATTGAGTTATACAACATCTTCATCTAGACAAAACAGACCTTCCATAAAAAAAATTGTTTGCACTAATGCTACCTACTCGTCAAAAAGGCCCCTATCCAAATTTATTTTTGTATTTTGGGTTCAATATGAAAGTTAATGGTAAAAAAATACTTCCTAACTGCCTACACATTGAAAATTTTCAGGGTAGGGTTACCTTGAACAAATATTTTTTTAAAGGATGGCCATTGAAATTACTCATAGAAACTGAACTATAGACTTGCATTGCAACATGGAATGGGAACCAGTTAGCAATTTCATAGCGGATATAGAAAATAGCGCTTCGGTCCGCATAAAAATTCATGCATGCCAAGCGAGTGTCTGCTATGAAAAGCCAAATTATGTTCAGTTTCCAATAAAACTACCTGGTTAAAGCCATTTTGAAACAAGAGTGTCAGGTCATTAAATACATCAAAATTCATTTTTCAAAGCGTCTGGGGGGGCATAACAGAAGTGCCTGGGCTGGTTATCGAACATGAACGAGATTTCGTGGCCATAAACATTTCCAACACGTTTGGTGAGGATCCGACTGTTTGATTTAGAGAGCAGATTCCCCCATGCTTGTTCCTGAAATACGACCGTTTTTACTAACGGGTGTATAAAAATGACTACAAACAAGTATGTCAGTTGAAAGTTATCCCACAGATGCATTGCACGAAGTCGTATCATTGTTATAAAGTTCTTGATGCCCTGGACGGAGCATAAAAACTTGCTTGTATAATTACCAAGTGGTGATTAAAGTGCCGAGTACAGAGAATACAACTTAGATTCATGCTGGTTATGACAGAATTGAAATCGGGATCTACTCGCATGGTAAAAATTACCATCATTTCATGTCTATGAAAAAAAAGTGACATGAATCTGCTTTTAAGGTTTTTTTTATAATGAAAACATCCATCACAATGAGTTTTCAGTCCAGTCAATTCTCAACAAATGCACAATTTATTATATCAGGGGTGTTGATACGTCCAAAATTTCTGAAAATCATACGCGACCGACCAATTTTGCCAAACAAGAGGCCTTCAACCACATTGTTACCATATTTAACTCAAGTTTGTATTTAAGAAAACCCTTCAGAGCAGATAAAATTGACCAGAACTTTGCCATTTCTTGAGATATTTTCATCAAATAAATCTGAATATTTTCACTCCTGTATATATTGAACATTTTGTGTGTTCTGATGACTCCTGGAGATAACTTACGTATTTTAACTTATGATCACATGGATTGTTAAAATATTAAATACAGAATATGGGCTGCAAAAATAAAAACATGGGGGATGTAGAATTGGTTTTTTTACTTTTGAATATATTCTTCAGCAAAGTCCATTCACAAAGAATAAACAGACAAATAAAATAAGTAATCACATTGTTCAATAGTCAACCAATTATTAATATGAAAGTACTAAAACTTAACATAATACATACATGTACACTTAAGCCATCTAGGACTTATTTTAAGGCCATAATGAAATAATTGCAGGATTATTGTACACAGGAGCTGATGTGGTGGGAGTCATTTTTTTATTAAAATGTGAACCTAAATCTCCAATATACAAATGTATGTACAAGAAGGCCAAAAGTTCATGAAATTATTTTTACTTGGATATGATAATCCAGCAGATTAAATCACTATGGCCTAAAAGTCAAAGTTTTTTTAAATAAACTTTTTTCAACAGTAAACATATTAAAGTTTAGAAGTACATAACAAGTTTATTAAAAGACAAAAATTTACAAGTTACAAATCTGTACTAAGTAATAAAACACATTATCGTATTAAAACAAAGAAAAAATACTTTTAGTATAATAATAGGCAATTATAAACAAAGCTACTGAAAAAATCACCATTTTAGACAATCATGCTACATAAGTCATGATGTAAAAATGAAAACTTAAATCAGTATCTATTTAAACGATTTAACAAAGTAACATTACATGTACGGTTATAATTTAATTAGCATCTACTGATTAACAAAAAAAATGGCAAATACTCGACATCACTTTTTACAAAATGCACTTAAATCATATAAGCTATTACTTTATCTACATGACTGTAATGATACATTCTGTATACATTGTTAATTACTGATATATAAGCTGTCAAAAATTAAACAAAAACAACCATGCAAAGACGTACTGAAAAAATAGGTGAATTCTCCAAAGCTTATCCTAAAATCCTTATATCTTACTGTAATGATTAAAAAGAATACACAAATACTACCCTGACAGAAATATTTCTGGTTACATATTTAAACAAACAAACTTGGACAGATTTATTTATCTTCCCCTTTAAAATCACATACATAATTAAAAATTGTCCTTTTAAAGAAATTTAATCATGAGTGGTTATTTAACTACAAATTTCTCAACAGAAAAAAAATACAATCAACATACAGTCATGATTAAGACATAGATAGATGAAGTGATAAAAAAGAAAGTCAAACACATTGTATTCATATATTCAAAATACAGAAAAAGTGAAACATCTTTAAACCAGACTTAACCGGAACCAGCCCATCAATCTGGTTCAGAGAGATTTCCGGTTTTCCGACTGTATCCTATTTAAAATGTAAAAAATAACTACACACTAACTAAATGAAAGCAACAAATACATTTACAAGTCAACCACATACAGTGTGAAGAAAGCTTGTATTACAGTCAAACATTGATTTTTTTGGGAAAAGCATTCATTCACCAACAAATGGCAAGTATAGCACAAATATGACTAAATCTGAACTTAGTTAAACACAATCCTTATCCCTCTAAAATGAGTTTAAAAGGGGAAATTCTTATTCATTTACTACCTTATTAGTAAGCATTCACAGTTTGTTCATAGCAAGACGAAACAACACAAAGACAAGAGTGGTACCAACGCTCGTCTGTTCAAAGCCTCAGCAAGCTCTATCCACCAATGAAGTTTCATGTTGCTACCTCTTATAGTTTCTGAGTTTTGAGCTACATCAGAGTTTTCTGCACGATGCAGTGATCACAATAGCTTGACTTTTTCTTCAAAAACAGACAAGCTAAAACACTTTCAAGTTCTTTTGACTGAGAACATTCTATAGCTACCAAAGTATGATAATTACATAGAAAATATAAGAAACTGAATGGAAGCAAAATGATACGTCACAACCTACTGGAGAGGTAATCATTATTTGCTGAAACAGTTCACAGCAGAAAATTCAAGATACAGAGATAAATACAAAGCTTGCATATACCTTTGACTTCTTTGCAGTATTTGAACAAAACTACCGGTATATCATTCTCAAAGAATATCCATGGCCTATAATTTGAATTGGAGTTAATAAAATCATTTCTTAATAAATACATAATTTGAAAACAAAACATGAAAATAACAGATTAATTGCCTCACAAAACATTACAAATAAGAGACGTATTTTTACAGTAAAACTGATACTTTTATCATTCATTATGGCTGCAATTAGGAACCGAAGTAGATTTGGCCATTGCATTCCCTGAGAAAGTTGAATAGAACAGTGCAACAGCAGAGTATGCAATGAATTACAGAAGTTCTAGCACAAAAATTCATGTCTTTGATAAATTATATGTAAAAGCACTGTTTCAATATGATAACTGGACTGTTGGACTTGATATCATGGAAGTTATCCGTAACCAGTACTGGACAATGTGGTCTTTATCTATTACTCAATCTACATATCAGTCTGGACAAGCTGGCTTTTATCAGAAACCTCTACTGCATAATCAGTTACGTATTAAACATCTTAAAAAGGCAATCTGGCAGTTACCTGAAACTTGGACTAGGCAACCTGGCCTTTATTCGGAACTTGTACTCAATAATTAGAATAAAATCCTGAACTATTTCTGGACAAATGAACTAAACAAGCTGGTCAAAGAACATCACTTGGACGGGACCAGCTAGTTTATATACATAACTGAATCTTTTAATACATATCAGAAAGTCTGAATGTTTAAACTAGACAGCTAGCTTCTGAAATCAGGTAAGACAAGCAAATCAGGATCAGTTAGGTCGGTTAATTGGGTTAGACAAGGTGACAATTTTCAATTAGTTGAAGGAGTAGCCCAGCAACTTATTAGACCACACCAAGAGGTTCCAACTGACAGAATTAACTATTTGAGAACTATGACAATTTCACATTTTGTAAAAAACTATAACATAAAAAGACCTTCCCCCAACCCTGGTAGAAAGCATAACTGCTTTATCTTCATACTATGCATGACAATTCTCACTCGTCAAGCATAATTACTATGCCCTATTTAGTATTAGATTAATGCTATTTTGAAAACTGAGATAAACATCAACATATTGAAGACCCTACATCATTATCGAAAAGAATTCTTCCCGTTTCATTCAAAGAAAATGGACCAAACTTTATCAATGATAAAACTAGCCAGGACAAAATTACTGCATTAAACTTAATACAAATTTCACTAGGTACAAACAAAGGTTTATTTAAGTAACTGTAACTAAATAAAAATATTTATTTAAAATATAAAAATTGAAGTACTCATTATTTAAAGCAATCAAATATCCAAGTAAAATATTGCCACACTGTCTGAGCAGACATGTAAAAAAGAAACAATAAAAACACACACACAAAGATTGTAAATTAATAAAAAAAGACAACCAATACAAGACTTGTTGCAATGGTAACAGATCAAATTTTAACATTAGCATATTATTGATAAAAAGAAATAATTTAGGGACAATAACAATGTTTTGTTGACGGGAAAATCAAGACTTCAAAAATCTTGTTTCCAATTGAATGATTGATTCCTAATACTAACACCATTTTTAGTGGCAGGCAATCTTAGAGATGTCTTAATTGTTATAATAAACAACAGAAAGAAGTAAAGACAAATATTGAACCTCAGTAAACTAAACCTGGATAATAATGCCATATTTTCCAAACATGGTATGTTTTGTAATGATTACTCATGATCAAAACCAAAATTAAGTTTTAATAAGACAAACTTTTTAGAATGCAGACAAGACATGGTTCTTTTAACAATAATGAACAGAAATTTGAAATACAGCTCAACCTCTCCAGGTGGTCCTCTCTTGAGCAACAACCTCCCTGCAACATTAGGATGGCTTTTTCCCACAGCACATTTTAATTATTAATTAACCTCTCTAGAGCAACAACCTCTCTACAAAAAAAACATAATTTTGCTACTCCCATACAGTGTTGTTTTGGAGAGGTTGTACTGTACTACTAAAAGTAAAAGCACTTGGTCTGAAACAGTTCGTTACAGCACTATAGAAAACCAATTTTATAGGAACATTTTGAAATGTTACACAAAAATTAGATAAAATCAGTACGCTTGAAAAACTCACAAATAAAAGATAAACAAGCAATTGGGAATATAAAATAAATGAAACAAAAACAGTCCAAGAAAATAAAATGTTATCAATATTCTTAGCTATTGCGACTTTAGCTGTAGACAAGCAGTACACATTATATCTTTATAAATAGTTAACAAGAGTACTATTACTCTATAGGTAATTTACACATATATAGACATATAACAGGACCATGTTACCAAAACAATACAAAATACTTCACTAAACATTTATGCTAAATATTTATCAATGTCAAGTTCATAGTACAAAATAACATGTACATCAATATAAAAAAACACAAGATTTCAAAATAACGAAGAGTTTTCAAAGAGAGTATGTTGATTGGTCACTAGAAGTCATGTGACATGAAGTGAAGGTTTCCCTGAAAGTTGATTGGCTGGTATTTATAGATGTGAGTATGTCTGTAGTCTGTAATGAGAACAGATGAGCAACTGCAGGTCAAGGAGATACAGTCTGAAAATAAATAAAAAAGGAAAGATCAATCAGTCATCCATACATGAATTATATTGCAAAATTAATCAAGTAAAAACATTCTGAACACTTAATCTGTTGTTTAACGGCCCATTTGACAGCTATAGTCATTTCAAAGCCGCCCATGAGAGAGGGGAGATAAGATACAGGAGCACTGGGCATTTATATCTCTACTCTTTTCAAATAGTTTTTTCTGGTTCATTACTGTGTCTGGTGATACATGCCTCATCCTTTTTCCTGTGATTTTCTAAACACAGCACTTGGCTCAGTAGTTGAAATGGGGACCCTGAAAGTGTCCCTGAGAAATTTGAACCAGCCAAGAATGGAACCCACAACCTTTCGTTTAGTTGTCCAGCATGTTACCACTGACCACCCTGTTCTGAACACTAAACATAAACTTCAGCCTTCATATAAATAGTATAAAATCTAAGTGATCAAGATTTTCAGATCAGTATGCTTGTAATTAGATAATGAAAGTATCATTATTGAAAAAGGCAATGTATGAAGTACATAAAATTGTTATCAAAAAAAGTTTTTGAGATAAAGAATTCATTACTTGATTATGTACATGGTCACGTAGTGTAACAACAGTACATATAAAAATATTCATGTCTTTAACCAAAGGATTTATCTCATATGGAAAAAAACCACAGATTTCAAATTTCATAAATAGCAGAATATAATTGAATCATAATAATCTATACAAGAAGCCCTCAACCAGGCATGATCATTTTTTAGACAAATTAACAATAATAATTTGTGTAGCCTTAGATGAGATTGAATATAACTATACCTCAAATCTTGAAAAAGTTAAATATAGAGGATTTCTTTCTTGAAGGAGGTCCAATCATCATTGGAACCTGGTTCTTATGAGTTACAGATATCTGGAATATAACAAAGGGTTTATATATCAGGTAATCAAAGACAACAAGTTAGGGACATTAAAACAAGAGCACTATAAGCGGTGCCAACGCTTGTCTGTTCACTGCCTCAGTGAGATCTATCTACCATTGAAGTTTCATGTTGCTACCGCTGTGTTATGAGCTATATTAAAGTTTTTGCGCAGACGCAATGATCATAATAGCGCGACTTTTTCTTCAAAAACATTTATTTCCAATAAATATGCATAAACTAAAAATTCTGAATACAACTTTAATAGGCACTAAAACACCTAGATTCTATAAAAGCAATATCATATTAACTGAATGCCATACTTGGTTTATAACAATAAATATCACTTAAATAGGTAAATTTCAGTTTTAACAGGACTCACAGTACATGGTGGCTGCATCCAGGGCTCACCATCGATCTGCATTGGAAATCTTTTCCGAGTTCTAAAAAAACAAGTTACAGAAGAGTGTATTATCACATATCAAATAAAATAGAAGTTTTACATGAACTTGCAGAAACCTATAAGAGATGCCCCAATCTGTATCAGTCTTAACTAAATAATGCATGAACAGTACAATCTTTCCAGAGCGGCCCTCTCTTAAGTAACAACAGCATGATTTTTTCCCACTTCAGATTTTAACTAAAAATGAATCTCGCTACAGCAACAACCCCTCAACAACAACATAATTTTGCAACTCCCAAAGAGTGTTACTGTGGAGAGGTTGCGCTATACTTTCATACAGGTATGAACATAACTAAAACATGGTTTTGCTTGAAGACAATCATATTGCTGTAAATTTATTATAATGACAGAGTGTGTTACTAAAACACCATTAAATGTTATCTTTTCCTAACATGTTTGTTTTATAATGATCAATAAAGCATGATACATGATGTATATCTTTTATTCGAGCTTGAACCATAGTACCTTGCATAAACAATAAGAATAATGAATCACATATCTATTCCAACATTTTTATTATATAATTGAAAACTAAAACATAATATATTATTTTTAGCTCAGACCATCACATCCTGTTTATTTAATTATCGAAATGAATTTCCATTAAAAAGAAAATACCGTACCTGATAACAACAGAAGAACACTGAGCCAAACGTTTCCCAGAAGCACGAAGTCCAGCATAGACCTGAGCAGCATGCATGGAGTTCTCTAATCCAACCACTTCTATTTGTTTATCTCCAACATCTGTGTGAAACATTTTTTTTAGAAATATAATAACAGTGATCTTATTTTTTTTGCCTAATAACAAAATGTCAAAGCAGTGAAAAGAGAAAACACTGGATAGATCTTAAACTTTACAATTAACCAGCATGGCCTAGTGTTAAGCCTCTAGCATCTTAAACTCCCTAACACACATCGGATGTCAACATAAGGTTCCACTTATTCTTTCAACAAAAGAGCATACTGGCCGCTAGAAAACACATGTTGTGCTAGTAAGTGAATTGAGAAGTCCTCTTCTGCAGTTTGCACAAAAATCAAATACCTCACTGGATTGAACTCATGGGAATATATCAGTATAGATTAACATTTGAATGAAGATATAAATCATTACTAAGAAGAAACAGCAGAATGAGCTTGATATTTTACTTCATAATGCTAAAATATACAGAATTACATCTGCAGGTTAAACTAATTGTATCAGTATTTTTTTATCTATTTATTCAAGGGCAGACAACTCACCTTGGACAGCTATTCCAAGTTCTATTGAAGACATACTACTGGTAGATAACTCCTTATCTTTCTCTTTCTTCATTTGCTTCTGGGCTTTTCGGCGTTTTTTCTGGCTTGGATTATCTCCCCATAGATTAGTGCCGCCGTAAATACTAGGAATATTTAATAATGCTATGCCTTCTAATGATGGACCATTTGCTAAATCTAATGAGTATCCATCACACTGTAAAGTGAACACCAAGCAAGAGTCAATGACAAGATAAAAACTGACTCCTACAATATCTTATCAAGAAAGATTTATTTTTTCTACAGTAAAAAATATCTATACATTTTCTGGATCTAATATATCGTTATGCACAACATAGAATATGGCATAAACATTTATTTAATGTCGATTTTTCTACATAATTTTTATCAAATAAATTCAGATTACCGATAGATGCTTCAAAGAATTCTAAAGCGAGATTTCTATTTTTTAAGGAATGGATAATTAACATGTTTATTTTTACTCACCATAATATCAATATCTTCATGTAAATTCTTACATGTTGCTGCTAAAGTTTCGGACGTACCAAATTCAAAGTACCATAATTTATTTTTCATCCTAAAAGAAAAAGGAAGGCAGGTAAGAATTAACTTTTTGAAACAATTTTTCAAAAGTGTTTGTGAAACACAGATGTTCCATTAATGTAGCACTTTGGTCAATATCAAAATTTATTCACGCCAAGTAAGTGATGGCAAAGGAAAGCTCAACTATCGTTGAAAAAAAACTCAACCCAATTCAAATCCTCCTGAGTCTATTTCTAACAATAATTATGAGCTGATGAATGAATTTGTCCAGTCATGTGTCTTATAAAACAATGCAATAGGTCATTACTTTGTGCTATCTATTTACCTGCTATTAAATTTTTCAGGATGTTTTTCTCTCATCAAATGAAATCTATGGCAAATTGAGGCATCCTGGAAATAAACAATTATCAAGATTTTATACAGGAAAATTGTAAAAACCATACTACAGCATAAATATAATATTAGACATTTTCCTAGACACAATTTAAGCTTAACAGTCAAACTATCATAACATGTTTATGAAAATAGAAAATCTTAACACCAAAAACACATCATCCCCACATAATCATGTGTTGCATCTTAAGGTTGAAATCCCCATTATTCACCATCATAACCATATACCCCCCCCATGGTCTATGCCATCTAGATATATATCAGGTCAAATAGCGATACTAAACATGCCAAATTCAGGTTAAAACATTCTAGCATAAAATAACATAATCATACTAGTGCTTTCAAAAGTACTTACAACACCAATAGAGAAATAATTATTTATAATATTGTAGGGGACCGGGTCTCCACGTTCCTCCTCGCCATCTTCAGGTTTACTGAACTCAATCTGCCATCGATCCATAAGTATTGTCTCAGCACGTAAAATACGATCTAAAACTTTTGTTAAACTTTCCCCTTCATAACCTGGAAGAAGTGCCATGTACATAATAAATTATACATATCGAATAATACATTTATTTCATCACATGTATTGTAGTGTAACATGATTTTTTTATATCTTTTTGGGAATGGGTTTGGGTTTGGTATACATGTACTATACTTCTTGTCAAAAGATGGTCATAACTTTGTCATTTTATGTCCAATTTTGAAATTCTTTTTTTATTCATGTTCATTGGGAATTTCTCCATTTACATTACAATTTTGGTAAAAGGGAAGCCAAGATGCTATTAGGAAGGGCTTATCGGACCCAAAACAAAGAAGGAAAAAAATTGCTGGCATGACAAACTGAACAGCTCAATTACATACTATAATTTCACAATAAATCCCAGTTTAAACATAGGTTTAACTGTAAACAGAATGAAACAAACTGAAGGATGGTGTGCGGTATTTGTTTCCAATCCAGTTTTCACTTCAGCATGATCAGTAAAAACTTCTGTATAACTGCTGTTTAACAGGAATCGCGATTAGGTCCACATAAAGAATTGCCATAAAATAAGTTAGAAGGATGGTTAAAAAGAGCCATTATTCAGCTTTCCCTCCAAGTATGTTAAATACTATGAAGATATTTCCCTCATACAAGCATACAAGGATTACTGAGATCATTAACATTATATGCTATTTATACATGCATTTAATTTGACAAGTACTCAAGCTAAGAATTTGTGTATTTCTGTGAAACTTTACATAGTAAAGGTATAGCTCACCACGACCCCAATGTAAACATCTGGCAAGGTCATTTCCTGTTCCAAGTGGTAACACAGCAACAGCAGGTCTGGGGTCAAAGTTCAATTTATCTAAAATGAAAAAAAAACTATTTGATTTGAACAAGTCCTGAAATCTCTGAGATATAAACAAGGTGTTTGTCAAACACAGATGCCCCTTAAACGCCAACTAGAATGTAATTTCCAGTAATTAATCTGATAAGGATTTACACAGAGAGGAGCTGTGACCTTGGGAACAAATATTTTCAGACATTTTCATCCTCTGTCACTTAATCTGAGAACTGTAAGTTTTTGTGTTGAAGGTCACCATGACCTTGACCTTTCGTCTCCTGACCTCAAGATCTATAGGGGTCATCTTCATACAATAACCAACCTCCCAACATAGTCTGAGGACCAAAGTCCAGGTTTTCCTGTTGAAGGTAAATGCGACCTTGGCTATTGACACACTGATCTTAAAATCAGTACTATCATGTAATGACTAACCTTAAAACCAAGTTTGAGGACATGAGGCCCGATTGTTTTCTAGTTAATGATATGATAAAGTTTTTGTGTTGAAGGTCATAGTAACTGTGACCTTGACCTTTGCCATACTGACCTTGAAAATGGATAGGGGTCATCTACATGTGATCACCAGCATACAGTCAGATCTTAGGACCTGTGGCAAAATGATTTAGGCCAAATGGGCAAAGCAATAACCCCACTTCTTCTAAGGGGGGACAGAATCAGCATTCTGATGGAGGCCAGAATATTTTGAACAGTTCTGATTATTTCCTCATAAATTTAGACAAAAATTGATCTTCTACAGAACTTGTTGTCATATTGTTTCTTCATATGAACTTACATCAAGGTTTATAACACTACAGTATAACCTCACTTAGCAACCAATTCAAAATAATGAAAACTTCATTGCTCCCAGACTAACTTCCTCTATAATTGAATATGACAGTGGGAGGGCAATGTAGGAACTGTTAATAGTGAAGTTTGATATTTGTAACAAAATACCAATACAGGTTTGATATAAACAATTTACAACATTATCACTTCCTATAAATATCTATCAAAACAAGTTTCAAGGCAATATCAACTGAAAATAACAACCTTTATACAGAAATGTTCATCTTCAGTTTGGTTCATAAATACATATGTACTGAAATCAGTATATTACATGTGCATGACTGTATTCAATTTTTACAATATTAATCAACAGAGAATCCTTACTACAAACAATAAATAGTTCCTACCCATCTAAATGTTTTGGAACATATTACAACTGTCACATCACTGCTACATCAGACAGTTATATAAGTAACCTAAAGTGACATGATGTATCACAAAGTTCCACAATGTAGCACGGAATTACACAAAGTGACACAATATAACACAGTCGCATAATGTAACACAAAATGAAACACTAACACAAAGTTACACAATATAACACAAAGTTACACAAAGTTAAACTAGACAGAGGCACTGCAAGGCAGAGCAATATACGCCCAAGAG
Source organism: Lutraria lutraria (assembly GCA_964023205.1). Classification (NCBI taxonomy): domain Eukaryota; kingdom Metazoa; phylum Mollusca; class Bivalvia; order Venerida; family Mactridae; genus Lutraria; species Lutraria lutraria. The sequence continues at coordinate 25,779,968 of OZ026843.1, forward strand.
TATATTTGATACTGAAAAAACATTATTTATTGGGTACTTTTCGTAATGAATATGCATTTTTTCATTTAACTACGGAATTTTATGAGCACAGATACAGGCTTAAAGAGATACAGACAGAGCAGACATGAAATCAACCAAATTTGACCCTTAAGTGTGACCTTGACAGTGAGCCTTCCGAAACATGCACTCTGCACATCGTCTCATTGAGGTGAACATTTGAGTAAAGTTTCTTCAAAATCCTTCACAGGCCTAAAGAGTTACAGAGCAGATACGAAATCTGCCAAATTTGACCCCTAAATGTGACCTTGACCCTTCCGAAACATGCACTCTGCACGTCGTCTCAATGGGGGTGAACATTTGAGTCAAGTTTCTTCAAAATCCTTTGCAGGCTTAAAGAGATACAGAGCGGACACGCAATTGCTAACGGACGGACGCCAGCGTCCTAACATAATACATCCCTTTAGGCGTATAACAAAGTAGATTAAAGTCACACGTTGCAACATAAAATTACACAATATAACACAAAATTGTGTTGTAAATAAATAAAGTAGACTAACCCATGGCTTCAAGTAACCAACCCACTGTACCATCACCACCACATACAAGAATTCGGAAATGTTTAACATCTTTGAAAAATTGTAACCTGAATCAATGAAACAAAAAACATGAATAAATATCAGCAATAAGATAGAGTTACAGAAATTTCATCAGCAATTAGATGTAGAGTTACCCGTACATAGATTTCATCAGAAATAAGATAGATATACACAAATTTCATCAGCAAGTTACAGAGATTTCATCAGAAATAAGGAGTTGCAGTTTTACATCAACAATAAGAGAGTTATAGTGATTTTGTTGCAATATGTTTGAGTATCTGATTTTATCAGCAGTAAAATGAACTTTCATCAGTAATAAGATCAATGTGTAGTTGATACTAGAGATGTATTTTTACACCTGTCATAAAAGCTAAGTTTAAGTCAATTTAACAGCTGAGACTTTTTTAAATATTTCTTTTGTTATTTGAACCTTCAAGTATAATTCAATTACTAAAATTTTAACAATACAATTCATTGAAGTTACTAAGCTTGAATGTTTAACCGACTAAGCATTTGCAGTGGTTAAAGTAAAATATACAAATAGCAACCTCCGGTCATTAAAGTATACTGTCACTCAATTATTCTTAACCTGTTCAGCCTGGTTAGTTCAGTCACTAAAGAACAGCAATGTTGATTGGCAGATCGTGGTAGAGATCCACACAAGGTAATTTTAATTCCTTGGGGGGGGGGGGATTAACGTCAAACTAAAAGCCTGGGCCATTTGGCGACTTTTTTTCAGCTTAATGGTGAGGGACGACTCAAGGCAGATCCAGGTAGGATTTAAACATACACTGACACTAATCACTGGACCACAGAGGCTACCTTCACAGTATCTTCACATGTTACAATATCATTTATGATACTAGTATTAAGACATGTATCTCACTTGTCTGATACTAAGCATTATATTAATAATAAGGCAATAATTTCAAGACAGAAAAGGTAAATAAGCGTTACTAGAAGACACAACCTTAAAGAGTGACACAGACAATAGTTTGTTTCTAACATGAAGTATGGGTACTCAGAGATGTGAGGTTTGAAGAGTGAGAATTAAGCTGAAGATGAAAGGCTACAGACATACTATTTTAAGTGTAAAATGCATCTGGAGGGATATGAAAGGGTCGCTGTAGACAGAACGTAGCTACAAACAAGGTTTGCTATGACAGTCTTAACTGTATCAGCAAGGGCTTTAGGGGCCAACTTGAAATGACTTTTTGGACATTTCAATCTGCTTAAATCCACAGACCCCCCCCCCCCCCGAATACTGTAGATAATACGTATGTATTGTATCAACCACTACGTAAGAAAATCTCAGTGTAATTAAAAGATTTATCATGCAACTGCCATGGTAACTGCCTGATAACACATGACCTGAGAACATTATGTGTTCTCAGGTCAATAGGATGCTATAGTAGCATGAGAACACTTTTTGGCTCCGCCCACTCGACTATTTAAATTAATGCGCGTATGTTTTTGTGTATTCAATTGTTGTTTTGAATATTTTTCACCAAATTTGTAATTGTTAACAAATGATTTCTTTAATGTGAAATTAAATTTTGTGATCCATGGGAGTTTTTTTTATTATTTCGCCCAATTGTAGTGAACTATTTATCTGCGGATGTTGACTGTTTAAAGTGTGATTTGCCGGGTGACCGTTATCATCACACTAGCGAATTAAACGCTAAATTTTAGGTGAAATGACACTAAATTATGCTCCGAAAACTGAGTTACATGATAAATAGAAACTCGGGTCACTGTCCGGTGAGAACAATGTTATCAGACTCGGCGATATCGTCCAGGGTGACTCGCTAAAGCTCGCCACCCTGGACGATATCACCTCGTCTGATAACATTGTTCTCACCGGACAGTGACCCGAGTTTCTCTATATACATACCCTACTTGTGGTCCACCTTTCATTAGATCATATACCTGTCTTGGATTCAATAAATACTGAAATTTTCTCATAATTCTGAAATAGACACCAAAGATAAATAATAATTATCAGTCAATCTATATTTAGTTTATACAAAAAAATTACAAACTTTATATAGATAAAACTTATCCAAATTGCTATAAAAGTAAAGAAAGGTCATTTATGGCATCATACTGAAACAAATTAAGAAATATTTTGAAATCAGCAACTCAGCACATAAATATATGTAGAGGAGTATGCAAGCTGAAGAGTACATGATTAAATAGAAATCAAGACAGCACACAATCATCTATCTCTGCAATCAACATTCAGGCAAGCAAAAGCCAAAAATCAATTTTATTGACAGACTCAGACATCAGACAAATCAATTCAGAAGTTTTTACCTGAACTTTTTTCTCTGGTGTTTAACGTTTTACCAACAGTCAGTCATTAGGCCATTTTTCTAGCTTTAACAGTGGATGATGTCCCAGGCATATACCTGGATAAAACCACTGACCAATACAAGCTAGCTGGACAGCTTCCTCACATGTGAAATTTGGTCCTAGATTGGATTTGACCACACAGTGGTGAGAGGCTAGTGATAACTAGTCAGAGACTATAACCACTTGACCACGGAGGTCCAAACTCAAACAGTAAAATAAACCAAGTTTTACATCAGTTCTACACTTACTTGCTACCCTGTTTCCCGCCACTTTTTGGATTCACAAACACTAACAACGGATGAGCATTATCAACTGGACTGATTTGAAATGAACTCTGACCCTGAAACAGTTATCAATTAATACAGAAACACATACATACATATAAATTATTACAGAAATACTGGTACATACATACATGTTTAATAATAACTTTTAATGTAATCTACATGATGAGCAATCTAACAAAATAGGTGCTAATAAATCAGTGACTGACATATATTTAAATCACTTCTGTTTTGCTACTCTCAGAAATGTTGCAAATAAAAAAGGGAGTTAGATATATTTAACAAAAACAAAGTCTCCACTCATGGTTTCTTTAACTTGCAAATAAAAGTGCAAAGCAACCTATACACTCTATGTAACAAGTCAACCCCACCCCCACAGTAAGTAAACACCAGGCACATAAAAACAAATTCTCTTCAAGGATTAGATACGTATTTTTTTCACTTTAAAAGAATGATTATTTGCTATTCTTATAATTGAATTTTTTCACACAATTAATTTGACTCACGGAATCATTGTACAATATGTATAACAAACCACAATAGACAGAAACTACATAGTATTTCGAGGGCTCAGCGCAACACTATCGTAACTTGTTCTTATTTCAACATGAGTTACGACACCGCCTCAGTGAGATCTATCCACCAATGAAGTTTCATGATGCTACCTCTTATAGTTTCTGAGTTATGAGCTACATTAAAGTTTTTGCATGACAAAGACACTGACAGAGACGATGCAGTGAACACAATAGCTCAACTTTTTTCTTTGAAACCTTTTGAGCTAAAAATGATATCCAAGTGGAGATAACGAACACATTTCTACAGTAAAAATAGTGAGTAAAGAATAAAAGAAAGTCAAAATGAGGAATAATTATTGCAAGTGACTTAAGCAGACAACTGGGTACCAGGTACCTGGATGTAAATCACAAGGTGATAAGGAACCAGCAATTATAAGAGAGCGGAACTAGCATTCAGTAGATGCAGAAAAAATACACGCAGGTGACAAGGATAAAGATGACAGCTCAACAGACGAAACAAAGATTTTTCAAAATACTAGAAATGGTGAAGTTGAAGACATTGAAGAAAATAGAAGAAGGTTGGGGATGAGACTATGAAATTAAATACTATATATTTACCACTAATATACACATACAATATAAATAGAAAAAAGAAACTGGATATACCTCTGGTAAGTGTAAACTTACAGCAGAGCCATCAAATGCAGCCGAATCAGTTCTCGTTAATGCCCTTTTTTCACCAGTTTTACGATCAAGAACAGCAGGACAGATGGCAGTGGGAGGAAGTATGTGTTCCCTATATGGTCCTAGATCACATTCTGGTTTCACTTGAGATGCACATTTGTTGTGTAGCTGAAGTAGAAAGAATTAATATGACTAGGTTTCTTAGCAACAGCTTTGTTACATATAAATTTGAAGACTGCACTTAAAAAATCAGCAAGTAAAACAAAGGAAACTTGATCATAAGGTAGCAAGTGTAATCAATGAGAAAGCCACATGTTTTGGTGAGTAGCTACAGTGAGATCAAATATTTCAGAAACTTATTATATTCTTGCATTAAATTACATATACCCAAGTTTTGACATGTCCCTTGTATTGCAGGATACAGACAAACCTATTTTTTATAGCCACCTGGCCCCTAACCATTGAATTTAAGGGCCCCAGCAAAACATTTAGAGACCTCACTTAACAATATTTTCTTTGTCATTCTTTTCTTTAAAGAAAAATAAACATTTAATTTAATGTCACATAATGTTCGGCAACTTTGATGAATACGCAAGATAAAATCGCATAATACAAGCCGTAACAATAATATCGGAAATATAAATTGTACCTTGAAAATCACCAAGTGTAATGAAGCACAGGAAAATTGAACCCACAGAAGATTTACCAACAAAAAGATGTTGTTACCGGTTATATTCAGAAATGTTCAGTTCTGGCCACAGATTTTAGGGTGCCATATGGGCTATTTACTTTTTTCATTCATCGAGTGGATATTTCACTTGCCTTGGGCGACTTGGCAAGTGTTAGTCTAGATCCCTGCTACTGGTGAATACTGAACTGAATTAAAACACTGTCAAAATACTTATAAATTCATCAAATCCAAAACAACAAACGCTCATCTAGAATGGTTTGATTACGATGATTAAAGTGTAACTTACAGTGAGATGGCACCATCGACAATGTAGACCTGTTACACCATTATAGGACTTTATGGATTTATGGCATTTGTCACACTTTCCTGAGCAGTTTCCTTCCACCCAGTGATGATTCATAGCCTGAAAAAAGTTCATAGTGCACAGTATTCATGTCACAATAACACTACAACATATCATTAATACATATTTGTTAGGTCAGTCATAGGAAAGAAAAGCAAAAACCCTCTGCAGCATCGATCATACTTGAATGTACAAAAATCTGCTACAGACCCTCTCAACGCTTAACAACCGTTTCCACAAAACAGGCCAAAACTGCCCTGTCTGTCCCTCTTTATGCAGTCCTAAAAAATGTACCAGTACTGTTTTCTATTTTCATTTTTTAAAAAATAAGTAAAAACAATAAGTTTATAGGTGACCAGTGTATGAGATCTTTGTTGGCACGTGAACTAATGAGTAAAATGACTTCTTATAATTTTTTTCTAATTGGTACTATAATACTAGAAAACAAATACACATGTGACCAATTACAGACAATGTTTTCATGCACTATAGTAACAATTATCTTTTAATAATAAAAGGTACTAGTGCATAAAATGTCACGCTAAATTAGAAAAAAAACTTTTAATCAGAAAATCATGCAATGTGAGGAAATACAACCAACAAAAAGACTTGGTACCCTAAAATGTGAATCTAACAGATTAATGGAACTACATGGAACTACACTGTTTGTCTATCTCACTCAAAACAACATACATGTAGTTAAGGTGTGCATGGAAATCAAAGAAAAAGATAAACAAACTACACAACGTTTTATTTCCATTGGTGCAAAAATATGAAGAAATTCTTGCTAAAAAGACAACATGAAATCTCAAAAACTTGTGCAATACAAAATATCATATTTATTTTTTGGGGGGTTTAAATAACTTTTTTCAACAATTTTTGAAATATATATGGCGACCTATTTACCTAACCAGTTTTCCTGTACTATATTCTAAACAGTACTAACTTAGCCTTCCATTAGGGACTGGCTACATGTACATCTCCACATCGAGGGTTCAGCGCAACAGTGTTGTAACTCATATTGAAATAAGAACAAGTTACGACAGTGTTGCGCTGAGCCCTCGACATGTGGAGGAAAATCAACCTTGTTGTCAAATTTTCATGAAGGGTTTGACCTGCCACGACTGGGAATCGAGCCCAGAATGCCAGGTTACAAATCCAGCACACTAATCACTGGACCACGGCGGCATCTCCTCCAATCATCACAGTATTTCAACAAAAATAGTGTTTTTTTTTAAATGAATAAAAATATCAATTGAAATCTGCTAAAACATTATATGATGTGAATGGACAGGATTCTTATCAATCTAAAGTTACTAGCTACATTAGTGAGTCAATATCACCTCATCACTACTACCAAAATTGTACATGAGCAAATTTTAGCCAAGCAAAATCCTAGATGTAGTAACTGATCATGCATCTGAGTGAAGACAGACAATCGATAAAAAGGAGTTTGAAAGAACTGTAAATTGAGATAAGTCCTAAATCAAATATTGCATGGAAAGTCATAAGAAGCAGACTTCAAGCACAGCTAGACTTGCTAATCTGCATAAGCCACCTGGATAACTATGTTTTCTACGCATGGCTTACATAATCATCACATATTATAAAGAAAATATTGAAGTATGACAGCCAGTTCTCCGTGGTAGAGCAGTTATGGTATCTGGTTAGTAATCACTAGCGCCAACACCCTGTGAGTTCAAATCCCATTTGGGGCCTAACTTAACATTTAAGGAAATTGTCCAGTTAGTTTACAGCACCCCATTGTATAAACATTGGTTAAATTCAACCTAAAGGTCAAATTTTAAATTTGGTAAAAAAACAAGAGGCAATATGACTGCTCTTTTAGTACCAAACACTGAAAGTCCTCATCAATTCAGACAAGTAAATAGACAAACTGAGTACCTTGACTGCTTCTCAACCAATATCAGACAATTAGGTTAAATCTTACTTAATTTCTCATCAAATTTAACCCAAGTTTTATACAATCACCTTACCAAACTTGCACCAACTTCAAATTTAACCTAGGGGTTAAAATGAATAAACATTTCTACTATTTGGAGCAGAAGGTCAGTCTTTCCCCACCTTTAGAGCTAGACGTCACTAGATGACCCTGGCCATTGGTGTGACTTTAAACCTCAGAAAAAAGAAAAGAAAGCACAACCAATCTTAAGCACTCAAGCGAAATAATGACCTGGCGCAGTTAACATCTTTCAGCAAGGTGAAGTGCTCTCCTATAGACACCATTATATTGATACATGACCTTGTGAGAATAGTTAACATCACTTAACTTAAGCTTGACTCTTGGAGTGCATTACGCATGACCAAAGCATGACCAATACTACATCACAGAAGGATCAAAATAGCCAATTTATATACATTCAAATAACAACCATGTGACACAATAATGCACAATAATCCAACCATAGGAATCAATAATGCACAATAATCCAACCATAGGAATCAATAATACAATAATAATACAACCATAGGACAAGATAATGTACAATAATCCAAGCATTGGACACAATAATTTACCACAACCAACAATCGGACAGAATAATGTGCCATAATTTAATCATAGGACACAATTATGTTCCACAATCAACCATGAGATATAACAGGCCACAATTCATCTGCAAGACTTGGCAATTAGCCAATTAAACCACTAGACTCAAATATGGGACACAGACCAATAACAGGGCACAATCACATCAACTATCCAATCACACAGCAAGTATATACAAGTCCATATACAATGTATATAATACACCACAACTAAGCATTGGGATAATATATCACTGTACAGAAAACCATTTAATATTGGACATAAGTCTATTAAACTTATGTGATTTCGGGGGTATTTCATACACCAATAAATAACCAACATTCAACAGTATCCAAATTAGTGCAATAATAAAATACATGTAGGACCCAACCCAACAGTAGTGCAATATACATATAAATGTTACCACAATAAGCCAAAAAACAATCACAATAGATTAAGTTAGTTACTGATGTCATACATACCTGTGATGGCTGCTTTATAAAGACAGTACAGACAGATATAGTTAGAGAAGTAAGTAGAAATGTAGGAAAATACAGAGAAAATAATGCAAATTATAAGCAAAACATAAAATATTCATGATTTTCATACAAATTCTGAGAAAAAGATGCCCCAATAAATCATTCTTAGTTATATATACAAGTAACAATACAAACAGAAGGATATTATCCTAAGAGACTGTAGACAGACATAGTCAGGTGAATATTGTCATAAGAGACTGTAGCCTGACATAGTCCTAAGAGACTGTAGCCAGATATAGTCAGGTGAATATTGTCCTAAGAGACTGTAGCCAGACATAGTCAGGTAAATATTGTCCTAAGAGACTGTAGCCAGACATAGTCAGGTGAATATTGTCCTAAGAGACTGTAGCCAGACATAGTCAGGTGAATATTGTCCTAAGAGACTGTAGCAAGACATAGTCAGGTGAATATTGCCTAAGAGACTGTAGCCAGACATAGTCAGGTGAATATTGTCCTAAGAGACTGTAGCCAGACATAGTCAGGTGAATATTGTCCTAAGAGACTGTAGCCAGACATAGTCAGGTGAATATTGTCTTAAGAGACTGTAGCCAGACATAGTCAGGTGAATATTGTCCTAAGAGACTGTAGCCAGACATAGTCAGGTGAATATTGTCCTAAAAGACTGTAGCCAGACATAGTCAGGTGAATATTGTCCTAAGAGACTGTAGCCAGACATAGTCAAGTGAATATTGTCCTAAGAGACTGTAAGCCAGACATAGTCAGGTGAATATTGTCCTAAGAGACTGTAGCCAGACATAGTCAGGTGAATATTGTCCTAAGAGACTGTAGCCAGATATAGTCAGGTGAATAATTACAACAAAAGTGAACTAAAAGAAATCAGAGGCAATAGACCAATTATCCTAAACATGAAATGATGAAGTTTGATAAACAAAGTCAATAAAAACTATAGATTTATCACAGGAGTGACAAATACCCCACATGCTGCTTTGACAAAGAATATTTAAAACATTAGGTGTAAAGATGCGTACTTGATTTCTTTTGAGAAGCAGTTTTACCCTTGGACTTACACATGACACACCATTGTTAAATAGTATTCCTTGATGACGCAAAACATAAATATTTTAAGTAATGCCTTAAAAAAGCAAAACGAGGCATTAAAATTGTAACAGTGGTTTGTTAGATAAGAGAAAGAGATGAGAAATATGCTATTAAGAAACAGGCTAATGATAACTGAACCAAAATAAATATAACAAATTTCCTTACAGCAAACACCTGTACATGGCAATCAACTATCAATGAACCATGGCATTAAAAGACCAGCATATCTGAATTTACAATCCAGGAAGTAGAAAGACAAAAGGAAGAGTTTGTGTTATTTGCGTGAGTGAGTAGAGTTATAAGTAAAAAGCTGCAAGTCAAGAAATGTCTTGATGCAACATAGAGTAACTTGCCTGACTTACTTGGGATGTCTTCTTTGATTTAACATAGGTGGTGATACAAGATGCAGGAGCTCTGTGCACACAACGCTCATGAACAGTGTATTTACAAACTGAAACAAAAAGAAATACATACACAAATTTAGCAAATTGTTTAGTTTGCATCAAATTCACACATACAGTCATAAAACACAGAAACAAGATGCTGCATTTAATGCTGCATACGTCCTGGTGGCACACTTGCCTTAACGCCATACGGACAGACAATCAAGGCAAATCACTGCATCGTTTGATGCCAGGGGCATAAAAATAAATAATATTCTTCTGCTGGAAGAGTACTGGTAGTACAGATTTGGTGCCTTCTTCATGTGAAATTATGTTACACAATGGTGATGCATGCAACCAAAACAGATGAAGAATAAGTTAAAATATCATTAAGTAAAATGTTAAATTATAAGCAAGCAAAATATGTCTTGGTTTAAAACAATTACTGTTTTCATAAATAAGTTGATAATGTGCATGATGAGTTTCTTGTGTGGAAGCAGTTCAGCTAGCTTAAAGGTTGGTGGTTCTATCCAGGTGTTTCTCCACCATTAAAACTGGAAAAATCAAATTATGACTCTTGCTGTTGGTTATATATCTTGTACAACATAAACCCAGCCCATCAAGTCTCCTAAGGAGGATCACACCCAGTTTATACTTACATGTACAGCACAAGCCCTGCTTGCCAAGTCCCACCAAGAGATTCAAACATAAGTTACAATATGCTGGTTTATTGAAATGCTTCAACCGCCAGACATGAGTGCCATCATCTTTCACATTCTGAAAAAATTGTCAAGGTCAAACATTAGAAAGGTCAATGGAAGGTTACAAGTTCTAATAAAATAAATCACAAGCACACAAAATTCGAGGGCTCAGCGCAACACTGTTGTAACTTGTTTTTATTTCCATATGAGTTACGACACTGTTGCGTTGAACCCTCGAAATAATGAAGTTGACTCTAGTTTAGAGTAAGAACAGTATTAGATCAGAATATTTAACAAGAGTGCCATGAGCAGTGCCAGGGCTCATCTGTTCACTGCCTCAGTGAGATCTATCCACCTTCATGGCGCTACCTCTTGTAGTTTCTGAGTTATGAGTTACATTAAAGTTTTTTGCACGACGCAGACACAAATGCCGCAGTGATCAGCTATTGTTGGACTTTTTCTTCGAAAACAGATAAGCTAAAAACATGCACTCTAGAGAGTTACTGGTATTGTCAAAGGAGAAAATCTTCAAATAATGAAAAAAGATTATTTTTTATCTAAAATGGTGTTCTCTCGAATAAATTGTTGATATAATAACATTGCACAGAAGCCAAAATGAAATGAGCATTTTTGTTTTTTAATTGAATATCTTACAGCTCTACAGAATAACTTTAACATGTTAGGATCAATGAAATATAACAACATTTACTTATGTTTAAAATCCCAAACCTTGTTTATAAAATGAACATCATCAAAAAAGAAGTAAACACAAAATTTATGAATTTGATATCAAACTAAATATTTATTCACTCAGATAAGATTTTTTGCATCAAACAAAGACTAATCATTTACAGTCAAACCTGTGAACAAAGGCCACCTAGGGAAAGACATAATGTGGTCTTTATTTGGAGGTCATTTTGTCCTAAATATTCAATGAGGGTTTTCAATAGAATGGCCTTTATTCACAGGGTGGCTTTTCTTCTGAGGTGGCTGCTAATACAGGTTTGACTGTAATTGACTTAAAGAAAACACTTCAGGCTACTTTGAGCATAAACCTGTTGTCAGAATATCATATCCTACAGGGCTATGACAGATATTGTACCTAGGCAACACGCAAGATCTTCCTAGCTTAAAGTTACATACTGCAGCATCAGATAATGTATAGTTGATACATTTATACAATCATCTTATTGTAGTATTAGTGTACAGTAAGATTTTATTTGACCATCAAAGCTGCAAGATTTCAAGGGCAATGTATTTATTAGTTTTAGCTTCAACTCTCATAAGTTAAACGATAATCTACACAAGGGTGTCAATAGAGCCAAATTAAAAAACCTGAAAATCATACCCGGCCGACCATTTTTTATCATTACTTTGCCATTTCTTGAGATATTTTCATCAAATAACTTTTATTTTGCTCAGAAATCATAGCTCTTTCAGGACAGATAAATCCTGAATTCAGGATATATCCAGAATATTGTCACCCCTGTCTACATTACACCTTTTATCGAATGTATATGTATCTAACAATGGTCTGAAGCTAAAAATATACACATTCAATGACTTTGTAATTATTCAGCTTTGACAGTTTTTTTTTAATCGGGCTAAACTATATTTTTAAAAGCAAACTCTCACTTTTCTGACTTACAATCCACACCAAGCATTCAAACATGCAGTCAAAAGACACATTCAAGACAGACATGCTTTTATTTCAATCCAAAGTAATGAATATATTTTCATATTAAAATGGTAAAAGTGATTTCTTACTAAGTATGTCAGATGTGTATTCAGGCTAAATTGAAGTGGATTCAAAGTTTGTTAGTTTATTTGAGTTTTACGCCCCTTTTCAACAGTCAGTGTCATATGAGGCGGACAGTTCACGTAACCATCATTCCTGAGAGAACCAAGAATATGATACAATCTTAAAGTCGCGGTTTAACCCCTTCTCAGTCACAAATCTGATTAATTCTTGGAAAAATGATGTGGACTCGGCTGCGTACTTGCGTGTAGAAGGATACACACTTTATATCATAGTGTGCATGTATTATATACTTAGTCAACTTTATACACCATGACTTTATTTAAATCATAAAATGGGGAAAAAGTTGATAAGAACATTTGAATTCATGCATTCATGAGTGAGATACAGTGGCTCGCAGGAATCAGAAGTGTTAGATTTCTATGTTCAGAGTTTAAACTAGTCAGTTGACTGTTGTTTTAGAAAGATTACTGTTTGTTCATGTATTGAATTTTGAACACAAGGATGTTTGTCATAAAAAAGAGTGGACTTATTTGTTTCTATAGGGATCTGATAATTATGGGACTACATTCTAGACTAAAGCAAGGTATAATTAGAAGGTTAGTTGCATGGCCAGTATTAGTAGCAGTTTTTTTAAAAAGGTGTTAATAATGCAAAAGCATTCAGTTTTGACTTGGCAAAAACTTATCAAGTCCTGAATTTTTCTTGACATACAATTTAACGTGTTAGTTTGTAAGTGGGTGGGGTGCATGCACTTAATTTACCATACTTTAACTAGAGTGCATTAAAATGTATGGTATATGTAATTGTCTTCATTCAAAAGAAAACTTTGAATTAGTACAAAATAACATACATTTGACCCCGATGCACCAAAAAGCAATATTAATGAAAATACATGTCTAGACTAGAATAAAAAAAACATTTGGAAGAATAAATTCTATGTACAGTCTTGGCAATACCCAAATCCTAAACCAAAATACCGTATTAATCTCAAGTATTGATGGTAACATTAATTACCAGTATTATGAACAGAGCATGAAGAATCAACGACTGTCATGGTAACCAGAAAGTCAAGAAAAATTCAGGAAATGTAACAATTTTTGGTTTTACAAAATGCAAGTAGCAAACTATTGAAATTGTAAGCAGCATAGGGAGGCAGATTGTGCGAATGGTCAAATATGAAACAAAAAATACAAATGTGTTAAGTACAACCTGATGTGTGGATAATGAAACACTCATATACCTCCTGAAAACATAAATAAATCATGCAAACTGAAAAATAAATGCAATCACAACAAAAAATAATGTAGATGCACATAATTACAATACAAATAAACAAGCAGACAGACAGATAATACAAACTTGGATACAACACAAGATGGGACCAAAGCAAAATACTAATGAAGAACCGAAATCACCTTGGTAATCAGTCAGTCAGTCAGTCAGTCAGTCAACTAATTAATCAATCAAACAACATATACGAAGTATGAAATGAAAAAGCCATAGAAAATAAAGGGACAGACAATTCAGACAATGACATTAAAGTCAATATTTCTAACATAACTATGAGGGCTGATTCAAAATTTAGTTATTACATGTACATATTTCTTTGCATTCCTTCATGCGTTAAATGAGTATCTATATCATAAATGACCAAAAACAGGTTACAAAGAACATAGAAGTTTGAATCTTTATTTAATAACAAATTCAGACATTTCATACAGAAAGACAGTCAGTTTGAAAAATATCAAATTCTGATACAAAACAGGCTCAATATGAATGGAAATATATAAACGATGAAATAGTTTCCTAAATTGCTGTAAAAGTTTTCTAAAATGTCGTATCTATAAATGATTTATAGAAAAGATTTTCCTGGGTTCCATTGAATATATCTTTCACATATCAACATATAAAGGTCTTTGTTTTATATTTCCAATCAAATGCATCAATTTAGGTTCTTGTACAAGTTTAAGATCTACCAAATATTAACTGGTAATTAACAGACAAATATCAATTCATTAATTAATTGTCAAATCTTAAAATATTATATTAATATTAAGTACAAATGATTCATGCAAGGAAAGTATGTTTTCAATACACTGATAGAAAATAAAAACATGCAAATAAAAATGCTTCAGTGTACATGCATAATTTTATATGAGGCCAGTCCACACTGTATCAGTATAATGCGGAAGTATTTTAATATACATAGGATACATTCATTATTAAAGTGATTATTCAAGATTCATAAAAGAAATTTAACTTAAAAGATGCGGGCACAGAAAAACATTGAACTACATCAATTTGAGCATAATACAATGTTTTCCGTAAGGGATAACTCATTTATAATTATCTGTCTAAAAGATAAATAAGCAGAATATGGCAACCCATTATTGTGGATAAAACTGCATAAAACAAGAGTGCCAGGTTACAAAATATGGCTGGTTACCGAACCTGACCGAGATCTCATGGAAATCAAAATTTCCATCAAGTACGGTGAGGATCTGAATAAAGCTGTTTGAATTAGAGAGCGGACACCGTTGTGGACGCCGCCTGCATACCAACCCCTGGGTGATCCCATAATACGACCCGTTTTTCAAACGGGTGTACAAAAATATACCACAATCAAGTTATTTCAGTAATTGCTATAACTTTTGTTCAGACAGTATAGTGAATTTGTACAAGGATAAAGCTATTCTTGGGCAGCTGCTATGTCGGGGTTGCTACCTCAGTGGTCCAGTAAAATTAAATAACAAATTAAATACATGCTCTCCTACCCATAATGCACAATCAAAAGACGCAATTTCAGACGTTAAAGCTTACAGCTATCTAAAATGCACAACATTAAAATAAGTCAAGGGAGACAACTACAAACATTCACAACATCCAAGGGAATTAATCATATTTCTACAGAAAAGAAGTCGACTAATCAATTTACAAACGAAACATTTTTCAACAAAAGGAAGCAATTCAGACAATATTCACTACACCAAAGGGAGGTAATTTATCTAAAGCAAGGGAAGTAACTCACAGTATCCAAACCAAGTAAGACGAGAAGTGGTATTGTCGTCATACCACCACGTTTCCATTCCTCTAATGATACTGTGCCATCAGCATCATAATCAATTTCAATCATCATGTCTTGTAAAATCTGAAAAATTCAATTTCAAGGATATTTTGTATCATTAGATAATAATATATAACATTCTTATCCAATCAGTGACAAGGATCTTTTAAATTCTTGGATATCTTATCTTAATAGAATATAAAACCGGCTTTCTAACTTCTTAGGTTCAAAGAACGAAGCACCAAGACTGTTAGAATGCATATTTGGGTGTTCATCGACAATCTTCATACTAAGAAAGCTACAGTCACTACCACTCCATTTAGCTTTCTTATTAACGAAATACATCCAGACATGTACTCTAACCTACACATATTTACTTGGCTTACGTAAGGTTTCAGAATTTAATTTTCCATAGGGTCTAGTAACAAAGTCCCGTCACACAGCACCTGTTTTCTGTGGTCCTGATTTTTTGTTCTTATCTCCATATGATACTATTACCCTTATCTCTAATTTTCATTAATGTCTAAATATAATTTTGTCCCTTTGACTCTAATTAGTTATCAGAGAAAACCATTCCATGAATATCGATACATGATTGTGTACGAGTCAATCCAGTTATGAATGAGATAAACTCTAGTATTCAACATTTAAAAAACAAGAGGGCCATGATGGCCCTATATCACTCACCAGATAAAAAGACTCCTAGAGAAAATTATCATGAGCCTTTGTAAAATTAAGTGACCCCTGGGGCGGGGCCAACTTTGGCCCAACGGCAATAATTTAAACAAACTTGGTAGATGTCCACCAGACAATGCTACATACAAAATATGTAAGCTCTAGGCCTTGAGGTTTTGGACAAGAAGATTTTCTTGTTTTCCTATATAAGCCTACATGTATATAAATCATGTGAACCCTGGGGCGGGGATAATTTTCACCCTTGGGCCATACTTTTAACAGACTTTCTAGAGGTACACTAGACAATGCTACATGCCAAATATCTTAGCTCTAGGTCTTTTGGTTTCAGACAAGAAGATTTTTAAAATTTTCCTAAACAGATTAGAGTAAACCCCAGGACGGGGCCAATTTTGACCCCAGGGCAATAATTTGAGTAAACCTGTTAGGGGTTCACTTAAGATGATGCTACATACAAAATATCTTAGCTCTAGGTATTCTTGTTTAAGCCATGAAGATTTTCCTACATAAGCCTATATGAATCAAGAAACCCTTGGGGCGGGGCCAATTTTGACCCTAAGGCAATAATTTGAACAAACTTGGTAGAGGTCCACTAGACAATGCTACACACCAAATATCTAAGCTCTAGGCATTGTAGTTTCTGACAAGAAGATTTTTAAAATTTCCCTATATAAGTCTATGTAAATTCAAGTGACCCCTGGGGTGGGGCCAATTTAAACCCTAGGGCAATGATTTGAACAAACTTGGTAGAAGTCCACTAGACAATGCTACACACAAAATATCTAAGCTCTAGGCCCTGTGATTTCTGACAAGAAGATTTTTAAAGTCTTTCCTATTGGTTGCCATGGCAACCAGAGTTTTCAATGTAATTAATGTTTTTATCAACTTTGGTAGAGCTTCATGCAAGGATCATCCATGTAAAGTTTCGTTGAAATTGGCCAACTGGTTAAGAAGGAGAAGTTGTTTAAAGCAATTGTTGACGCACACACACACGCACCCCCACACGGACGACGGACATAAAGCGATCACAATAGCTCACCAGGAGCACTTTGTGCTCTGGTGAGCTAAAAAGATTGGGTATAATTTAAACCAACTGATGGGCCATTGATCCTGAGAAAATATTGGTTTCCGGTCATGCTACCCAAACTTTTATCACAGGGTTGATAGGAAGGTATTTTTATAGGTTAATATAACATGTTTATACTGAAAAGGAAAAGTTGGAATAAGGAACAAAAAATGTCGTCAAAAGCACTTAAATCTTTTTGGGATCATGGTATTTGACTGAGTTTGTGACATGACAGCAATCCCAACATTTTTTTAAGGATGGCCCTGTGTCCATATACAATCTGAATGTTACATTTTCAACCAAACATCACAATTCACAGGCATAGCAGTCAATCAAGAGTAATGAACATAATTACAACATCATTTTCCAATTATAGCATGGGCTGCGGGCATTACACAGAATGAAACAGGCATCATACATGCAGGCGTCATACATGCAATCATATGATAACATTAAAGCTGTCAGATTAATGATCCAAGAGGTATTTGCATTTTTGTTATCATCATGCTTTAACTCATTATGACTGTCATATATGCAAACAATGGTTTCTTTGAAGAATTGTAGAATGTATAGATTATTGATACAGGACGAGGCAAACTTGGAGATAATATGATTAGTCTCCAGTGCATTATCTAAATATCTGCCACCATACATAATTAAGGCTATATTATTATAAGCTATTAATTCAAATAAAACTTTTCCATGGACCAACATCTTGCAATCAGTGAAAACAACAGGAGGTAATGTATCTGAACATATTCACCATTTTTCTGGGTTAAAATTGCAGCAGTAGTCGGGGTCATTTTAGGGACTTTTCCAGCTTAAACACAGAGACCCCCCCCAGTGAACACCTGAATAGAACCATCAACTTGCTTCACCTAGCTGGACAGCTTCCTTTCACATCATGTGACATGAAATTCAGTCCAAGTTGGGATTCAAGCCCATAGCAGCGAGGGGTTGGAGAATACTGCTCAGAAACCTTAACCACTCAACCATGAAGGCTCTATGTCTTTATACCACTCAACCATGAAGGCTCTATGTCTTTATACCACCCAACCATGAAGGCTCTATGTCTTTATACCACTCAACCATGAAGGCTCTATGTCTTTATACCACCCAACCATGAAGGCTCTATGTCTTTATACCACTCAACCATGAAGGCTCTATGTCTTTATACCAATCAACCATGAAGGCTCTATGTCTTTATACCACTCAACCATGAAGGCTCTATGTCTTTATACCACCCAACCATGAAGGATCTATGTCTTTATACCACTCAACCATGAAGGCTCTATGTCTTTATACCACCCAACCATGAAGGCTCTATGTCTTTATACCACCCAACCATGAAGGCTCTATGTCTTTATACCAATCAACCATGAAGGATCTATGTCTTTATACCACCCAACCATGAAGGCTCTATGTCTTTATACCAATCAACCATGAAGGCTCTATGTCTTTATACCACTCAACCATGAAGGCTCTATGTCTTTATACCACTCAACCATGAAGGCTCTATGTCTTTATACCACTCAACCATGAAGGCTCTAAGTCTTTATACCACTCAACCATGAAGGCTCTATGTCTTTATACCACTCAACCATGAAGGCTCTATGTCTTTATACCACTCAACCATGAAGGCTCTATGTCTTTATACCACTCAACCATGAAGGCTCTATGTCTTTATACCACTCAACCATGAAGGCTCTAAGTCTTATTTTAGAAACCTTAGTTTATATAATAATATTATATGTATAATTGATACACAACTGTGATTATGAAAGTCAAAAGTGTAAACAAAAAACTCAGAACAGCTGTTGTATTTTTCTGAATCCAGCCTTCGTTCATGATACAAAAATGTGTAAAGACAAATGCCAAAGAAAATATTACAGTAATTTTAAACCTTATTAATTGGGATGATGCTGTGCCAATACACATAATGATTGAACATACTGAATGTACTGGTGTTTAAGCTCACTCTATATGATATTTAAATAATAATAGTTGCAATTAATGATGTGAGTATATGTATACCAGGCATTAATTATCTGGAAAAGCTTCAGGCAGAGATATAATATACCATTATATCAATATTATTCCCGAGAGAAAATTACATTATTTTAATAAATCAGTTTTAATCATCAAGCTATTTGTTTATTTGATTTGATGGTTTTGGAAATAAATGGAATAAAGTCTCCAAGTTTAGCTAAATACAAAAGCAAAAAGAGAACTTTTAAACCATAAAAAAAAGAAAAAAATATGTTTCAGTTACTTACAATAATATTTTTATGAAACTAAAAAGGGGCTTCAAGTTGTTATTAGTTTAGTTTAAACTTATTTATTTTCCATTGATTGAAGAGCAAGTTCTTACAACTTTTATTTACTACTCTCGATGACTGCTTCCTGGATTCTGACCAGTACTCGAGCCGAAAGAAGGGATTGTGAAAGTTTCAGTCAACTTATGGAATTCGAACCCACAACCACTGAGTTAGGAGTTGAACGCTCTACCCCTACACCACCGATCCTCTCAATTATATTATTTATGTCAGGTAAACACATTTTTTTTCACTGGAATTAAACATCGCACCTACAGCCAGTGTCATTTGGCCCATTCCCAGCTTTAACACAGAGAAAGACCCCTAGGTAGAACCACAGACTGTCCGTAAACTAGCTGGACTAGCCTCCCATGTGATACGTGGTCCCAGGTGGGAAACAAACTCACAGGGGACAGGAATTAGTGATCACAAGTCAGAGACCATAATCACTCAGCCACAGTGGCCCCTATTAGGTACATCAATGAAATAAATAATCCTTAGTTGTTTCAGTAAGGTTCTAGTAACGACCAAGGTAGCATATTGTTTAACATTCAAAATATTCACAAAATATGCCAAATGTATGAAACTTATATATTCGCCAAATGTCTATGTCATGTAAAATCTCTTTCGAACAGACATTTTAACTCCCGAAAGTATTATCCAACAAGACTTGGCACCAAGTACAGAAAAGATGAAAATATTCCATACACTAAGTTCTAAGTATCTCAAAATCTGCCATTTTAGGCAAGAAAAAAGATGAATTGGCATTTCAGGCCAATGAATGCCAAAAGCCAAATCAAAATGCTAAATTTCGATTACTGACGATCTAATTCATCAGGTAAGTTAATTGACATTTTCCCCGGGCATGTAATTTTTTTCAGTCAGATCAAATCACAATGAATTTTTAATGTGTCTCCTGACTGCTTTAGCCAACTAGAATAGGATGAGCAGACTGTTTAATTTACAGACAAATTGATGCTCTTGCATGGCTGAAAAATCTACGGACCATCATGTTCAGGAGAGATCAGTTTGGTTGGTCGATTTTTTCACTTTTTTTTAAATCAACCATTCGAAGCATAGGGTTCGGACAAGAGACAATGTTTTATCCATAATGATTTATATTTCATTACTTTAGCTCAAACAGAAACAATCTAAAGTAAGCCTTTGTACATTTTCTTTTCAAATACTCATTATAAGAGGGGCTCTGTAAGCAATTTGACACAGGGGCAGTGGAGGGGGTGGGTTTGACAGGGTGAATCCCCATGCCCTAAGTGGAATTTAAAGATATTTATTTTTTGCCGAAATATTGGGGTGGCGATCAGTGCCCTTGCCGCCCCAGCTCCAGCACCTCTGAGTGTGAAGGTTGCTTACATGTATCAGATGAGAGAAAATATGCCAATGTGGAGAATGAAAAATGTTCTAAAAATAAACTAATGTCGGAAAGTGTTCTAAAAATAGACTTATGGCAGTGTTCTAAAAATAGAATAATGTGACAGATACAAGTACCAGTAATCCTACTGGCAAGATAGTTCGACAAGCCATGAGGAAAATGGCTTACTCCTGACCCCTCATATCATATTTATACTTCCCCTATGAATTTATGAATATTAAATCGACATAAGTCCACAGTTTAATGGAAAACTCACCCTCCTATTATAAATACTTACAGGTTTGAGCTCTGAGACGTCCCAGCCGAGATACTCCGCCACAGACATCATCTGGTTAACTATACAGTCTAATTCCTGAAACAATATAAGTTCATTTATAAGTAAACTTGCGACATTTTGGACCATGCTTTGCAAAACCTACACATTAACATGTCAGACATTTTTTGACACGCCTATAATTAAAGATGTGAATTTCTTTAAAATCATCATTCATTTACATTAATTCCATTATGTACCCTTCAAGTTAATCCCTTTCCATTGTATTATGTATACTCAGCTTTTATCTTTATTATCAGAATGATTCACAAGGGTTTAATATTGCACCAACAGTCACTGTTAGTTGACAACTTTCAGCTTAAACAGGGGAAGAAAAACCAAGGGCATACACCTGCGCTGAACCACTGACATTAACTATAGCAGAAATTTATCGGGTCCCGGATAGGACTCAAACTCACAGAGGTGAGTGGGTAGCGATTACTAATCAGATGCCATAATCACTCAACTAGAAAGATTCCCCCCAAAGCCCAGTTTTTTGTACTGTCATGTACAGTCAAAAATCCATTTCATTGAGAAAAATTCTTGAATTGCATACTATGCTTAGCATTATATAACTATGTGACTCATGTAAAATCTAATTAAAAGAAAATTTCTAATATCAAAACTTAAGCAAAGGGAGGTAATTCACAAAATTTCTCCTGGACTAGTAACTTGTGTAATTTATATAATTGAAAAAATATTGAGATGAAAAGTAACAAAGTTATGGACAAATTTAATCAAACAGTTGGGTTAATTTATTAGTAAGGTAGTGAAATATATTAATAACATACTTCATGTGTCATTTACTAATTGGAGTCAATATCACATAATGAAATTTTCATTACAGCCACATTTTTATTGCTGTTATGTCAGCTTTTGATGTTTCATATTTTTTCAATTAATGTAAGTAATTTCCAGAACAAATGGGTGAACATATGACAGAAGTCATGTAAATTCCCCACCCTATCAATGTTAAATTGATTTATAATGAAAAATACATAAAAATATGGCTGACCTAATTGTTTTCAACATTACAGCAGCAGTTATATACTGACATAAGGCAGTTAACTGCATCAGTTTTTCTGGATGAATTTCAAGTTAAATATAACCTAAGTGTCTGATATATATTGGTAATGCTAAATATAACCTAAGTGTCTGATATATATTGGTAATGCTAAATATAACCTAAGTGTCTGATATATATTGGTAATGCAATAATTATTGTCAAGATGTTCAGTTGGTCTGATTACAGGTCTAAATTTTCAAAGATGTCCAGCTTTTGGTAAAACAAGGGCAGCCATCTTGTTTCTGGTTTACTGTGGGTCAACTTCTTAAGCTAACCTCCACCAAATTACATTTGGGTCATGCAATTGCTTGGAGAACAAGAAGGGGATGCCCCTTAAAGGCAGACCGAATGGTAAAACCTTGACTTTTGACCAATTGAACTTAAAATCAATAGGGGTCATCTACATGTAATGACCAACCTCCCAACCAAATCTGAGGACCTAAGACCAAATTGTTCTCTAGTTATTTGCTGGACATTTTTTTGTGCTGAAAGTCACTGTGACCTTGACCTTTGAGAAACTGACCTCAAAATCTATAGAGGTCATTTACATGTGATGACCAACCTCCCAACTAAATCTGAAGAGCTTAGGCCAAATTGTTATCTAGTTATTAGTTGGACAAGGTCTGCGGTTATGGACCAACCGACTAATGGACCGACGTGTGCAAAGCAGTAAAACATTTTTTTCAAAGGGGGCATAAAAATCAACATTGTAGTAAAATTTTCATGGAAGGGCATGACCTGCTGTGAATCGCAGGATCACAAATCCAGTGCACTAGCCATTGGACTACAGCCTCATCCCTGATCATTTAAAACATTGTAATAAAATCAAGAATCTCAAGTCATCACCAAAGAATTATTAGCTCATGTATCAATAAATGCTGCATTCAACACTGAATTCAATAATTAGCAATGTTTAATTAGATAAAAAAGAAGAAGAAGACAAATACGATAATAAAAATAAAAACAAAAGGTAACGTAAAAACCAACATTTTCTTATACTTACAGAGGAATCAAGAAGACCATTGCCATCCGCATCGTAAAGTCGAAACATAACTGAAAATAAATCATAAGGTGCTGTACATAAAAGTCAGGGGAATGTGACCAATCAAAAATGAAATGGGGGGATAAACATAAAATCATTTGACAAGTGAGAGGTGATTCAGATGGTTGGTGTCAGGCTCTGAAAATATGGCGGGTATTTTTCCCTGCTGTCAGCACTTTTTCAGCAAAAAGATTCCAAGTTTAATGTTTTAATTTTGAACTCTATCTTAATCGATGACATCATGCGACAGTCTAAAATCAATTAATAAACTAAAATTAAAAAATTCTAAATTTGTGTTCGTTTTCACATCACAATACTCTTCAGCTCTATTAGTGTATTTTTTTTTAATGTTGATGTACAGGTACATTAAATTTTTGAATCACAAAATCATATACTTTTCATTTAAAAATCAATGTTTGCAGACATTTTCAGAGCAAGACCATACAATATAGCACAAAAAATAATACAGACAGAAAAGTTTCAAAAAGACAATGACATTTTAGTGAATTTGTCACCATGGCATCAAAACCAGAGTCCAGCAACAAGAGGCAAAATTTCGATCAATATCAAATGGAATTTTAAAAGAGGATTAACATACAGGTTTTTCTTTACTTCACTCTATTTTTTTCTAAATAAATTGATGTTCAGGGGAAAAATGTTGTGAGGCCTCAATAGAAAACAAAAAAAGGTTGCAAGAAAAATAAGTCTTAAGCATAAGGAAAGGGATTGTAAACCTAGCAAGTAACACGCCATGCTTATGTTTCAGCATTCAGTGATATTCAGGAATTGTGGTAGTGAAGGGAGGAAAAAATTAGCAGGATTAGAAATATTTCAATAATCAAATGGCATTCCTGAAAGCTGACAGACTTATGGACTATAAAGTAACGGTGAACTTACAAAAAATGCCATTTTCAATCATCATATTGATATTTTATTTCAGCTTGTAAAATAAGATGAATTGATATCAGTATTCCATTGGGTATTCTCTTAACATATCAGCCTAGATTCATGTAAATTAGCTGGACTATCAGTTGCCATACTTCTGTAAATGCTGGCTAAATAAAAAAAAACAAGGTTTGGTATTGTTCGAGAGAAAAGGGGCTTCCAAAACAAAAGGATTAAATTTGGACATTCTTAGCGTAAAATAGGAAAGTCCACCCTCTTACATTCCAATTTATCCTCTGGGCGTCCAGCTTCTAACAGGGACAGGTAACAAACCAAATCTTTGAGAAATATGTGCCCAGTTCGAATTTCCATACTGTTTGATCGAAATAGATGTTGTTGCTGTTTGTCTTTTGAGGTATTTACACTAGTTTTCAGTAGGGAAGAGTTGGACTGTCTGATCCAAGGGTCTGCTCCTTCGATGGACTTGCCTGAAATATAACAAACATGATGTTTAACATAACACACAGGCTATAATTAGCAATATACACAGGGCACTCATTTGACACATTAATGTGTATGCAAATATCACCAAAAGAACAAACCTGGCCATGAAAGCCAAGATGGTCACTCCAAAAAGGAGGTTTCAATATGAGCTGTGAGTTAAATTAAGGATCAAAGCAAGAAGAATAAAATGTAATTTATAAGTTTAAAAGTGACAAATTCTGATTTTGTAGACATGTAACTAAAAACTCTTGGGTCAGTTACAGTCAAACCTGACTTAACAGTAAACAGTGAATACAATGTGAATATGCTATAGTGCGATTTTATTAAACTGTCAAACCTGCATAATTATACGGTCAATGATTGCATTTATGTTTAGTTTTGGTGAGGTTCGATTACTTTCATAAGTTATACGATAATTTTCATTTTACCATTATATCAACACATTGATTAGAACATTCCATAACGGTAAAATAAACGAAAACTATCGACTGTGCTACGAAGCTAAAAATAATCGCATTCAGCAACCGTGTAATTATTCAGCTTTGACAGGTTAATTAAATCGCACTATACCATTTGAACAAGTGTGATTTTAAGGCTACATTCATTCAGGATATAACAGACCAGGGACTTGTTTCATTAATGCAATTATTTTAGCTGAGATTATGTTTTTAAAACTTTAAAAGTCTTGCTGATAGTAATATCATTAGTTTATATATCAGACACCTAAGATTCCCAACACTATCAATAGGGTAAAACCTTTTCTTTACAAACAAGGGCCAGCAATATTTTTCATTTCGAAAACTGCCAAGCTCTTAACAAGGTCAACTTTACATTTAGAGGTCATATTCTCTCAAAGATCTGTGGCCTATTTATTCATCTAGGTTTTATGCTGTTTTTGAACAATTTTTCAATAACATATGACAACTAATTCACAAGCTAACAAGTTTTCCTGGACAGTATACAAACCAGTACTAACTTACCCTTCCGCAAGGAACCAGCAACTTCGATTTCCACTGACCACATGTGGAGGAAAATCAACACTGTTGTCAAATTTTCATGGAAATGTATGGCCTGTCAAGGACCAGGAATCAAACTCAGATCACTCGGTTAGAAATCCAGCACAGTAACCACTGGACCATGACCAGAGTTATTTGACATGTAAGTCTGGGTAGGGAGAAATAAAGTTACTGAGTCTATTAATAAAGAGATGGATGATTATTATTGAAGAATCTGAATATCTACGATTATTCATTGTAAACATTAAGAGAAAAACTTGATCTATGATTATATTTATTTATGGTTTTATTGAACTAAACACTCAGTTGAAATTTCAATACTTTGTATGTGTAAATCTCTAAGGACAGGGTTATAATGAATACTGCAAAATAGATCACTGATAAATGGAGTCAGTTATTCCCTGAGGAAATGTCTTTAATCTACCATGGATAGCAGTTACATGGTAACATCACATTTATAACTTCAGAAACAAGTAAAAATCCATTTTCAGTTTTAATCTCCCACTGACCCTGTGTCTTCATATAGCAACAGCAAAACACAATGAACAGCAAGTTCTAGGTTATTGGCACAAATCTATTCACAAGAGATATATAACAGCATAAAAATCAACAATATTTGTAACAGCAAGGCACGTTTAGTAAGGCATAACACCCCCGCATATTCTCAACCAAACACTGCATGATCTATTAGACCACAGTTCTATCAATCCTGACATAGACAACACATTCCCAATGGAAGGTTTTAGGCTCCAATTTGACACAAAACACAGGGTGTGATTAGTGGGATGGCAAAACAAATTCATCAAGCTGGAGGTTTGGGGGCTGCTAGTACCCTAGTGGGTCTCTGGTTGATCAAAACTGCGGAGAACCTCTGATTGGCGAAAAAAATCACACCCCTGATAACTTAAAGATTCTGCATGTTATAGAAAGTTACATTTGGCTACTTTAGGTTAAGTGTTCAAAATCGACAATATCATAATTTATGTTCCATCGAAAAAAACGGCGATGAAAAGAGATTTTGATGATATCTTACCATAAAACTCTGAGATATGAAACAGAAAGTTAAATATAGCACGAAACATGTCATTGCTTCATAAGGACTGGTCATGTGATCAAATAGGCAAAACAAACATGGACGTTGATGAAAACACTAAATTACGGTAAGAAATTTGTTGATTGTTGCCATAACAACTTTATGACAACATTTATCAAAGTTTAATTTAACAATTCTGTTAAGTTCAATGATAGTTTCAACCCTGTAAGTACAGGCAAACCTGTGTAAGTGGCCACCTCTGAATTAAGGCCACCCTAAGAATAAAGAACATTCGTTAAAAACCTACCATTGATTATTTAGAACAAAATGACCCCTGAATAATAATGGCCGCCTATCTTTCCCAATGACGGCTGATGTACACAGGTTAGACTGTATTAAGAAGATTGATAGAATACTTAATCAGTAGAGGACCTGATACACTAATACACTGATACACTAATACACCGATACACTGATACAAGGCTTGATGGATAAGACTCTCCCAAAGGGACTATTAATCATGCACACTGTCATGAATTCAATCTAACAAAAAGTAAGTAAATCTTTCATAATTATATCTAGTAATAAAGTTGCACAATTATAAAACATGATGTTTGTTTTAAAACACAATGTTTTCCTCAAGGTGACCTTGATATTTGGCCTACTGACCTGAAAATGCATACAGACAGATAGGCCAAAACTAATATGCCCCGGTCTATTGATGTGGGGGGGGGGGGGCATAAAAATCTTGTTTCATGTACAGTCAATTATGATACAAGAGGGCCAAGATGGCCCTATATCGCTCACATGACAATCACTGTTCACTCATTAAAACATTGTTTTGAACCGGTGACCTAGTTTTTGACTCCAGACGACCTATGTTCGAATTTGTCTTACATATCATTAAGACAAACAGTTTGACTAGGTTTGGTGAAGATACGATCAAAATTTGAAATCTACAGTGTTAATAAGGTTTTCCTAAGATTTGACCTTGTGACCTGGTTTTTGACCCTAGGTGACCCATATTTGAACTTGTCCTTAATATCATTAAGACAAACAATCTGACAAGGTTTGGCCAAGATCCAATCAAAACCATGACATAAAGAGCTTTTACAAGATTTTTACCTAAGATTTGACCTTGTGACCCAGTTTTTGAACCCGGCTGACCCATGTTCATCCTTCACCCACATATCATTGAGGCAAACATTTTGGCAAGGTTTGGTGAAGATCCAATTAAAACTGTCACATCTACAGTGTAAACAAAGTTTTCCTAAGATTTGACCTGGTGACCTAGTTATTGACCCCAGATGACCCATATTTATACTTGACCGTTATATCATTAAAACAAACGATTTGACAAAGTTTGGTGAAGATCCAATAATAACTGTGAAATCTACAGTGTTAACATGGTTTTTCATAAGATTTGACCTAGCGACCTAGTTTTTGACCCAAGATGACCCATGTTCGAACTTATCCAAGATATTATGAAGACGAACATTCTGACAAGGTTTCATGATCATCCAATCAAAAGAGTGACTTCTAGAGTGTTCACAAGGTTTTCCAGCAATTTGCCCTAGTGACCTAATTCTGCTACAGAAATGACCCATTATCAAACTTGACCTACATTTTATTAAAATAAACATTCTGACAAAGTTTCATGAAGATGCAGTCAAAATAGTGATTTCTAAAGTGTTCACAAGGTTTTCCCTTATTTGGCCCTGGTGACCCTAGTTTTTGACCCCAAATGGCCCAATATCGAACTCGTCCGAAATTTTGTTGATATTAACGTTCTGACCCAGTTTTGCTAAAATTGGGCTAAAAATGTGGCCCCTAGTGTGGTCACAACATAAAGTTTGACGACGCACACCGCACGATGCCGGACGCCGGACGTAGAGTGATCCTAATAGCTCACTTTGTCACTTTGTGACATGTGAGCTAATAATTATGCAGACATCTCATTATACAATAAATTCAATTAATGTCTCTATGATTTAAATTGAAAAACATATTTCAATGTTTGATTTACAGTTAAACCTGCAGTAGCAGTCATCTCCAAATAACAGCAACCCTCAGGATAAAAGCCATACCTTTAAAAACAGTCATTTATTATTTAGAACAAAGTGACCTACAAACAGAGGCCACCTATCAAAAAAGGCCACATTTTGTCTTTTCCAATAGTGACCTTTATCTACAAGTTAGACTGTATATTGGCAAAGCATGTTCAGTTAACTGTCACATGACATGTTGTAATTAACAGCCCAACATGAGATGATTCAGTAAAATATAACAGATTACAGTAGCCATGGAAATATGTACTGAAATAGAAATAATGTGGTTTAAAGAAGGTAAAATATCGTAATTTGCATGAAAATCACTATCTTAATTGCTTTGAAACAAATGATAAAACTGGAAAAATGCTGATCATTGTTCATGCATGGTTGTCATGGCAACATAATAACCAGAATAAACTATAATAAGAAATTGATATCTCATGTAATAATATCCCTTACCCAAATTATTAAAACACGAAAAAAGTCTTACAGAACTGGTCATTTTTTTATATGATCAAATAGGTATTAACTATTATATAATTATCGACAGACTGACAAGAAATCTTGTTTATTTAATCAACATTTCAGTCATGTAATGAGAGTTTGCATAAACAGGAAATGATGTCATCAATGTCATGTGACTTTAATTAAGTGCAATATTTGTTAAATAGGATACAAAATGATAAAACAATACTGTTAAGATGCAAATAAACCTTTTCAGAAGTCAGTCTTAAGCAGATTTAAAAACCTTTATCATGAATCTCCCAAAATAAGCTGTAGTTTGAATAAAGATTAGTTCCAGCAAATTTCAAACATCAAGATTCCTGACATAACTAAAATAGGAACGTTTTCTATGATTGATAGATGTCTAAGATCGGTCACTGAACACTCCATTGAAAAAAGAAATCATCAATCTAAGAATAAAAGTGTACAATTTATCCCACGAAAAACCGAATCTATCAAATCATACGAGCTTTTATTGGATTGCTCCTTGTCAAACCAGCCTCCATCATGGGTTACTATAATGTATTGGTACACAGGGCTAAAAAATTCAATGGCATTCTAAATATAGCATGGAATCCATGGACTTTATATTCAATAAACAAACACATCAGACTCTACAGCAACTAGAGTTAAATGATAATCATGGAATTAAAGCTATTATTTCTCATAGAACAAAATTACGGAACTTCCATTAATAGAGCTAGGCATAGAAGAATTTATAACAATTACATTATTTAATCCTGCTTGGTCAGAAGTTAACTCATGATAGTCTGTGAGCACTCTTACCCTTTCAGGGGTGTCCATAGTCAAATTAAAAATCCTGAAAATCGTACACGGGCGACCATTTTTGACAAACAAGAGGCCTTCAACCACATAGTTTCCATATTTAACTTAGTTTGTATTAAAGAAAATCCTTCAGGGCAGATTAAATTGACCATATAACTTTGCCATTTCTTGAGATGTTTTTATCAAATAACTTTTATTTTGCTCAGAAATCATAGCACTTTCAGGACAGATAAATCCTGAATTCAGGATATATCCAGAATATTGTCACTCCTGTCTACATTACACAGTTTATCAAATGTACATCGAGGGCTCAGTGCAACACTGACGTAACTTATTCTTATTTCAATATGAGTTACGACACTGTTGCGTTGAACCCTCGACATGTATTTAACTTATATTTATTCACAGGTGGCCTTTATTCGGAGGTGGCTGCTAACACAGGTTTGACTGTATACCAAAATACCATGACATAGCCATGCCCTATGTTCTGATAAACTAAATCATGTTTCATTTCACAGGACACATTAATCACCCACTCCTCCTCACACCTACATATTGACAACAAACAAGATCTAGGTCACACTGATCAAAATCATAATGATCATAATGAACAGTAAAATTCTAATTAAATACACATTATCTACACATATTTTGACTTTTATTATTGCGTTATAATATTATTTACGATATAATAAATTATACTATATACTGTTACAAACAAGATCTTATCAATGAAATGAAAGCCTGGTATGCATAAATCATAACCGTATACTATCAGTGTAATTACGTGCCATTATAGTGACAATCAAAACTTGCGTACACACAATATGGCACAGATCATAAACAGGCCTTCAAATCAGGACACAGGTAGTACATGTTGTGACATTAGTCTCCCTACCAACAAGATAATACAAGTTGTAACTTCAAACCCCTACCCCCAAGAATAATGACGAAGACTCAATGCATGTGACAAAGTTATTGTCTGGATTAAGAACCCGGACACTGCACATACACTTCTGGGGCTGGACAAAAATTAACAAAAAACTTTTGTAAAAATTGTACTAGCAATAAAGAAGCAAATACAAAGGTCACTGAAATTATACTCAAATTTCTATTGATATGCATATTTATGACCTGCAAGGCAATTACTCAGCGAAACTTAATACCATTGTTTGTCATGGTTTATATGTATTTGTTTAACTTGATATATTGGTGTTACCTATTATTTATGTAAATGTATCTCTAGATAGATACAGAACCTTACCTGTAACTTCACGTTTCAAGGTTTTTACACAAAACTTGTTAACATAATCTCAATATTGATGCATTTGAAACAGTTTTACACCAATTCATATTATCTGTGATAATTCATACTAACACATTAAGTAA
>OZ026843.1:25811744-25876794 GCA_964023205.1 Lutraria lutraria
GTTGCCATGTCTACTTTTAGACTGCTGTTACCCTGTCTACTTTTAGACTACTGTTATCCTGTCTACTTTTAGACTACTGTTACCTTGTCTACTTTTAGACTACTGTTGCCTTGTCTACTATAAGACTACTGTTACCTTGTCTACTTTTAGACTACTGTTCCCTTGTCTACTTTTGGACTAGTACTGTTGCCCTGTTTGGTGCATGCTCATTGTGTATTCACTTAGTCTATGTTTAGTGCTAAAAGGCATTAAGCTATGAATAAAGGGGCTACAAAGAAGTAGAAGAGCAAACAATAGAAGTGTTCAGTATCTAAGTTTTTTTAACATTCTTGCAGCTTCAGAAAAGATATCTTCACATGAAATACAAAGGCACAGTTTATTCCAGTGTCTTGAAATTGATTTTTTCCATGCAAACATGATTTATATATTTTGCTGGTAAATATAGCATTCTAGAACAACAAGCTCTTTCCCCATGAGAGGTTGTCAACTATTCAAAAAGAAGGAAAGAATATGCCATACACAAAATTCAGGATAAATTGTACTTTGTAAATTATGAAGATTTTAGAAGATTTCTCTTCCTTATTTAAAAGCGTATTAAATAAAATGATAGGAATACATGTTTGCCATTTTCAGTCTGCATCAGACTTCCCTGTGTGCAAACATGTTTGTCTGTTGTATATCAGCCCATTCGAGAGTCATATCAGAGCCGTCTAAAAGAGAGGGGAGATAAGATACAGGAGAACTGGGTATTTATATCCCAACTCTCATTTCCAATAGCTGTCCTGGTTCATTATTGTGCCCAGTGTAAAGGATCCATACACGCCTAATCTGTATTCTATGATTTCTTAACACTGTACAGGGATGGTGACACTGTAAAAGCATGCCTGAAATACCAGTAGTCAGAGCTGATATTTGAACCTACCACCTTTCTATCAGTAGTCTTTACCACTATAGACCATTGATCCCCCCCCCCCCCATACCAGACATGTAAAAAATTGCACCAAACAAGCACAAATTGCAATTTTCACATTCAATATCAGGGCTTTTTTTCCTTTTATAGCAGGGGCATCTTCCAATCAGGGAAAATTCTTTACAATCATGCAGTTTTCCCCTAAAACTCAATTTACCTCAAGTTTTTTCTTCCCCTTTTGCAAACATTATGTGTTATTTTCCCCCCCAAGTTTAAGGAAAAGGCCCCTTACTCTACCTGTGAAAAAAGCCCTGAATATACAGTAAAAACACACAGCATTTTTATGATGGGTCTGCATATTAGAATTTTGGAACATACCATTATGAACACTGTGGATACTATGATTGGATTTCTTGGACGAAGATCTGGAGTGATTTGAAACATCATATTCTTTGTCACTGGATTGAGCTTTCTCAATGGCCGGATTGGATGCCATCCCTATAATGTAAGATAAAAAAAGTCCGAATATAAATAAATTTCGATCCCTAATGTATAGAAATAGAACATCCCATTGCAATAGACTATTCCAATTTAAACAGTTTGAAAATTCTGTGACTTAGAATGGATACAGTACCAAATTGTAAAATTCTTTGATTCAAAATGGACACAGTTCCTAAACATAGAATTCTTTGATTCAAATTTATATTCTTTTATTTAGAATGGCAAAGGACCCTAAATGTGCAATACATTTAAAATTATTCTATTCTGAGACTGGATACCGACCCTAAAATGTTGACTTTTCTGCTACAAGTAACAAAAATAAAAATAACCCCAGTTTGCTAAGGAATGTTTCCCAAGGTGAGTAGATCGACATTCAGTACTATACATAAATACATAAATCTGGGAGTGGCTTATTCCACCTTTTATCTCCAATTAAGTCTATGACGGTAATTATGCACTCATTTGTTACCATAATATTGCATGCTATTCATGCATCACAATTCAATAATCAATACAGACTAAATCAGATTAATTTTGTAACATCATTACAAGTAATTTTATTCAATGATGCATCAAAAACAATATTGGTTCCCATGGCAACTACTACTAAATAATGCTGACACATGCTAAGGCATCATGGTTCCAATACAAGATTTAATTCTTATAAATAAAGGAAGCGCTTGTATTTATTCAGATCTCCAAAATGTTATCATGCAATATTTGTTAGTTCCAAATAGGCCAAAAATTCCACATAACATGGTAACTATGGATACAAACTAACCATCATTAATTAGCATGTTGGATTTGACACACTGTATATGAAAATCATTCAATGTTGCCAAGTATCTGACTCTAATGTGACAGAAAAATAAATTTAAACAAGAAGTGTTTGTGAAACACGGATGCCCCCTTAAGTCCAACTGGACAGTAAGACCATGACCTTTGACCTATTAAACTTAATATCTATATTATATAGGTCATCTACATGCGATGACCAACTTTGAAAACAAGTCTGAGGACCTTAGGCCAAATCATTCTCTTGGTATTGGTCGGACAAGGTTTTTGTGTTGAAGGTCACTGAGCCTGTGACCTTGACGTACTGACCTCAAAACCGATAGGGATCATCTACATGTGATGACCAACCTCTCAACCAAATCTGAGGTTAGGCCAAATCATTCTCTAGTTTTGGGCGGACAAGGTTTGGTTACAGACGGACTGAACGACAGACATGTACAAAGCAATACATCCCCGTTAATATGCCCCTGGTAGCTGTGTGACAATAGTGTTTGAATCTAAATGAGATCAAAGGGTATAAGTAGTTCCCAAAAACATAGCCATTGATGCAAGAGGAAAGTCACAGAGAAATAACCCATTAATAATTATGTAAATCCAATTAAGGTCAAGGCAAATTGGATGGATTGGAAATGGTCCAAGACAAGACTGTTTCAGTACAAAAGCATTCTAGTAAGTGTGTTTCACGCTAGACAAAAGGTCAAATAAAGTTAATTAAGAAAGCGCCCAATTAAAACATTGTAGGTCCAAAACTTGTCAAGGTCAAAATGAGATTGGGTGATATGGGTGCAATTTGGGAATCACCAAAGGCAACAACAGTGATAGAAGAAATGGTAACAGCTACTTAACCTGTTACAAACGGACATTTATAACATTACAAGTACAAATCCTGTCAAGGTCAAATGGAGTTTGGGTGATATGGGTGCATTTGGAATGATCCAAGGCAACGACTGGGCCAAAGCAATAGACAAAATGATAAAAGCTGCTTAACCACGGAGGGACGGACAGACAAGGCAATCACTATAATCAAGTCCCCTGCCGCGCATCGTAAGATGATGAGGGCATAAAAAACGGTGTATACGTTTGATAAGTACATTACGTCAGGGCAATATTCCCTTATTATATGTACGGCCAAACAGTGTCATTGCTTATTCAAAATAGTAGCCATCTTTCTAAAAATCTACACTTAAGAAAGCAAGAATAATCTACCTTTATCGCCGCTGTGACCCAGACTATGTAACTTCTCAGTAATTCCATGGAGTTTCTCCGCAAGTCCGCTACGTTCTTGCTTTCCATCAACATGAATCTCCGTCGTCTGATGAGTTATTGGTGCACAAACTGTCTGTGACGCTACTGCGGCAACATCCTTAACACCGTAAACTTTTTCTCCACTACCTTGGGACGGCGGTAAAGAAGAAATAGGTGTCTTTTTGTTAAATGAAAGAAATAAATGTTTACACAAGTCTTCACCGATATCAGCCTCCAAATAAGTCTCCATAAATAGACGAAATCCTTCATAATCAATCGGCTGAAACAAAAAGTAAAATATTTCAGCAATAACTTCAACACTATAAAATTAATGTATATTGAACCCAATGGACACAGTAAATGTAAAATTAACAAATAACATAATAATCTGTTTGAAACTACAAGTTCTCTCAATATGTCTGAACTATCAAATATGGGATATACATGTACATGTATTTCTGTTTGGTAGATACATTGAAATGTCACTCTGACCATGAAAATAGTTAAGGCTAGGTAAAAACTGTGTTCAGCTGCCTGCAGTAATATCTATATGCTAGGAAACTAACCTTATTTGATAACATTTATATAAATGGAGCTCTCTGTGTTTTCGATTACATCATAAGCTTCATATAACTTCACAGGGTGTAATATAATGGTATAAAATGACTTCATAGAAATACTACACTTAACAAAAATCTCATCAAAATAGGACATACAGTATCTTCAACCTGATAAAATTTCTCACACAATAAACTACACACCTTAAAATACCGGACTTTATAGCAAACAAATAATGATATTGTATTATACTATTACTTTTACCAGGAACCATTATCATAAATGATCAATGCTGTCATTGTCATGGCAACCGAATATGAGACAAGATTCTTTTTTGCAGCTAGAATGCTATTTTTAGTATTACAAAGAAAAAAATATTGGACATATGCAATATATGTGATTAGCCTGGTAATATGGTAAAAGTACATGTAGTCCAGAGAAAACATATTTTTAATATTAGAAAGTTACTAGTCAGCAACATTATTTTATCTATAAGAAGGTTTGCTTCAAATTTCAAATCATACATGTAGTCAGGGGTGTGATAAGTGTGAAAGCAAAAAAAAGGAGGAAAATCAAGTTCATTGAGATGGGGGCTTGGAGGCCATAAGGGCCACCCAGTGGGTCCCTGGGATAATCAAAACCTCAGAAATCTACTGTTCCGAGGAAAAATAACATCCGTGGTAGCAAAAGTGAATCACTTCTTAGAATTGTCATGGCAATCTCATGGTATTTATCCTAAAACATTGATACAAAACATGCTTAAGGGTCTGAGTGCTGAGACATATGTCTTCAGATGAATGGGGCCAAATGTACCATGTACATCTAATATGAATAGACATGCATTTCTATAGTATAAACAAAGTTCAACAAGTACAAGAAGAAATTTAACCTAAATCACATTTAATCTGGGGTAAGTTGGAAATTAAAAAAACCTGAAAATTTTGCTTGAAAATCGCAATTACAAAAGATGAATTGAAGGGCATTGTCGGTAACTGTCAATTTAACCAGATAAGGGGTACCACCTCTCCAAATTTCTCATCAGATTTACATGATTTGGATAAATGACCTTAATTAAGTTTTCCGGACATTAAAAAACCTGAACTTTAAGGCAAAAAAAATGAAAACTTCCCTGCATTATCTGCATGTTTACTTCTCTTTCTGTTTTTTAGTTGATAACTTTACTTGATTTTAAGTGTTTACAAGCCAAATTATCAAGTTCAATTTTTTTCAAAAGGAAGTAAGACTTTAATGTTTTGAAAGAGATAAGTTAATCTAGGCCCTTTTTAGTACAGAGAAGATAAAGGAATCGATTCATCTATTTATAATCAGATATACTTTAACTATAATTGACTCACATATTCCAATCTATAATAGCCTTCTAATATACAGACCCATGATTTCTTAAATGGTCAGTTTGGAGAATCAACAACTGGGCATCACTGTACTTTTAAACATGAAAATATTGCTGTTTGTTTGTTGCATAAAAATGATGGTTATATTCTAGCCAGGAGCCTCAGGTCTCTTTGTTGATAAAACCAGCCAATGCCCAAAATCAATGTGACATGCCCCCCCAATACACTTAGAATACCTTATATTGCCTCATTTGCAAATATTTCATTAGCATTCTTTTTTTATGCCCTCATATCAATAGATAGGGGCATATTGTTTTTGACCTGTCAGTTTGTCTGTCAGTTTGTTTGTAACAAATGTTAACCTTACCAATTAATTCAAAACGCTTCCACCTATAATCACCAAACTTCATATGTTGGTTCCACATGACAACCTCTACAGTACCTGAGCATTTTAAGGTCAATAGGTCAAAGGTTAAGGTCACCCAGGGGGCATACACAGGACTTTTGACAGAAGACCATTTCCGACAGATGCGATTTGATAAACTTAATGACTTCGGGTTCCGGGAAATAGACTTGGCCGGGTTAAACATCCATGTCGCATTTGATACACCAAGTAGGCTCTAGGGTGGGGATTTAGACAAATTCCCTTAAAGGCAAATTCCCAGGCGGGCAAAATATTGACAGGTGCATTAAGGGTAAATCAGATATGGGATACAAATAACCTTGCTGTAATGTTACTAGAAATATCATCATGAAACAAACAATATGATCATAACTTCAAAACAAGCAATCAAGTACAGGCTTCATTCAGTTATCTGAAATAAACAAACAATGCTGAAGGCATATGTGAGTCTTTAGTCTTTAAATTAGTATCCCTACCACAAACACTGAAACTTTGATTTCATTTTTGCAAACTTGACCTTGACAAGAACAAAGGTTACTGTGTGCAGATCTAGAGTGATTATCTTAAAATACCTTCTGCAGATATGACAAACCAGTCTAACACAATCTTATGACACAAGTTTTTAAATGTGCTGCCTGACTTGAAAACACTTATTTGTTATCCTTCACCTCCCTGTTTAGAAGATGTATAAACTATAAAACTATAAAATGAGTACATTTAACTGAATGTGAACAATTTATCAATGAATGTTTTGGATAACGATTAGGCACATAGAATGGGGGGGGGGGGTCCTAAGAATTTTTTTAGTTTGAGGTTCTGTTAAATGTTTGGTTAAATTTTGGTAAAATGACTGTATAAACTTTGTTTGATTTTAACCAGTTTAATCCAAGTGTCAGATATTGGTAAAGAAGTCTTCAGGATCCATTTTTCTGTGTACAGATTTATATATTGTCTAGGTCCTCTAGCATTTCTGGTAAACATTTGGTTGACCTTCAAATCTAACCCAGAGATTAAATTCAACCCATGTTTATGTAACTGGGAGCTTGAATTCTCATGTGATATTAAATCAGTGCAGGGGCTATTGGTTGATGAGTGGTAACGCGCTGGTCTACTCAACGAAAGATTGCGGGTTAAGATTCTTGAAAATCTCAGAGATGCTTTTTCGGTGTCTCTACCCAAACTACCAAGCCAAGTATCATGTTTAGAAAACTACAGGAAAAGGGCCAGGCGTGAATCGGTGCTTTAAACCATGCACGATAAAGAGCCAGGAAGATCTATTTGAAGAGTAGGGATATAAATGCCCGGTTCTCCTGTATCTTATCTCCCCTCTCTCAGGGGCGGCCCTGATATGACCATAACTGTTGAATGGGCCGTTAATCAACAGATAAACAAATAATAGTGTGCTTATAAAGCTGTGGGAAGCATATAATATACATTACAATATTACCTCTTCAGGATTGTACTTGGACAGAACTCCATTATTATTAAACTCCTCAAGGACATCCTTCAACTTCTTGGACGAATCTGAAAAACAATACAAGATAAATATAATTCAGTGCACATACATACAATCTGTACTATGGACAAAATTATCATTTGTACAAGGTAAATGCTGTTATCTGACAGTATAATTCTTCTCCATATAATAAGTTAACTTCATAACGTCCCTTCTGGAACAAGCAACCAGTAAATGTATATACAGAGGCAACCATGGCAGCAAACCTTCCCTACATTTCATTCAGTTCATACCGTCCAGCATGTAGAACAAAAATAAGGCCATGGTGAAACTTCCAAGCAATCGTCCTTTTCAGAGCTCAATCCTATGTCCATTATCACTTCAACATATAACATTTGTGATTGAAAGTTAATGATGAAGACAATAAAGATCTTCATAATGGTACTGTAGATAACATGAATGACATTTTCACAGTTTTCTTGCAACATATGTTTAAATGCTAAGAGTATAGGAGAGGCTGATATTTGGTACATGTAATACTATGTCAGTCTGATTCACTTTCTTGTCAGTCAAGATGGACATTAATCTACTGTTTCATCTACTCCATTGTATAAGCACCAGCTAGGTCACCCTTTAAACAAGGAGCAGGGATATCTGACTGAATGATCCCAGATTATAATTCAGGGTTATCAATAACAGCAGGCTGGCTGCAGGCCAATTTAGCCGCTTAGAAATGTGTTTGGGCCGGTTAGGAATCTCAAAAGTTTATAAAATATTGCAAGTAAATGCCCGGACCCCCCTAGCAGTCTTGTTAGTCTAGCTTTTGGGCCTGTTGGCCACAAACTTATTGAGAACCCTGTTATATTCTTTAAATTCTATTGTCACATAGCAACTAGAACAATAACAAGAAACCTACAGAGTGCTGAAAGTGCAATAGACAACAGCCACAATTGAAGACTATAAGAACCAGGGCCAGGAATGAAAATTTGAAGAACTGGTTAATATCAGTTCATGAACCATTCTTGAATGGCTTGAAATGTTCATGATTTCATGAACTTCATATCACAGGGGAGACAATCATAATAATGAAAACAGAGAAGACATTACTTTGAAGGATAAGCACCATTCAAAATATAAATTTGTTATTATTTCTTGAGTATCACAACATTCAATGATTTTTGCTACTCTAAAATTTGATGCCACAATGTAGAATTAGGGGAAGACACTCATGAAGACTGGACCCATGATTTATAAATGAAAAACAGGAAAACTCACTTAACCAGACAGATCTAGAGCTACCAGTCCAGATGTTATTACTCAAATACTGCATATTTTACCCTCATTTACCCATTAATAGCACATAATCATGCAAATCACCCACTAAAGTAATTGGCACTTAATTAGCAGTTAGACAGATTCAGTATAACAGAATCCTAGCGGCAGATTATCCATATAAACGATTTAACGACAATTAATACAGCATTCCATATATGTCTTGGGAAAAGCAACAGATTAAATTGCATGGCATTTCATTCAGTTACATTTCTAATGATACCTTTGGAAATGCCCTGTGGCATGATACACGTCTAAAGCTAGCTAG
This sequence comes from Lutraria lutraria, assembly GCA_964023205.1. Taxonomy (NCBI): domain Eukaryota; kingdom Metazoa; phylum Mollusca; class Bivalvia; order Venerida; family Mactridae; genus Lutraria; species Lutraria lutraria. The sequence goes on from OZ026843.1 coordinate 25,820,565, forward strand.
CTGATCACACCATATATGGTAATACAATGGTTATTGATGGACATGTTTGGTAACCAAATTACGCATCTCTACAGAAACAAGATTAGATAACAGAATACTGACAGCTTTTTCTGGTAGAAGTCTCCACTTGTGAGGGGTATAGAAGGTATAATAACCCACATGCTATAAGGAAGTTCTAGCTAATTGTATTCTTTAACTATGATATTACATACTCCAAAAAGCTAATTAATACACATACTATTTAATCTAGCATAAAACAGACATACTAACAATAGTATAAAGACATATGCTTATGGTTATTTACAATGTGCAGTACCGAAAATACAATCACTATATTTCACAGCTGAGTAGACTAGAGAAATAAGTTCATTTTGCAGGCAATGAATTATAGCTATTTGTCTTATGAACATTGACTTCTCTAATTTGCAAATTTCAGTAAACGAAATATAAAGAGATAGCAAAAAGCAGGTTTTCAATTTATAGATTTAGGTGTAAAAATTGTGTTTGTTTCAGGTGACCTGATCAACCCTCATTTTTCCCCTCAACCCTTGACTATAAGGTCCGAGGAACGGTACAATCCACTGTTTCACGCTTTCAAGAATAGAGTTTGCTTTAAAAAAAAGGCCCTACCTATCTTATAACTCTATTTTTATTAAGATGTAAAAAGAAACAAACATTTTGTTTACACATATGTTCAAGGTCAGTCTAAAAGGTCATACATCTTGTTCTACTCACGTCCACAAAGAATTAAAATTAAGTACTAATATAAATCTGGATTATCAGTTATAAATTCATATTTCAATGTTATAAGGAACAAAAAGATTTCAGGATAAAATCTGAACAAATTCTGATATTGAAGCAGTAATCTAACTTTATGGATTGTTTCAGAAACAAATTTATGATAATTTTATACTCCTATTTGATATACCGGTACAAGTAAAAAAAATTGCAGATAACTTGACATCATATGAAAACATGTCAAGTTAAAACAACCAATCACTTGTAGCATCTGAACAAATTTATAAAATAAAGTGTTTAATAACCGACATATTAGACGTAGAAAATATACTTGTAACAGGAAGTTTAGTTACGACACTCCATATTGTTGGATTTCATACTTTTTTGTACTTCAAGTTTGCAACAACACAGCAAAATGATTACACAACCATTCGTCTTCCCCTTTCTCCAATGGGATTTGCTTTATGACAGCAAGTAGAAGATTTACATTTTAGTTGTCACGACAACCGTATCACGCCAAATATGGCAATGTGGAGGGTTTCCCAATGACTGCAAGTGCTAATCACATTACATACATTTGATCACAAACGTTGTGGAGAAAATTCTTACCATTTACCATAAAAGGAAATTTAATTATGATGGCCTAACTCCTGTATATGGCAACGGAAGAAAATTTAAGGTTTTAAGTAATACTCAAATTCATCACCAGACAACTCTAGAATACGTCAGAATTCAAAATGAAGTAACAATAATTTCAAAATTAGACATAATTACATCACCAACCTTCACCTTAACAGACGAAACAATTCATATAATATAATTATTTGGTAATCACACCAGAATTTATCAATTACAGGGTTTAAGAATAGTAACACTATTTAAACAGTGTAATTCCTAAATAAAATCTATGTTCTGTTCTGTTCTGTTTAATGAAGAATAAGTTAATTGGTTAGCCAGCAAACAGACACTTTAAAGTTAAATCATTATTGAATCTGATGAAATCCTCAAAAGGTTTCACAACCTAAGTTTTCGCACCAAACCGATAGCCTAAAGCCCGGGGCTTGTAAATTCCTATTCAGATAAGAGATCTCTCTGAATATTATATATTCGGGCTGGAGGAATTTGTTGATTTTCGGTAGCCAAGTTAAAAAATTTATGTCTAGGTCTGGCAGGTGACAATTTGTTTTATACTTGCCTCCATGGTTGAGTGGTTAAAGACTTCAAATCACTGTAACCTCTCACTGATAGAAGGTTGTAGGTTCGAGCCCAGCTACTAACCATGTCTCTATATGTGAGAAATCAGGTAGATGCTTATGGAGGAATGGGAGTCTAGTACTGGTTCTTCCCAGGTACAACGGTAAGGTGAACTGTCCACCTCATATAACTCTGACTGTTAAAAAGGGGCTTTAAACCCTAATAAACAAACTAACAAAACAATTTGTTTTGGTAAATCATAATCTATTCCAAAAATCACCAGCTTGACTACTAACCAGTGAGGTAACAAAACTTCCCATCAAGTCAGGTCACCATAAGGTCTGCTGGTAATGAATGTGTAGTTTGGAAATTAAGTATCACCTGATGAAGTGACAGTTATTATGGTGCAGGTAGGTAGGTAACTCACATTTACAAATATCATTTCATCCAGTCTGGTAAAATTTCTACATGGTCCTTCTAACTATGGTATTAGTTTGATACACATTAATAACAATTTATAAGTAAAATGCAAATTTGAAAGTCAAAACCTATAAAAAGGACCATATATTAGTTTTTTCTGAAAGAGACATGGCAACCATTAGACACACCATCCACTTAAATTGTAAGAGGTGTAGGGTAGAGTGTCGGACCCCTAACCCAGGGGTTGCGGGTTCGAATCCTGTCAGTAGCAGAATTTGACAGGAACCTTCACAATCCCTTCTTTCAGTGTGAGTAATGGTCAGAATCCAGGAAGCAGTATGGCATCAAGAGTAGTTAATACAAGTTGTAGGAACTTGCTCTACAATCAATGTAAAATAAATAAATTTAAACTAAATTCTAAGAATCCCACTGTCAAGGGACTTTGTGGTCTAGTGGTCACTGGCTACCATATCTCTAGCCCCTGTGACATTGAATCCCTTCTAGATCCACACAAATTTGCCTAATGACCTAAATTGAACTCCAGTGATAAAAAAATGAAGGCTTGTTAATTCAAGATATTACCATTAGAGTTTGAAACAAAAACATTCTAAGACAGTCAAATAATTACTATGACTGAACTGGGCAATTTTAGCAACAAGCCACTACACTGTCAAATAGTTATATATACTTCATGAACTATTTATGAATTCTTAAAGAATGTTCCAAGAAAAAATCATGATTTTATTAATTCCTTTCGAAGGGGTGTTCCAAAGTTAACATAAATTTTATACACAGGAGTATTTCATTACTTTAAGAACTTTTATTAATTCCTTTCGAAGGGGTGTTCCAAAGTTAACATAAATTTTATACATAGGAGTATTTCATTACTTTAAGAACTTTTATTAATTCCTTTCGAAGGGGTGTTCCAAAGTTAACATAAATTTTATACACAGGAGTATTTCATTACTTTAAGAACTTTTATTAATTCCTTTTGAAGGGGTGTTCCAAAGTTAACATAAATTTTATACATAGGAGTATTTCATTACTTTAAGAACTATCTCTGAATCATTGTAACAGGTCAATAACCCGAGTAAGTACGAACAAAATTAATACGTTTTGTTTATTTCAAATATCACTATATATAATTATTCAACCTAAGAAACAATTCTGATATTAGATCTTATCATCAGAGAATGTCATCAGACTCATCACCATAATGGAAAATGAAACCTTATACATATAAACTCATTCAAAAAATTCTATTAGGCAAAAAAGCTTCAATTAAAACCATGGTTCCTTGTTTTGGAATGAAAACAGATACTAAGATAGAATTTCATTGTTAACATTATGTCAGAAAATTTATTCAAAGGTCAAGGAAACCCGATATTCAAAGTGTAGAAAGCTATTGCAGGAGGACAACAGCCGACTTGGTCACTTGACCTCCAATACTGTGACATCATCATCACCACTTCCTCTGTCAATTAGTTATGCATAATTCATTAAATATTCATGAACAGTTCAAGAAAAATTCATGTTTTCATGAATTCCATTTGAAGAGGTTAATAAATCTGCATGATTCTAGGACAGATCTCGATAAAACTTGACTTTAAACAAGTCGTCTCAAATAGAAGAGAATTTACCATGCCAGAAAATATTTACACATGAAGCAAATCAAATATTTATGATGACCGTAAATACTATTTACTTTCCAAAAATAGGACTTCCAATCAGTTAATAAGGTGCACCCTATCTCATTCTTGGTGTAAATGATAAACAGCTGTGTTTGTATGCAATCATAATTGGAGATTGTTCAGATACATTTACAGCTTTCTGATAGGAAAAAATCAATTACTAACAACCTGTTAATGTTCTTTCTGCCACAGGAAATGATTTTTTTCAAGCATAATCAATCTATTAGACAGATGACTTAAAGCATCTCAGGGGGGGGGGGGTAGTTTAAGTCAAGGTGGTCAGTTCTTTAAAATATTTATTTCAAAGGAGAAAAAATATTCAACAACATCATACTAGAAGCCCAAGGGCAACATGTCGAGCCCCTGTTTAGCCAGCTTGTGATCTTGACCTTTGAACTACAAGTATGGGTGATATTCATGACACATCATTACATTGAAGTGAACTTTTATACCAATTTCTTTAAAAATCCTTGAATGCAAACATAAGTTACAGCCCAGACAAGGAAAATATATTTGACCGAATGTGTAATCTTGACCTTTGACCTATAATAATCTGGGTGTTGCCCAAGACACATGGTCGCATTGTATTATGGCAAGTCATTTTTAAATAATTCAATGCATAAGGGAGACACAGCCCTGACAAGGTGTATAATGATTATTTTTTATGTTTGACCTCTAAGTGTGACCTTGACCTTTGAGCTAGAGACCTTGATCTTACGCACTGCACATTGCCTCATGGTGTTTTACAATTATGCCAAGTTATCTTAAAAAGTTTCAATGCATAAGGGAGATACAGCCCGGACAAGGTGTATAATGCTCATTTTTGACGTTTGACCTCTAAGTGTGACCTTGACCTTTGAGCTAGAGACCTGGATCTTGCGCACTGCACACCGTCTCATGGTGTTTAATAATTATGCCAAGTTATCTTAAAAAGTTTCTATGCATAAGGGAGATACAGCCCTGACAAAGTCTATAATGCTCATTTTTCATGTTTGACCTCTAAGTGTGACCTTGACCTTTGAGCTAGAGACCTGGATTTTGCGCACTGCACACTGCCCCATGGTGTTTAACAATTATGCTAAGTTATCTCAAAAAGTTTCTATGCACAAGGGAGATACAGCCCGGACAAGGTCTATAATGCTAATTTTTCATGTTTGACCTCTAAGTGTGACCTTGACCTTTGAGCTAGAGACCTGGATTTTGCGCACTGCACACCGTCTCATGGTGTTTAACAATAATGCCAAGTTATCTTAAGAAGTTTCTATGAATAAGGGAGATACAGCCCGGACAAGGTCTATAATGCTCATTTTTGATGTTTGACCTCTAAGTGTGACCTTGACCTTTGAGCTAGAGACCTGGATTTTGCGCACTGCACACCGTCTCATGGTGTTTAACAATTATGCCAAGTTATTTTAAAAAGTGTCAATGCATAAGGGAGATACAGCCCGGACAAGGATCCGGACGGACACACTAACTAACTAACTAACTAACTAACTCACTCACTAACTAACTAACTAACTAACGTACAGACACGCAACCGCCATTGTGGCGACTAAGTCGAGCTCACCGCAGGCGGGCTCGACAAAAATGATCCAACACTAGCAGAAACAAGTTGCTGCATTCAATAAATACATATGAATCTGGTTCCATGCTTGACAATAGATTTTGGCTCTAAATGATGTAAATAAATGAAAGTAGAATCCCATAACTGCACCAAAATTATGACATTACACCAAAAAATATGAGATAACACCCAAAACTCTACACAAGTAAGCAGAGTTGATACTAGAAGAAACTGTAATTTGTAGTTAAATAAAGAAATATATATTAGCCATTGATGCCATTGGAATGGTTATAGTCAAGTTACTGGCGAAGTAATCCATATAGAATTTAGTACATCCAATCAAGGTCAAGGTCAACTTCTAGTATCAAAGCGATATCAACGAAATGGTTAAGTCTAGTTAACTTCAGACTGACGGACGGTTATTTAGACAAGCCAATGATGTATCATTAAACGCCCCTGCATGGAAGATATATGAATGCGTCAACTTTTGGAAAAGTGATAACTTTCACATAAAATTTAGCCAACATCCAGAGAAGTGCACCAGCAAAGTGTTACAACAAACAGTATGAGGGACAAAAACTGATATATTTATCAATGCAATTAATTTTTACACCATGTATGCAGGGCTCAAGCGAGTGGGCGAAATGAGCAAAATAGTCGCCCTAAGCTTTCTGCCTTCGCCCCTAAAAACATGTACCGATTATGTATGTAAAACGTAATTACTCCTATTCTAGTGCATGGTGTGTACTGTTAGTACATGTATTTTTTTCTTACACATAATGGACATACTAACTTGGTACAAAAATACATAGTGGGTTCTAACACAGCCAAGCATGCAGATGCTTGTTCATAAAAACATTGTACAGAAATTATGATATGAAGATAACATGATGAAAAGCAGATGTTTTTTTTCAAGGTAAATACTGATTTGTGTCTAAACTGACCAATACTTCAAGGGTAAACACAGATACCTATCATTTTCCTCAAATTGGACAAGAATATAGTCATTATTCAATTACTACTTTACCTAATTCACCTTTGAAAGTAAACTAAACCCTACTTTACAGTGAACAGTTCCAACACATAACCAGACCAAATGAAGGATCATAGGGTCCTAAAGAAGTTAAGTATAGTACAATGCAGTATATTATTATAAACCTCTATGTTTGGGAATAGAATAATTTTGATGTAAAAGAATAAATTCATATCTGCACTAGCTTCCGTATAAGTGAGAACATATATTCAGAAATCTGATAAAAAATGACTACTGACAGAAAAAGAGATGATGCAAAAAGAACAAAGCTTTACTTTGACCATCAAATAGAAAAGACAGTTATAAGATAGTGTACCATTATGTAAAAGTGGTACTATTACGTAAATGTGGTACCATTATGTAAAAGTGGTACTATTACGTAAAAGTGTTACCATTATGTAAAAGTGGTATTGTTATGTAAAAGTGGCACTGTAACATAAAAGTGGTACCATTATGTTAAAGTGGCACCATTACGTAAATGTGGTACCTTTATGTAAAAGTTGCACCATTACATAAAAGTGGCACCATTATGTAAAAGTGGTATTGTTATGTAAAAGTGGCTTTGTAACATAAAAGTGGTACCATTATGCAAAGGTGGCACCATTATGTAAAAATGGTACTATTACATAAAAGTGGCATCATTATGTAAATGTGGCACTATTATGTAAAAGTGGCACTTAAATGCTGTCAATCATCAGCAAGGACATGCATCAAAAGATGTCATAATCAATTCATTGCCCAAGATTGAAAACAATCATTTAAATCTCCAGTCAATTAAACATTGATTTCAAAATTATACACGGCAAACACTAAAATGGAATTTCAAACAGAAGTCTTCATACTCACAAGATGTGTACTCCTGGAGCTGGTGAAATTCACCAGGGCTCAGTTTTTGCCAATGAAATGACATTTTTTACGTCTTTTACTTCATGGGTAAACAATCAGCGTTACTTTGGTACCATGAGCTTAACTTCAACCACTACCAACACCTTGGCAAGGGAGGTAATTCAGTACCGGCTGTTGAAATGTCTCACTATCAACCAATGTAGATTCATTGAAGCAATAAAAACCTGTAGACAAAGATAGAAGAGATTAAAAAGTATTTATAAAAACATTATCATTACATACAGTATAAGTAGAAGAAAATAATGAAGTACAAATGTATCTATAACCAAGGAGCTGCATTAAAAAAACGATTGCAATTCAACTCATACAGACGGCAAGTTAATCGCTATGTGCCCCCACATCATCAATATGCTCAAGAAGACCTGGCAGCTGGCGATTTCGCCTTCTACTCGAAAACCTTATAATGCAGGCTACTCTTTGCCATTCCAAAGAGATTTATTGCAAAAAATGAATAATCCTGCAGTGAAAAAAATGAAAATCAAGCCTTCTGGTCTGAATTATCTGGAGATCACTGATCATTCGATCCAGGGGCAAAAAAATGTCAGCAAAAAATTAACATGAAAAAATATCAGTTAAATCAATATTTTGTTGAGTTTCAAACTTTGAGCAGCAGACCTCTTAATTATTTGTTTAGTTTGTTGTACCTTCATGATTTAAGCAGTCCAATTTTTTTTAAAAAACATATAGGTGTTTGGAGGAATTTTCAAAACAAAGACACATAAGGTGTAAAAAAATTGTTAGTGTCTGGTAAAATGCATATTAAATAAGGTAGGAAGGATAGGGCTTCTTTATTTCTATTTTGGCTTTTGAAAGTTTGTGGAAAGGTAAAACAAGAGGACCAAGATGGCCCTTTATCGCTCACATGAGAATCATGGCTTGCTGAAGAAAACCTTGTTTCATGAGGTCTTATGTTATCAAGATTTTCCTGTGATTTGACCTGGTGACCTTACTTTTGACCTAGATGACGCCATGTACAGACTTGTCCAATCATTAAGACAATTAACATTCTAACATGGTTTGTTGAAGATCAATCAAAACTGTGACATCTAGAGTGTTTTCCTGAGATTTAACCCAGTGACCAGAGTTTTTACTCCCAGATAACCCAAGTTCGATCTTGTCCACGACATCATAAAGACAGACATTCTGACAAGGTATGGTGCTAACAAGTTTTTCAAGAGATTTACCCTGGTTTCCTCTTTTTTATTTTTTAACCCATGTTCGACCTTGTGCAAGAAATCATTAAGACAAACACTCTGATAAAGTTTGATGAAGATCCAATCGGAACAGTGACCTCTTGAGACGTTGAGTGTTCACATGGTTTCCATCTGATTTGACCAATTGACCTATTTTCTATCCCAAATAACCCATGCTTGTACTAGTCCAAGATTTTATCAATAAAAACCTTCTGACCCATTTTTGTGAAAGTCTGTCTAAAAATGTGGCCTCTAGCGTGTTTACTAGGCAAAAGTTGACGAAGAAAGACGTGGCACGACGGGTGATGGACAAAGAAAGATCACAAAAGCTCATCATGCTAATGTGAGCTAAGAAGTAGGAAAGTGAATGCATCGTTATTCAAGTCAGTCAGGTAACCAAAAATAAAGCATGCCTAAATGATTTTGGAATGTACAATTGTATGGACTTGTTATAATAATCTGATCATCATATCAATCTGACAAATAACAGTCAATCATTAACAACTGATAGAAACAATACAAATTCTTCATAATTCCCTTGTCAAATGATTGTACATCAAATTTACTTCATGAACTATTCACGAATTACATTCTGATTTACACCATCAATGAAATCTAAAGCACATCGGTATATCTGGCTGTACTGAAGCTAAAATAAATTTATTACATGAAAAATAACTAAATAACATCATTTGAATGCAAGAAATGTAATTCAAAAGAAATCATGTTTGGACTTAGTTAGATGCCAATAGGGTCGGTGAACTGTTAAATTTGCCTTCATACAGTCTAAACTCATTATATCAAACTCGCTTATAAATATAGAAATCCCACATACATCGAAGTAAAGATAAAGTCCCGAATTTTATCCTTCTGCTGTTCTCGTTATTTTCAAATATCGAAGTAGATCTTTCGGTCCCAAGCATAAATTTTCAACTACTGGTATAGTAAAATTAGTATTAACAGACCATCTATGCAAAACCATTAAGTCACCGACTAACTAAATAAATGTTTGCACCTTTTCCCCAAACAAACACCTATTAAATTCCCACCTGATTGGATATTTTGTATTGAGTTCAGAAATCGATATTTCATTAATTATGTCGGCATGTCAGTGTCCAATGCTTGTGATTATAAAATCATTTTGCATGAATATGTTTGTAATTTCTTTTAATTTGTAATGTCTTACATTAATGCCACATGTTGCAAATATAATTACATTGACAGTATAAATGTTGTGTTCCATTCCTATTCTGACATTACACAATTACATTATTATTACGTCATACCCAGGGCTCCAGAAAAAGGGCGTAATTGCGTAAACATGCATGAGTTTTTCCGAAATACGCATAAAAATATTTCTAAAGTGTACCGAAACGCACTTAAAATCCCAGGTACCCGTTTTACTAAATTAAAATGCATAACTATCAAATTTAAATGTAGCATTTGTGACTAGTGCTTTAATTGAACATGTTGATTAAGGCAAATTTATTGCATATAAGCTACATGTACATTCTATGTTGGATGCAAAACAAGTTCATGACGATGATGTACGCATTATATATAGATGAACAAAATACAACAAAGTACATTTAAAAGGTAAGGCTTTAGTGTGTGTTTGTGTTATAAGTGAATACTCTTCAGAGTGGTTCCCATGATTGTCATTACCCTTTAAAAATTTGTGATACACCCACACAAAAATTTAAGGGATAAAATACCCCCTGCCCAAATATTTATCTGGAGCCCTGGTCACAACTACAATTTCTCTTAAGAATGTAAACACAGCATTTTTTTTCAATTTTTCATATATTAAAGTTCATTTTATAATTTAACCAAGTCCCCTGAACTTTTATATAATGAGTTTTGACTATATATCTATGACAGAGCTGGACACATCCACTCATCTGGTAGTAATCACAAGTTGAAATCACTTGCACCAATCAAATTCAATATGCACATTTATCTCAAATTTACAAAACTGATGAATCCATCCAAAAAATAAAAATAAAAACAGAGATTAACCATTTATTTTTCAATATCATCTTTTCCAATATTTCTTTTCATTTCGATCAAATCAACACTTTATTTACTTTTCTCTTATTCGATTCCATAGACTTCTACATCAGTAATGGCTGCTAACTTTATTTTAACCTCAGACAAAAACTACATTACTATGAATGAATACCTAATTGTCATCTATAGTGCGGTTTCACACATATACCAAATAAAAAACCTTATGCGGTTTGCAATACAATTTTCCATATTACGTTATATAGATCTGTACGTTTCTATGGCAACACACAATGTCTCATACAGAATACTTACTAGTTACGAGCAATTCATCCTACAAAGCCGATGTGTTTACAATGTCACTTTTTACGCATATATTCCAATAGTTTTTTCCCCATTACAATAGGTAGAATTAAATTTACACAAATTAAGACACTTAATTTTTTGTACGGTGAAAGTAAGAAGTCTTTTTAAGTCCCCCTAAAATTATCAGGAGCTTATATCCATTCTTGTCCGAGTATACCGAAAGCCAAGCACATATATCCATACAGCCTGTATTCAGTGAATTGACTCCCTAGATTATAACATGTTTCAACTACAGCACAGATCAATACAAACTGTCAAGAAATTGTTAGATTGAAGCAGAATCACAGTGATACTCAATGCAGAATTATGTATCCCCGAGCATTTCTCTTTTTGACGTAGTAGTCGTCTCTTCCCGATCGCAATCTTTTATGATGATTAATATATCTGGGGTATTAATAGGAAAATAACGCAGAATACTATTTTTTAAACTACCACAACATTGGTTTACTAGATTTCTTAGTAAACCAAAAAAAGCTATTTTTCGGTACTTCGAGCGCACGAGGGACAAGTGTTTGATTCTTCATATGACTATATGACCCTATTTTTCTGTCTACCGTAAACTTGCTTCTATCTAGGTCAATTTTTTTCTAGACAATACATTAATTTTCATATAATATTATGATCTAAGAACTAAACATTTTTTTTTAAATCTGCTTATCTATTGACCTAGTTTTAATTTTGAAAATGTTAGTAGAATCCTTGAGTTCATTTTTGGCCAAATAAGAACTAAAATTGTACAAACATTGTCTTTAACAGAGCTCAATTTTTTTTTAAATCTATACGTCCAGCAGTACAGTCAGCGGGTATGTCCTAAGTGATGTCTACTTGTTATTACGTAAAACTAGAAGTGGACAAGTGGATCTATGGAACTCTGGTTTTTACGCTAAGGTGGATCCCTTTAAGAAGTTTCAGATGAAATATCAATCAAGCAAACTGCTCTAATCTATTATGATGGTCAAAACTCTATACATGCAATAAACAAAACATTCTAATAGCACTGGTTTAAGGAAAAGAACAGAAATGTCCAGTGATAATACAACTTATAAGTACAGAATTTACAAGTATGAATATTATAATCACCTTTGGGAAATATATTTTCACATATTTAACTGGATTCTGTTTGAAGACAAATGTTGGCCAAACTTCCACAAAATCTAAACAACCCAAAGCCTTGACCTCACCAAATCAGCTGAAATTTCATCATCAGTCTGTAAGTCTATTTTTCTGTTTATCACAATGACTCCTGGCTATAGGATGTACCTAGAACGGATCATAGATCGCTGCTACTTAAGTAGGCCGTTACATTTGCAGCTAATCAACAGATTGTAAGCAGTAGGCTATCCATTAATGCCTCATAAGATATACTGAATCTCATATTGTTTTTCATCCCTCTTAACAAGCCATTAATGAATGCAAGGTTTTTATTTCCTGCAAGAGAACACCACACCAGCCTTTGGTAATCCAAAAGATCCTGTTGTCTGAGATGTTACACTGAAAGAAACAAAAATATAGATTCAATATAATTCAGTCATTATTCAATGGGAATATAATGCTTTTAATGCTTAAAGCAATCAAATATACCACAATACAAGGCTCTTAAATAAGACAATTATGCACAGAATATAAATAACAAAGGGATTTCGAGAGCAACCCAAAACAGAAAAACCCACTATCCCCAAAAATTCCACCTATAAGGTCATCCCAAACCCTTCAAAACAGAAACATAATTTTTTTTCTTTACTTATTTAAATTTAAATGTCACATTTTTGAATTATATATTTTTGTTACATTTTACAAATTGAGAAAGTGTAAAAAAAAATCAAGATTTTTTTTAAAACAAAAATATTATTTTAAAGTCATCAAATACAAAATTCGAAACAAAAAATCTTTGAAAGGAAAGCAACCACATCCTACTTGGCACAGCAAAAACATAACATAATCTTTATAAGGCTGTATACATAGTAAATTAATAAATAGCTGTAACAAAATATCAACTCAGATGATATAAAAATAATTCTATAATGAAGAATCAAATCAAAATGTGTTTACAGAGAAAAGCAAATAACGTATTAACAATATCAAGATACCAGAACTGCGTTTTAAGAGCCTTGGCCATAGCACAACAAGAACACATACTACTTCTATGTAAGAACTCAAAATTGACTAGAACAGACTAATCATGCACTTATTTTCAATCCTCTCATTTTTTCTGCAAATGAGGTGCTAAAGAGATACAAATACAATAACACAGTCATTCAGTCATGACAAACATTGCCGAAATATGGTTTGTTTTTTATTAATATTTCGGTGCAATAATCATAATATGAGAGAATTTTGTATCGATTTGCCATTTTTCCCAATTAAATGGATCAGACAGAAAGGTTAGAGGTCACCGGGCAGATCTGTAGAGACACAAATAGAAGAAGAATAAGTGAACTATAACAATACATGATTTGATACCTCAAGGTCATGATGCCATGGCAACCAATTCCCCAGTAAATTCTGTGTAAATATCAACAATAAACAGACAAGAACTCTTATGGCATACTACATCATCAAATGTTTATATAAACAAGTATGTTTGATCAGAAAATAAACCAAACAACATCATCCACTAATTGAATGGAGCAGGCAAGTAACTGATCTAGAAAAGAATAAAATGGACCATAGTAAGAAAGAGAAGGACTTTATACATCTCCTTACTCTTGTTTCGACTATATCCTCAATTGCTTAAAAACATAATATACAAGCTCGGAAAAAAAGACTGTTGCTACTTTTATCTTAATCTTTGATTTGGAGAGTATAACACTGCCATAGAAATCATTTTATGCACAAAAGGTTAATTGATCAGTTTTATAAATTTTCTAAATATAATCATAGATTTGTATTATCATGGTCGAAATAAATATGATTACAACGCCTATATAAGAAGTCCACGTTATCAGTTATACTTGTCGCTCTTGGATAAAAACGCGTGTTACGGATAATTTTTCTTGAATTTTAATTTCACATGATAGATTAACATTTTCAAACTGCATTAACATCAAGTTGACATCAACATGATTCAGTCATCATAATTTTAAGTTTCCCATGGACTGTAATATTACAGAATCCCTGAAGTATCTTTATTTCTCGGTTACTGTCTGTGTATTTCTTGTCGTTTTCTGAAATTCAAATTTGTATCCATGGCAGATACGAAGCGTCAGGAATGTTTTTTGATTGTATAATCTGTTATAATCAACCGAAATAGCCAATAAATATTTAAAAAAACGGGAGTATTTTACACCTGCCTGAGGGATTTATACGTTAATCTGTCCGCCATCTTGAATTTAGCTTGTCGAAGGTTTTGCGTTGCCACACCACGTGATTGAGTGGGCGAAGCATTCCTGTATCTGGCGACTGGTCAATTGCTTTATAGCCTTACAAAGATATAGTAATGATATCTTTTACACAGGAGAACTCACGCATTAAAATTGATATACCCATAATCACCTCAAGGGGCCAGTAAACTACATCACATAACCCACAATAATAAACACTGACAACTTCTCTTTAAAACAGATTTAATTGAAAGCTTACACATCTGTGTGGGTGGATATTTTTTATCTGAATCTGATCAATTACCGAATACTTCTTTTCATCAATATTTGTCGACAGAACATATAGCTTCTGACATGATTATTGGATAAGATTTATCAACAACATACAAATGCTTAATCAATTTCTTTTCAGTTCTATTGTCTTAAGCTGTCAATCTTAAAACAAAGCTGGGTTATGTGGTTAGGTCACAGGACACACTTTGCCATATTATAAAGCCAAATTAAGATGACTGTCTGCAAATTAGCCTTTAAAACTCTAATCAAGTTTAGTGCTCACCAAACTTTTCTTATTCAATCAGTGACAAGGAATTTTTAAAATTTTTGGCCTTCTTATTTTAATGGAATATAAAACTGGCATTCTAATTTCTTAGTTTCAAAGAAAGATAGTCAGACTAAAAAGGGCAGAGCATTTACAGATGGTTAGAATGCATATTTGGGTGTTCTTCGGATTAAGAAAGCTACAGTTGCTTAGCTGCCACTTTTAGCTTTAATATTTACAAAAACACCCAAAGTCAGCACTCCAACCTATACAGCGCATAATAGTACAAAACAAAAGAGTGTTTTTTCATAAAGTCTGTAAATTTTGTTCATTTTTTTTGTTTACAACGAGAAAAGGACTAAAAAAACAAAAAATGGCCAAACCCAAAAAATAAATGATGTTCATATGTAACATTTATGAAATTATAAACCAAAATGACAGTTAAGTCAAAATTTAAAGTCTTGTCAGAAAAAGGGCTTGAGCTTGTTTGTTTGTTTAATTGCTTTATTAGGTTTAGCTTTTTTTAAAACAATATTTCAGATATTATATGGCTGCCAGTTCACCTAACCTGTTTTCATGGACTTTATAATCTAACTAGACGGTACTAAATGTTTCTAACCATTCCAAGTAGTGGAGGGACAACATCTCCACATATGGTGGAAAATTAATACTTTTAAGGGCTTAAGTGATCATTAGCGCGAGCCCATTATCACTCGTCTGGAAAGTCCCCTCACCTTATAAATATGAAATAAAATAAAAGACAAATCATAGGAAGTGAACTGTTCACGGAGTATTATAGTCAGTTCAAGGAACCAACGAAAAATGCAGGTACAAATGTATACATCATAACCCAGGTAAAATGTCCCTAATGATTTCATTTGTAATATACATATATGATTAATTAATGCTTGACACAATGAATTGAACAAACCACAAGAAAACTATAATGGACAGACAAAGACTGACCTCTGAGTTTACACTTCGCAGACTTTCATCAAAGTGGCAATAAAAACACTAGTCTAGCTGTATAGATTATATTAGATAAAATAAAGTCACCATAAAGAACACACAATCAATAGGAAACACTAAGATTTAAGACAAGGGGAAAACACTATATGCATATTCTCACAAACTAATTGTATATTTTTCCATATCCAAGCAGACTAGATGCTGTCTTGGAAATTCCTGAATTCCTTTGTGAAAAGGACGCAGCACAAACAATTCAAAGCTGTAAGAGTTTCTATTGATTAGTACACTGATTTGACTTTGTAATTTGTCAATGAATAGCAAAGACAGTACAACAATATGACTCTACTGACAGCAAGCCTGCATTAAAAACCTGGCATATTGTGTTATACAGGCTTCATTTACATGAGGTCGGATCATTCAATTGTTTTTCTGTGGTTCACAGAACGGCCTATTCGATAGTTCAGAGCTGCCCCAGAGAGGGGGAACAGAAGAAACAGGAGGACTGGGCATTTATATCCCAACTTCGATTTCAAACAGTTGTCCTGGTTCTTAATCTTAATCATGCCCGGTGTAAAGTACTGATACACACCTCATTTATTTCCTGAGATTTTTTAAACACAGTAGTACTGGGTTCGTTAGCAGGGATGGGGACACTTAAAAAATGTCATGAAATATTGGTAGCCGAAGTCGAGATTAACACCCATGACCTTTTGATTATCGTAATAGTCCAGTGCTTATCACTAGACCACAGTGCCACCCCATATTATCAAACTGTAATTATAACACAAAATAAGAACCACTTCATCGACTTTCGTTTCTACAGGCCGTCCACCATAATTTAAAGATCTGGGTGAATCCCCTGGGTGGAATCACGGTGACAAATTTTGCATTATCACCCAGACTCGTCGCCACCATGACAGGTGGAAATAGGAAAACCCACGCAGTCTTTGAATTAGTTTTTTGTGGCAGGTTGCCCGCCAATATACTTTATGAAGAAAACTCTCAAAAAATAGGTTGTCCGAATAAGGACTTAAAGAAGAAAAAATCCTTTCGGGCAGCTGGGCAACCAACTAATTCGAAGACTGCCCACAATGTGTGTACTGTAACAATGCTTTGATGGCAAATAATTTTTCATTATGATTAGGATCATTATTTTACAATTTACCATTCCTAATATGCAATCTACAATCAACTAAAACTAACAAACTGGAGACATCTGCATGTCATGTCTGTACATAAAAAGCCATTAACATCTTCATCAGAATGCTTGGCAATATGGTATCAGTATCTAAAGTTTTTAATAGCAAGATCGCAAGTAAAATTACAACTGTAGCCATGGATAAAACAGGTCAAACATCAGCAAATATACAACTGTAGTCATAGATAAAACAGGTCAAACATCAGCAAAATCACAGCTGTAACACCAGATAAAACAGGTCAGACACCAGCAAATTAGTTACTGTAGTCATAGCTAAAACAGATCAGAGATCATCAAAATGATAACTGTATTCATAGATAAGATAGGTCACAGATCATCAAAATGATAACTGTAGTCATAAATAAAACAGGTCAGACATCAGCAAAATCACAGCTGTAACGCTGGATAAAACAGGTCAAACATCAGCAAATTAGTTACTGTAGTCATAGCTAAAACAGGTCAGAGATCATCAAAATGATAACTGTAGTCATAAATAAAACAGGTCAGACTCAGAGATCAACAAAATCATTATGAACAAGTTTTGGCAAACAAAAATCTGAACAAAATAAATATAAGAAACAAATAAAATACTTTTAACAATTTTGAATTACAATTATTGACAATTAAGTATATCAAATGCATAGCCTAGCAAAACATGAATCACATAAAGAACAAAAAAGTATCAAAGCATTAATTAATTTTCTATTTTTAGACTCATCTAACATGAATAAGCAATAACAGTAGTGATTTTTTTTGTTTATACAACAGTACATGGGATGACAAATAGTTTACTTAATTACAAGTGAAAAGAATTGGTTTACATGAATTCACATAGGTGTAGTAAGCGAAGCAACTTCTCACAATGAACATAAATTTAAATTTACATTTAAGAAATTTTATCCCAACATAACACCCATTTGACTGACATTCTATTCCAGCATACGCCTACATCAACTCATATATACACAAATATGTTTACAATCCTTATAATGAAAGTAAACTTTAAGTTTTATAGTCAATTTGATACAACTTACCGGTAACTGTAAGTTATGGGGATTCATGCTAAATATAATCAAGTTAGCAAGAAAAGTTGCATTCATCATATAATCACACGATATGTACATACTGTGGTTTCATTTATTTTCATTGGGTTCAATTTTCATGGTTTTCACTAAAATGGCTATTTTGTGGGGACATCAATTCTTGGATTTTGATTTTTGAAAAAAAATGCCTTATCGTTCCTAAAAAAAACCTTATTACTATTAATAAAGAACAAGAGTGCCAGGTCACAAAATACGCCCATCAAAATTAATATTTGTGTCAAGGGGCATAACTCAGAAGTGCCTGGGCTGATTGGGCTGGTTATCGAAATTGACTGAGATATCATGGCCATAAACATTTCCATTAAGTTTGATGAGGATTGGAATAAAACTATTAGAATTAGAGAGCGGACACCATTAAACATCTTAAGCTATATTTTCACTCAAACACCATGACCACTGACTTTGCAAATTAACGTTAGGTATATTGTAATGCTGTGTCATGCTATTCAAAATATACATTTCAGTCAAATCGGCGTGTTTTGTTTCGCGAGATTTGCGGTCTCCACAAATCCTGGGTGCTTAAAAACGCGAAAGTTTCTTGATGCGAAAGTTTCCTGGTTTACAGTATACAAATGTATACCGGTATATAGATTTATAATTCAAAACTGTCCCTTGATGCTGAATTGATACAAAGTTTGCCAATATCCAGCGTCTCAGACTTAAAAACTTAAGACAGATCTATGGTAAGTCTTAAAATTTCAAATACCACACAAATGGCTGAGAGTGTTTTCTTCATCAATTCACAGAAATTTAACAAAATTTCTAAGGTTGAAAAAAGTTTTACGGACAGAAATAAAACTTAGTATGTGTCTACAGGACACGGATGCCTGCACTCTATAATTCTGGTCATAGTGCAATAATGTGTGACACAAGTTTTCATATAGGCAATACCAAAATACAAATTCAAGGGCAGATTACTCCAGAGTCTTCAGCCTTTGACAGAGTTAAAACCGATTTATACACAACTTCATTACTGTATAATTTCATAACTCTGCAACAAATATTGTTTGAGATATGTGTGACACAAGACTTACATATAATATCTATGTAATACCAAAATACAAATTCAAGGGCAGATAACTCCTGAGTACTCAGCCTTTGACAGAGTTAAAACCCTTTATGCCCACACATTTCTGTATTATTTCATAACTTTGCCCCTATTTTACTGTACTACCAAAAGAAATCTAGGGCAGTATCAGTTTATATTCTTATTCTTGATGCCAATTGAAATTTCTGCACCTTTCCCTCAATTAATTAATTATTGATTTCGGAGCTCAATACAAAATGTCCCATCACATGAGAAATTAGTAGATGTTTGTTTAAGGAAAAGGTGCAGAAATTTCTTTTGTTAGTTGATGACTTAATTGGTTCAACATAGATGATCACTTGCATAGGACCAAAAACCTACTTCAATACATGTATATGAAAACATAGAGAACAACGAATTTGAAATAAGTGCATATTATTTACATGTAAAAAGAAGGATCTAGGAAACTTGGGACTTTATCTCTACTTCGATATAAGCGGGAGTTAGATATAAGTAAGTTGATATAATGAGTTTTGACTGTAATTACTGTAAGGAACTGATAATATAACTTTGAAAAGTATTCATGAACTCAAGAACTTTTCTTGCATATTTCATGAATAGTTCATGATGTAAGAATAACTATTTGACACGGGAAGGTAATACACAACCACTTAATGTCAAATTGTGAATTCTCCAACCAATAGCAATACATACCCGTCAAAGTTGAATCTTCAGACATGATAAAGTGGGACACAAGTGCACATGCACTTAAAATGATATTCTTGCCTTGCAGTACCACTCAATAAATTTACAAATATAGTCATAAACAGCTGATGGCATAAATTGCACAAAGAGCAAAACAAATAATTGTCAAAGATTTGAAGATCTCCTGAATTTTAGTAGCTGAAATGGCAGTTCTAAACATTGGCAATTAATCTAAGAAGACATGGCAGAATGTAGCATGATTATCAGCCATGATTATTAAGCACTTGCCTTTTAAACAATAAACACACAAGCTTTTAAGGGCAAGTAACGAGGTGGTGGGAGGAAAATCAAAGATGTAAACAATTAATCTATAGAGACTCTTACAGACTTTTCCTGGAATAATGGATTAAATAGCGTTATAAAATGTCTTATATTACTAGAATATATATAGAAGACTGAATTCCACGAAAACCACATCGAAATATACAACCATGTCGGAACATATAACACGTCGAAATATACTGCTTTAACTAAAGCTCTGACATAACAATACAGAGGGTTTCCCAGGATGCAGAAATACACTGCTTTAACTAAAGCCCTGACATAACAATACAGAGTGTTTCCCAGGATGCAGAAATATACTGCTTTAACTAAAGCCCTGACATAACAATACAGAGGGTTTCCCAGGATGCAGAAAATCTGCATGTTTTACCTTTTTTCTCAGGCACAAGCATGCATTTTCAACTGTTGTATGCATCCTGGAAGCGTGGAACACCTTTCCTGAACTTGATGTTGATGTAAGCTCATTGATTTCAAACAAAGGAATCATGCTTATTGACATGTTGGTATCTTTCTTTGAGTCTGTTGTCAAAATGGGGTCAGGGACTACCATGGACAAATTGAAATTCACTTCATGTGTTTTTTGGCATGTCCGACCTGTGTCTTCGTCTTAATCCAAAACTTCCTTTTCAGTAAACAGTGAGAAAGGTAATATTAAATTAAATGAAATATCATATTAAATGAAAGTGAAATGGTACCTTATGTATGTGCCATAACTAAAGTCATACCCCTAAATAAAACATGATTCTATAACAAGAGGGCCATGATGGCCCTTCACTCGCTCACTTCGGTATAAAAACTGCAACTTCTTTCACATCAGTAAATTGACCTACAAAAATGTAGGTCAACTACAGACATTCTGAGCAACTTTCATCAAGACTTGAAAAAAATGTAGTTTTTACAGTGTTATCAAGGCTTTCCTGTGATTTGACCTAGTGACCTAGTTTCGGAAAACCCTGGAAACATGCCCATGATGAAAAGATGAAGCACTAAATGAGTTAAAACATACTTTGTTTATGAATTTATAGTATATAAATTTTATACATTTAAAGGAAGATATTATTTAGTTTTATCGAATGAAAAATAATAATTTCTAAATTAGTTAAGCCAAAACTGATTCACATAAAATCATGCTCAAGTATTTAGTAATTACATAAACATGAAATTATCCACAATTAATTTTCTTGATAAGGACATTATGTAAGTAAGGCCAAGATAAATAATATTTGTTTCATGTCTCTAAGTAAGTGACGAGCAAGTTTAATTTAATTCAATTAACACACTTTATTTTCTTAAAACAATGCATGATATAATATGTAATTTCAGCAATTTGTTAAAAAATGTTTTGTCCACACATGGCCCAATATAACTTGGTAGTTTTTCCAAGGCTGACATAGACACACAAATTTTTTTTTCTAATCCGCCCTAATACAATATTATTTTGTGCTAATGATGTGTTACACATAAATTAACATTTATATACATCATAAAGTTATTGCACATTAATGTTTATTTCTACATAATATTTTAGTATCATCTTCATTAAGACTTGAGTGAGCATATGCTGATAGTTTAACATGATGATATACAACTTACATAGCGAGGGTTCAGCGCAACAGTGTCATAACTCATATTGAAATAAGAACAAGTTACAACAGTGTTGCGCTGAGCCCTTGATATATTAACCTATTAAATATCAATCAGAGTATAATAGATGTCTAAGTATGGACATTTATGACAGAATAGAGATGTATACCTTATACTGAACCTGATTATGTCAGTCTTATAATATTTTGACATCTTGTTAATTGACTCATAATATGTCGTGTTCAATGGTAGCTTACTTACAAGTCAGTCTGCTGTAGCAATTAATTATTTAGGGTTTATAAAGGGATAAAAATGTTTCAATGCTAGGGCTTTTTTTCCTTCTATAGCAGGGTCCGTTAACAGGCGTCTTCCCCACAGGAAATTTCTTTAAAATCATGCAGTCTTCCCATAAAATTCAACTTATATCAAGTTTTTTCTTCCCATTTTGCAAAAATTATGTGTTATTTTCCCCCATTTTTTTTTAAGGAAAAGGCCCCTTCCCCTACCTGTGAAAAAAAGCCCTGAATGCATGAAAAATTAAAACTTTAACGACCAAAAAATGACTTCGACTATTGTAATAGGGAATTAAAATTTCTGGCTCATTGTATCAAAGGGTGAAATTTATTACTGCATCAGTTGTACATTTTTTTACCCTTTAAATAATTAACAGCTAAGGGAAATTTTTTTACCCTCAATTTTTGACGCCTCGCGAGCAAGTTAAGAATGTCAAGGAAACAGACAGCTAGGATGAGAAATTTGTAAACATAAAATGTAAATATAACAATAAAACAGTAAATATTCTATGAGGTTGCATGACCGATTCAAATTACTGGCAAGGAGAACCCTTTTAGGAAATGAATCATAGCTTTACATCGACATTTGAATTTTAATTATACATGTACATGTAAGTATTAAACTGTCATATAACAGTATAGATTTATCATACTAAGGG
The DNA here is from genome assembly GCA_964023205.1 of Lutraria lutraria. Taxonomy (NCBI): domain Eukaryota; kingdom Metazoa; phylum Mollusca; class Bivalvia; order Venerida; family Mactridae; genus Lutraria; species Lutraria lutraria. The sequence continues at coordinate 25,843,415 of OZ026843.1, forward strand.
CTATCTTGCAATATTATAGACGGACAAAATCTGAACTATATAAAATATTTACTAACCTTGGAATTGAGAAGAGACAATGCTCAACAAAAAAGATTATTCATAAATCTAGCCCATGCTTTTGACCATCGTAAAGAGCATTTGAATGAAATACCAGTAGACTTAAATTCATCAGCTCTGATAGATTAGATGTGATTACAATAAACCCTTCTAATGGAATTCATGAAATTATTCTTGAACTTTTCACGAATAGTTCATGAAATATGATTGAATAACCATTTGACAGGGAAAGGCCTTGTTCACAGAGCTGGCTATACAGTGACAGTTTACCTAATCTTCCATGTGGGCCGTACTGTAATGATTGTAGGCACTGGGACCATTCACATCAGTCTTGCTGTTAAGAATGGGTGGGGTAAGTGTGTGTGTGGGGGGGGGGGGGGGTAGTTCAAATATAATTGTAAAATGGCTCTAATCTACTATACAAATACACACTTACTGTTACTCACAGGGTAAATCAAACTGCAAAGCGTCTGACTATATCTGAGAGTCAGACTATATCTAGTAATCTACATGGTATATTTTTACAGTAAATACCAGAGACTATGAAATCATTGGGGCAAAATAACACAGATAAAAGTAAATTAATGCAAGAAAATAAACAATACACTGAAAATATCCAGGATATAATAACAACATACCTAGACCATACTCCGACACAACTCACATAACAGATGAAACCAGCATCCTGATCTTTACAATATTTCCATGAATTAACACTATACAAAATTAGGTTTAAAAATGATATTTTCTCTCCCTCTTTACATTTTCCCTGTATAAAGTAACATATAAGTTACACCATATAATGGCGAGCACTGAGTGGGTGGATATTTGCACATACAGTTACTGAGTGTGTAGGTCAACCTGCCAATCTTTAAAGACCAAGTTATTGCCAATAATACTGTGCATTTTTTGCAGACAGTACATAAATACATTAATTATTTATAGGTATAGTATAAACAATAACGTGTGACATTAATTAATGAATCGTAATCACAAACAGGTGTTATTGATCTTATATCAATAGATTAACAGGTTTCGAGTAAAACCTTTGTATAAATAACAAGTTTGGGACCCTCCCCCCTAAAAAATGTTCTGTTTAGATCACAGGTGACTTTTAGTGTAATTACGAAGCTGAAGAGTTTATATTGAATATCGGTCAGAAAATCATTTGGTTGTTTTAATGAGATGGTCCATGTAATGTTAATGAGGTGGATCACACAGAGAGGTAGTATCTATACAGGTGGTGACTGGTGGTCTATATACTGAGAGGTCCATATAATAAGGTCTGGTCCATACAATGTGAGGGTCCAGGTACAAATGTAATAATTAATTACATTCAAACCTGTGAGAATATCTCACCCTTGGGAAAGACATAATGTGGCCTTTGTTGACAGGTGACTTTTATTAGGGAGTCTTTTTGTTCTAAATAATCAATGAAGGTTTCTTAAAGTTTATGAATGGCCCTTATCCACAGGGTGACTGTTATTTGGAGGTGGCCGCTAGCCTAACACAAATTTGACTGTATATAGGTGGTCCATAAATTTTGTATATTGAGGTACACACTGTGAAGTTTTGCAGTTTTCTATGATTTTTTCCATTTCATTTTGTTATTGAATAAGCTCACATGGCAAAACAAACAAATAATGTTTTTCTTGATTGATGCATCAGAACGGACTTTGCAATAGTTATTTAAAAAATTCTTCTTTCAGAATAAAAATTATGGAGTGAACTGAACAATAATTAATAAAGAGTCAAAATTTTTCCTATTTCAAAACCATCATCATATTGGTTAAACAATAACAATATACTCAAGAACTCAATGAAATAAATATGCTAGAAAACATCGGCTAAGAAACAGTTCTAACACTTTATCAGGCCTACCCTACCCTATCAATAGACGTTCTAGACAAAACCAGAAATCAAAGTGTTGGTTTTGTTATTACAGAGATAAGCAACACAAAGCAGGTGTAATTAACAAATTTTGTAAGACTGATTAATGAGAAGAAAATACAGATTATTGGCAAAAAAATAGATCAATAGTATAACTAACACACGTTTATGCAGTTATTGCGTAGGCTTCGAAACCTGATTTTTAAACATTATTTGAAGGTACGGACGACTCAAGTCTGTATATTCCCAATTTTTCATTCGGACAACCAAAATTTTGGTTCGGACAACCAACTTTTCATTAACAAATCAAATGAAAGCAGTAAAATTTTCAGTTTCAGGCAACCACATTTCAAACCTTAATTTCACAGCCTGGCGTTAAATATAAAGTTATAATGTTACATTAATCTATATTGAACAAGACAGTTCCAAGATACATTATACTAAAGTATGATCACATAAGTCACAACAGTCATGTTGTTTTTTGTCCCTATGTAGAGACACACAAATATCTTGTTACGAGCTTTCATCGTCCAGGGATATGTCACTTACGGAAATAATCAATATACCACAATCTTAATTAAATACTGTTATATGTCAGTTAACAGCTTATCCAACAAAAATATCTGCTAAGTCTGCTACAAATCTCATCTCAAGAGATACTCAATGTACATTTCCCTAACAGTGTAGCTGCAAGCAAGCTCAAATTAATACATGTCACCCAACTTTATTATCTTGAACTTTTATATACTTCAAGAACTATTTATGAACTTTTCATGAAATATGCGAGAAAAGTTCAAGAACAACTCATGTTTTCATGAATTCCTTTGATAAGATGGTAAGAGACGAAACAATTCATGACAAAGAAACATTTCATCCTCAGAACTTCAAGAAATATATACCTAATCCTAGGTAGGACAGGCTGCTTTAATTATTACAACAATAATATTGTTGATAATATAACAATTCAATAACAGTCTTTGAATTAGTGGGTTGCCCCCTGACCAAAAGGCTTTTTCCCCTTCTTTTGGAGGGCAACCTAGTTTTAGAGAGTTTCCTTCTTAAAGTATATAGTCGGGCAACCTGTCACAAAAAATTAATTCAAAGGCTGCCATAACATGTTCATTACACCAGGATCTTAAAGTTTTTATCACACTATTGATGTAGGGAAAAGCTGGTACCTGGAAAAATTGAGAAAAATCACATTGTTTTCGACTGAATTTGGGAAATTCACACAAAATACAGTTTTGTGTAATCCTTTTAAAGCATTATTCACAAAAACAAGACAATCAAATAACTCTAAGTCTAAAGATCAAATTTTCTATTATTAAGGGTCGTCAAACTCTATATATAACAGAATTGGAAGCATTTTATCTAATTGTTACCATGGTACTGAAGAATTAAATATTTTGTTCATCAAGTAAAATTGCGTGCCAGATATTTAAGCAGTGTCTATTTATTTAAGATATTTTTCGAACATTGGGGAAAATATTTGTACCTATTAAATAAAGTAAAAAAAAACAACAGCCTGTTGTATTCTTGATAAAGTGATTGAGTTCCATATATACAGAAAATAAGCCACATAAAAAGGAGCGTATCATTTGCATACCAGAATGTAGGCATTTTGTACAGCACAAAAAAGGCTTAACCTCTCACATATCAATGTAGCACTATTTTCTTTTTTGCACCTGATTTTATTCTATTTTTAATCATTTACCACAACAAATTTCTGTTTGCATAACTGCGGGTAGCCGGTAGGATTAACTATACCTGCTTACTGACCATTCCTATAATTATCTAATTTATCACAATCATTACAAGCAGCCCATTTTCATCAGCAAGGGTGAATAATGATATACTTCACTGGCAATTATTTAGTAAATATACATTACGTTCACAATACAGATTAAAAGAGATTATAACACTATACTGGAAGTTCAAATCCCAGGTTACATGTTTGTAACATTTGAAAATAAGCCAGGCCAGTACATAGTTCACATTAAAAGCCGTCTTGTTACATGTACATCATTAAAATAACTTTTTCAACCTTATTAGGACAACCAGAAGAACGATTATCAATAGCACATGGTGAGCCAAAAATGTATCATGGTAGGGTTTACATTCATATTAATAAATTATATTGATAAAGAAATTGTAAACACATCACAAACCAATCAGTGGTTTTTACTCTGATTTAAGGTTTTTAATGCACGGGATAAGTCGCCAAGATTTCACATAACTTAAGTAAACTAATATGGTACAAGTATGATTAAGCACTATTTCATTGTTAATTATTAAGGCACTAAAAATAAGTTGCATTTACGGTTACTCACTGTACATGTAACCTGACTGACTCACTGACCATTCTATTTGGTGCTGTCTGGAAAAAAAAATTTTGTTTCAGTTTTTAAATACTGTTTTGCGACAATATTTCAGTTAATATAATTATATGGTAGCTGGTAAAGGGTGAACAAAAAGATAATTAGTTGCATTCATTCTAGTAGAGAAAGTGAAGACCCACCTCTGTGGTCAAGTGGTTAAGGTCGCTGACTTCGAATCACTGTATTAGTGTAACCTCTCACTTATAGAGGGTCATGGGTTCGAGCCCCACTACTGACTATATCTTTCTGTGAGAAAGTAGGCAGTTGCTAACAGAGGATGGGAGTCTATAAGTACTGGTGCTTCCCAGGATTGATAGTTAGCTGAACTGTCCGCCTCATATTCATTATTCTGACTGTTGAAATGGGGTGTAAAACTCGATATAAACAAACAAAAAGAGCAAGTATAAGTGACATAACTCAAAATCATCTGAAATTTTGCATTGCTTAACTTGCAACAAGTCAACATATAACTTCTCCCTTTCTTGAAAAATGCTGCGAAATACCCCCGACATCTTGACCTCAGTGCAGAGGAACCAACAAAAACCAGTATGGTCCAAACAGAAATTCAAGCAAATTCCAGAAATTTTTCACGCCTGGAATATACATACCTCAACACATGGAAACATGTACAATGAAATATTATATGAATTCAAAAAAGCATTCCATACTTACAATATGATACAAACACAAAGAAAATTCTAAATTATTATTACATGTATTGTTACACTCATTGCCATGGCAACCAAACCGACAAACCAGACACCCAAGGGGGTAATATTATGCATGGAAAAAAAAGACAGCAATATTAGTATATTATGAATGTGATAAGCTGAGAGCTAGGGTGTAAAATAAAGCAACATAATAAACACATATAATTTACAACATGACAACAAAGAAAACAGCAATACACTAAAATATCAAAATCGATTCCAGTCCGTAAAATTGCGCCTGCACTATCATGAAATCCTATGTGTTATTTGTATCATACTTGTGTGCCAATTTGACCTTTGTACCCACAGCAGTCCACTGTAGATCCAGGGTTCTCACAAACAACCGGCTGCCGTCCAATCTAGCCACTTAGAAACGAGTAGAAATTGCAAAGTTTTTAAAATATTGCAGGAAAAAATTCTGGACTCCCCAGCAGGCCTGTTAGTCTACATGTAGCTATTGGGGCCTGTTGGCCACCAACTTATTGAGGACCCAGAGTTAAGAAAAGGCAGACCCACCATCATTTTCTGCAAATCCGCTTTCGACACAGGTGGTTTGTGCAAAATGACATCATCAAGTATATTATGACATCATAATAAAGATTGACTAAAATCTTTAAGACAATGGTTAAAAATTTTACTGTAAATGTGTTGGACCTGATCTTCACTGACACACAAAGAAAATATGACAAAAGTTCTTGAATACATTGATCACCCCTCTTACATGGAATGTCCAAGTCTTTATATATTTATTTAATCCAGTGAATTTAAAATGACGCTCAGATAAATTGTAATGATGAAGAGAAACACTAGCCCAATAGTTTTATACATTAAATCTGTCTACTGGAATATGCATAGGCCATATCAATCATTAATTATGTAATTGACTTAAATCTTGTTAGAATGCTCGGCCGACCGCTACATGTATGGTCATTTCTGGGCTGCCCCAGACAGAGGAATTAAATACAAAAGAAGTGGGCATTTATATCCCTATTTTTATTCCTGGTAATTTTTTGTGCCCGCTTTACAGCACCAATACACGGCTCACTTGTTTCCTGTGATTTACTAAACACAGTACTTGGCTCAGTAGTTGTGATGGGGACAGTGAAAATAATTGACATAAAATAGAGTCATTCAAAATGTAAGGAGTATATATTATATATAATGGTTCTAAAATCCAGAGTACTTTGACATTTCATTCTTCCATCTTGGAACATAGATTAAGCTTCAGTTACAGACACTGAATTTATAGAGCTGTACTCTTGTCTAGCATCGAAATGAGAAACACACAGAGACACATATATTTAAGACAACATAATAACCTGTCCCAGACTTTCCCTTACATGTGACATACACAGAGGAGGGAGGATATCTGTATACATGTACATTAATCTACAAATAGCTGTTTGTTTCCTCGTTCATGCCCCTCACTTTTTTCGTAATGTTAATTTCCTATAGGCAAACAGGTAACATTTTTACTGTTACATTCATGGTACCATGTGACAGAACATTTTTTACTATCACTGGGTGATAGTAAACTTTTAACAGTATCTTTTTTACTGTCACAGGGTAACAGTAAATTTTTACAGTATTTTTTACTGACACATAGGTGATAGTAATTTTTTAAAGTATTTTCTTGAAAAAAGTTTGGGGTAATAAAATAAATAACACATAGCTTACATAGCCTTCAGCCTTGGGTAACAGTACTTTCCTCTGGCCGACATTTTTACTGTTACCCACAAAGCTATGTGTTATTTATATAATAACAACAATTCAATGTTTGAGTACAAAAAATTTCTAAGATCAACAGAGGTGGACAAAAAAAGATACGCTAGCCTAGACAACTCTCACATGAAATTCAAAGGACTAGTAGACTTAGACATAGACCGGTAGTAATATTGAAAAATCTTGTAATCAGTCTTTTGTATCATAGACTCACTGGTATAAATTTTTGAAAGATTTATTTTACAGTTGATGTAGTTTGAATAATTCTGAAGAAACTGTATGAAAATAAGTACACAACCATAAACCCTATCATGAGAGAGGTGAGTTATAAATTGTTACAAGAATTTCAATAATGAAAATCTGCTGTCATTGTGATAAATTGGTGACAATAAGATGAATTACTTAAAAAAATGTTCTATCCTCGCTATTTCTCTATTATTGTCAAGTGCTATATTACTCACACACTATTTGATATACATACATGTAGCCAAAAACAAATAAGCAAGGACATCACACTGTTATTATCTCTTTCCTCACTTTTGTCATTAAGTTGTATAATAAATAACAATAACTAAATGCCTGCATTTATCAGTGAAAGCGGAAAAGATAGTAATGTTAAGATCTGAAATAACATAACATTCTGAATAAGGTTTATAAATAACAACACAATAAAATGTACACAATACATGTATACATACAATAGCTTTTGAACCCTTCATCACATCAGTATCTAAGTACAGCAAGAATCAACTTGAAGAGGCAAATTTGGGAAATGTTTATATATAATGCAAATAGCGGAAAAAGAAGGTTATTTCAAAAATAAAGCTTATTTTCCAAGGAAAAATATTGACTGTTGATGTCACTTTCTAAATAGAAAAAATGACAATCCAAAGATTTTCAAAACCAAAACAAATAAATTCAATTTCAGAATGTTCAAATGTACACAAAAATCATGCACCATACAAAATCTGCAATGTGAATTGTGATATCTTGTTTACAAAATCTCACATCTTGTTACATCAAACCTTGCCATAAATTGAAAGCAATAAAAACTAACAGTAAATAATACTATTTAATTTAACACATGATCATCTTCAGAGGACACACAAAATCATAAATAATTAGGCTTCCAACTGAACAATAGTTTCAAAGCTCTTTTTTTCATACATAATTTAACAAAAAAATATCATGATTTATTATAGATTTCATTTAATTATTAATTTCATCGGTTTTAATGCCATTTTCAACATTCTTTCAGTGATACCATGGCGGGCAGTTCCTAACCAGCTTTCCTGGACTTCATTTAGGTCTTAACCAGTACTGACCACATTGTATCTGCAAGCTACTCCACATAATTCAAAGGTGGGGACAATTTAACATAGGATGTAATTATCTTCTGTCAAATTTGTCACGGACAGTGTGAGCCTCGCCTAGGGTTTGAACTCACAATCTCTTGATCAGTAGACCAATGCTCAAACCACTGAGCTAACCAGGCAGTCCTATATTATATAGTAAATTTATACATCATGAGTGATTGAAATATTTTTCTTTCAGCAAAATATGAAACTACAAAATTACTCTAAGTCTGAGTGTGTTCACATTTAATTAAACTGACTTTTAAAGACACAATCTTACAGATGTACCAACAAGAGAAAACTGCATCCATCTATATTTTCAGTGAACTTTTTTCCAAATCCTTAAATAATAATGATTTTCAAACTGAACAAGTAAAAAGACATTATTTACTGTTACAATTAAATAACAAAGTCACATGAATCTATAGATCTAGACTATAACTGATAGGTCAAATTGAAAAGAATTGTAACAAACAGAGTAAATTCATAGTGACAGCCCTGGGTTTTCTTTATCATATTATAGTCACAAGTAGCCTGCAAAGGGCACCTTCCCCACTGAAAATTTATTTGAAATCATGCAATTTTCCCTGAATTTCCATTTCCGATGATTTCGCAATACTCGTTGAAATTTAATTCCCCTAACGGGTTTCAGGCGAAAATATTTTCCCCACATCACAGGCTAGGGCACCTTCCCCAAAACATAAAGAAAATTCAGACTCCTGAGTTAAGATCTTCAGAAGTTCAGTGAAAAGACTTATAAAGTAAGAGACTCAGTCACCAAGAAGATGCACATAATAATGACAAATAATATGTATGAATACACAGATGAAGAGACCAAGCATCATGAACTAACTAAGACTAGGATGGCAACATTCTGTGCTGTCAAAATAGCTATAAAGGGAGGACCTGACACATATAACTTGATCAATATTGAATAAGCCACAAATTGCATCACTTCCAATTATGATTGAGTAGATCACATTTAATGAGAAAAGACACATATCCTATAATGTATCCAACATATCGTGGCAAATATAACAAGAAAATTCAGATTCAACATGTGATAGGCTTCTTATCAAAATAGCATATGAAGTTTTGTTTAAACATCTTGGAAGTTAGGTAAGGAGTCTGGTATGCTCGTACATCTGCAAGCATCCGTGGGCTGTGCTCATCAGCAAACTAGGGACCTCTAGAAACACGATTATTATAATATTAAGGCATTCATTACATCATAAATGCTCATTGAAAACATAGGTTAGAATCGAACAATACGTCCATCACATGTTTCCAACAGTCAGTTTGAAGTGTGGACATTAGCACGCGATATTATTTGACAGCTGCTGATCGCGTTTATGTTTAGACCGTTACGCATCACTGAACCCAAGAAACCGCAAATCGTGATCACTTCGTTTAAAACATTCGATTAAGCCTTACGAACTAAACGACAAAATAAATGCATCGACTTACCTCTTAAGTTTTGATTCAGATCTTATGCAAATGAAAAATTACATCCTCAGTGATAGAAAAATACGGCTTTCCCCAGAAAAATACTAGGCATCTCGGAACTTCTACTTCCGACTTCATTAACTTACATGCGCATGCGCTAACATCCACCCACGCATAACACGGTCTTATCAAATCACGACGGTTAGTCGTTAACGATAAATCACGGCGAGCATACCTTTGAGGTACACAAACGTATTCTTGCAAAAAATTAGAAAATATGATATATATTTCTTTTTAGCCCTCTTGTTATGTGTTGGTATCAATCCAATGCTTTATTTAATCAATGATTCAACATATATCGGAATGTTTAAAACTATAGTGCCTGATTTTAGTGATTTATAAATCATTTATAAATCACGAAAATAAATATCATCTATCAACAGTATCTCCTTTGATTAAAAGTTATCGTGTGTAGAGTATGAAGTTGAATATTATATTTATTGCCGTATAATTGCATAAAATATTAATGTTGATTGATTCAAAGGGGTTTCCAGGAAACCGGGTTGGTCAATCTGTATCTGTCAGTCTAATGATTTGTGTGACAAGGGATTGTGGGGGTCAAGGACTTAAGTCCTTGTGGGGGTGAATCAGTAATAACATATTTTAGTTACCATCACAGTCGAAATTAATTAGGGGAATGGGGGGGGGGCTCCCTAGCCAAAAGGGGTTCGGTCAATATACATATTATATAACTTGTTGTTTTTTGTCAAAATTTATGTGCCGAACCCCGGTTCCTGGCACGACAGGTGTACACTGTACATCGAGGGCTCAGCGCAACACTGTCGTCACTTGTTCTTCTTTCAATATGAGTTACGACACTGTTGCGTTGAACCCTCGAATTATGCACAGTAGGACATTCAAACTTATTGAAGTCTCAAAAGGGCGATATCCGACCTCGATTTCTTCTTACCAAAAGTTCATTATGAACCCCATACATAGTCGTGCACTGATTGCCGTGCGTCACCGGCCTTGTCCAAATCTTAGGTTTATCTGTTATCAAACGTCACATTCGACAGTTACATTATGGTCATTTCAGACACGACACAGAGAGTGGTTAGAGAAAGTACAAGATATCACTTACATAATTATAAGTATCCAACCAAGATTTGGCCGATACACACCTACGCACGTGCTTAAGATTGATGTTTAAAAATCCTAGATCCCAATTAAGTAGCTGGAGTGGTATAACCATACCATCACTTCCCCGTGAGTGCGTACTATTCATTCGAAGCTTGTTACGCCCCTGCGAATTCCACATTCTTACGTACAATTGGTCTGCAACTTAACTTACGGAAGATCCCCCGGATCGAAAGTTAAAGGGGATGCATTATATACAAAAACGTCGGGCGCAGTTTTGCGAAAAGTCCATGTTCAGAGGTGTTGTTGTCAATGCATGGGGGATGAACTATGGCGCTTTGTAATCTAGATATGTCGCTGGATTCTTTAAATCGTATTCTCTGAAAATATATACATTAAAAACTATTATCTTTGTGAAGATTAAGTGATTGTCAATCCTCGTGATAATCAGACTTACGACAGAGTCATCACGCCATAATGAACCAGCCCAATCTGTTCAAACAGTACTTAATGTTTAAATAAAAAAGAGATTCGGGTGAAAAATGCATTTTCATCTATTTCTGTCTGTATTTAACGATTTAAGATGAAATTTAAACGGACAATCAGTGAAAATTAGCGCAAGATTATATTTTATCCAATTTATTTGAGGCATTTTAAAGGAAGGCAACGGCGATAAAATGAGTTTTAAATTTGAAGCAGTTGTTTCCCCTCCCCCAGTCAAGATTACCTGGACACTGTGTACACTGCAACATGGGACGGGAACCAGTTTAGGTGCCTTGATCTTGAACATGAAAGTATCAGATTTACAGTACAGCCTCACCCACTGACCACTTTATTATTACGACAATTTCATTAAAACTATCTCTTTATTTTAACTCGTAATGAGACAACCTCAGTGTTTAGGCCGAATTTTGTGCCCATTGTGTACAAGTTGTGTTCTTTTTTTCCAGATTCTACGGTATTTAGAATTCTGGCTGACTGATATCACCTTTTCAGAATTAATAAGTGAAAGAATCAGTTCACTGTCATGTATTTATAAAATAATCCGTCACACCTTAATTATTTTTTATAGCTTACAAGAAATAGTGAAAGCTTTCTAACAAACAAGAAAATTGCAAAGGAATCAGATGTAAAACAGGGACCAAAAAAAAAGATCTGAATTGAACATCAGTGTGTACGGATTTAACACCCTTTTCTGGAGTTTTAACCAACAACCAGAGTTTCCAGCTTTGACGGTTTAAGACTTCCAGGGGTACTCCTTGGTAGAAGTGCCGACCTTCCGTGACAGCTTCATCACAATCGTGTGAAAGTGGTCTGGTCCCAGTATGGACTCGATTTGTTTGTTTACATCGAGTTTTACGCCCCTTTTCAACAATCAGAGTCGCATGAGGCGACATTTCACCTAACCATCGTTCCTGGGAAGAACCAGTACTAGACTCCCATCTTCCGTAAACAACTGCCTACTTTCTCACATAAAGAGACATGGTCGGTAGCTGGGCTCTAATCAACGACACACTTTCAATGAGAGGTTATAGTGATTTGAAGCCAGCGACCTTAACCACTCGACCACGGAGGCCGGTCTTGGACTGGATTCGAACTAACATTATTAAGGGCCATTGTATGAGACAACACGTAGTCCGTTAATTTACCATTTAGCTCAGAAATGCCATTTTTCGTATATATACATTTAATTTACATTGCAGTATAACATGACTGAGTAACTGATTTAAGACACAGTAAAAGTTAAATAATAAGACCAGTTTTGGTACTAAATAAATTACTTTTATGTTGAAATTGTCTCATTATCAAGTTGAGATATAAAGCAAACCATCGGTCGTTATGATGAGATGTTTTTTTGAAGTGGTCGTTAAGTGAAGTTTTACAATATTTTGTGCATCATTATATATTCTCAAATCTTCTATCCTTACAACACGTAGACGTTTGGCAGTTTCAGGCCAGTCTGTCGCCGTTTCTTTTTAACTGATTTGTTTCCTGCTTTGGTCTAAAAAAATGTTTGATTCTGGTAACCAGACGTAAGATAAGTAGTCCCGTGACCCTAGTCTTATAATTGGGCTCCAGGAACATTACACCCACTTTCTTTGTACATTTCCACAGACTTTCAAGCCCCCCAAAAGACCCGAGTGACCTTCCATATTTTTAATAAACATGTTACCAGATACAAACATATTTATTAACGCCTTATTTGCTGTTAATGTAATTTTTCATAAAACACAGATATGAATTAATGAAACCTTAAATGTACAAACAAAAGCCAAGAACAACAACAGCGGTTGTATCCATGGAGTGTGAATTTCAAACGGGAATTAATCAATAAAAGTGTTCTGACCGAAGCGCCTTTGTTTTTTATTATTATTTAAATACATGTACTTGATTTCGTCGTAAGAACATTCATGGCCATTATTTTGTTAAATAACGTTCTATTTATAAGAAAGGAAGAAATAAATTAATCCCTTTTTTAAGATGAAAAGATTCATATATTTGGCTTAAAGAAAAATATTTTACCTTCATTTGTTGGTCTTGGTTACCCGCATGACTCAGTTCGGGCCTAAAATGACAATGAAACTATATATACTCTTAAACACTAAATTATCTTTTATTCACATACAATTTTTAGACCTTATATTTAATCAAATTTGAAGTTTAAAGAAAAAAACCCGGATTACTGTTCGGTGGAATGTGTTCATATCAACTACATGTAATAGTGTTTTCAAATGTACGCTTTGTCCATGTATGTTCTGACGTAGATCAAAGAAGCTGAGTGATTTACGAGTTGAACACGTGTGAAGTACCTTTTTAATAACTATAAACAGGCGTGATTGATATCGCTTAAATCACGTCCCTCACACGACAAACTAATTTATCACAATTTTGTAGGGAAGAGACTCCCTAAAAAATAAATATACGCGCCATTATTAACATATTTAGTAAAAACAAAGACGTGATAATCTGACTGATATAATTATATAGTTTTTACATAGAGTACTTTTGTCGTTTCAGTTGATGCGTAATACGGCATTTGAACAATGAAGTTTGTAATAAATAAAAACATTATTTAAAGATAGAGTATCATCGTCCCAATTCAAGTTTTTCTAACTCGAAACCTAATCTACGACATGCGACTAATTGCGAAACGCCCCAAATAGGTTAGTCACTCAAAGAGAGATAACTCTAGTGGCAATCAATCAACCTTTCTACTCGAGTAAGTTCCCTTAATTTAATCACTGAAGTGTTGTTGACGCATAATTGATTGGAATAAAATCACAAATTTTCAAAAATTTCAAGAGTTGATTATGATTTACTGTTTAAATTGTTATTGATTTGATAGTTTTATGATAAATTCGAATTTATAAATTCCAGACGCCGTTCGGGGAAAATTGACCAACATACGCACACTGAAGATTAGTATTTTAAACACATGTTACATGTATACCATCGTCGGATACCCACGGTCGCTGCGGAGTGCCTCCGCTCCGCTACGTAGACCGTGGGTATCCGACGATGCATGTATACGTAGTGTTGGACGAAATTGACTCGCTAGTGCTTTGGTATATTCTGTAGTCTAATATTCCAATGTTCAACATGTGTTAAGCGCTTATCTCGGGTCATAGATAAACCCAAACTAGACTTGACTGTAACCATACTGTTCTGGGGACCAGCGAGGACTCACAAGGTCGGGAGAGTTGAACCTGAGCACACATACAGGTCCCACAAAGTTAGGATCGTGCTACGGACCACTTCCATTATGACATCGATTGAAATTTGTAAAAACGTGCACCCCAACTCAGAACCAGTGTTCAGTAGCTTCCTTATGTAAGGAAAATCTTTACGAGGTAAAAATATATACCTCAAATGTCCTCTTTTTATAACTAGGTTTGGTAAAACATAGGCCCACCTAGTTAGCTCCGTGGTTAGAGCATTGGTCTGCTTATCAAGAGGTTGTGAGTTCAAAACCCGGACTAGGCTCACTCTGTCCACGACAAATTTGACTGAAGATATTACATCCTATGTTAATTTGTTAAATTGTCCCCATCTCTGAATTATGTGGGGTAGCTTGCGGATAGAATGTGGTAAGTACTGATCAAGGCCTAAATGAAGTCCAGGGAAACTGGTTAGGATAACTGACCCCCACGATATAACTGAAATCATGTTGAAAATTGCATTAATCCGATGAAACAAATAATCTGATAGATTTCCCATTCTTCATACATTTCCATCAGATAATGAGACCAACTCAATATGAAGACATCTTATAACTTTCTATATCACACCCAAGTCACACCATTTTCAATGTTAGTCGATTTAGTCTTCACTAATATTTTAAAAAAACTCATGATTTAAAATTGTCACGCACGGGAGTTCATAAAAATATTTTAAGGTCGATAGTGGAATTTAACATTAGTCAGTTTTAGGCTATTTCCATTCAATCAGGTAATTTACTAATGCACACAATTTTCTAATCATTATCTTCAATGAATTCGTGCCATAAAAGGATACTCGACGCATCTATGACACGCTCCAATAACGTGAGCACTGTTGAATGTATTTTCCTTCCAGTGTAATACTAGACCTATGTACCAGATTACGCCTCCAAGGATCATTCTGGAATATCAAACAAAATGACGTGATGACACGTGACAAGTATGTTAAAGTAGCAAAGCGTGACGTAATCGGTGCGAGGAGTTTGATTTGGTCCATGTTTCATTAATTTTGGCGAGGTCTTTAAAACAAAGGTTATTGTAAAATTACACTGTTTGTAGTATTAGATAAAGCTGTTCATTGCCCGTATACAGTAATGAGGTACAAATGTACATTGAAATATCAAACAATATAATTATATTTAAGATTTAGCACATGATAATACATGATGCTGTAGATCAAGTTCGGGAAAACACCACATAGAAACAGCATGTTGAGATAAATGCTTATCCTTATAGTACATTTTCACAAACCATACCATTAGTACACTTATAGACAAAGGTCTTGATAGGTCTACAAAAAAGCAATATCTGTTTTTGTTTTTAATCGTAAATTAATAAAAAATGGTACCAAAGGAAAGACGACTATAAGAGTCATTCATTGGTACACCTTTCTAACCAGGTTTCCATGAAGGAATGAAAGACAATATAAAGTGATCTAAATCATAGAGGCGTAGTTTTTCTGGTATTAAAATCATCACGGAAAACCCAAACGGACAAGCCTTGTTTTCATTAAGTATACCTTAGTATGTACGTACATGATATGGCCATCATGAACGTGAACTTGGTGTTAATAAGAACTCACACATGGAAGCTGGTGTTTGATAATAGCATTATATTCATGTAAATGTTGCTAACTTAAATAAATACACAGTGTGGTTAGAGGTAATTGGTACTTAAAATAAGAGCAATACAAATAAATCTTTTGAAGTCCACATCTGTATTACGTGTTTGTCCTTTTAATGTTTTCGCCAAAATGCATTTAGCTTTAATAAAATATAATATCCAAGTATATTAAACTTAAGGTATTATTTTAGCTAATGTAGTTTTGATAAATGATGCTTAAGTTGTCAGTAACTTTAGAGATAGGCTTTTGCTAAATGCCAGAAAGTTCACATGTAAGTAAAGTCATATAGGGTAGTCTTCGGTAATACGTGATGTAGATCTTAATGTGGATTTAATGGTCGAGAGAAAACGATTAATAGTTACGAATCTCAAAAACTTGTTGATAATAAACGCTCAAAGAGGCTAATTTGTGACATTAGTGAATATAAGTTTCGCGAACCACACGTCCGGCGAACGCACCGGTGATTATAACTAGGAAAGACGAGTCATTCCAATTCCGGTAACGAATGTAAATTACAGTCGTTAGCGATTAATTTCAAAATTTTCAAACTGGTGAACTAATATCTACAATGAATGTCTGAGTGATGCACTAGTGTGAAGAACCGTTATTAATTAACAGTAAATGAAAGCTTTTATATACCGTATCATCTTGAACACACAGTCGCGTCGAAATTTTAAAACCATTCTCACACATAGAGGCTTTTAAGCCAACTTTCTATCTTTTCTCTAAGCGATAAATGCCTTATTTTCTTAGCCTTTGCCCGTTAAGAAAGATAACAGGCTAAAAGAATAGGACTAGGTCGTAAACAAACAACGAGTCTTATTTTAGGCGATCCGCAATTCGTGTTTTAGCCTTTGAAGAATCTGAAACTGAGAAATGAAAGATATTGAGTGACGCCCTGTACAAGCGCCGTTCAGAGACAACGTGGCGACGGACTGTAAACAGGCGATACGGGGTGAGAATATACAAACCATGGTGAGGAAATTTACTCAGATCATCGTTTCTCATTAAATTGACAACCCGAGGAAATAATGACAAATGAATTAATACATTATTTAGAACTAATTCGCATGTTCGTTTATTTTATTTGCTGAATCACCTGTACGAACGTAAAGAACAAAAAATGATCTGCGCATGCGCGGTGTACTGTTTTGCGCATGCGTAAACGATTGAATTAACTGTCAATTTCGGAAGACTTACAGACATTATTTGGCAACATGCACGTATATTGCAATTACGCACAATTAGTTAATCGTGAGAATATACCCCGTGTGATTTTCACAATCATTAGGTGACATATTTCTCAGGATGAGCAATCTTTTACAACCACAAAGATAATCAAAATTTAATTGTAATAAAAACTACTTAACAACTTCAAAGAAAATTTCAAGCTATTGGTTTCAGATCATACAAACATTAAAGTGTTCTTAATGCGTTGACTATGACTTTATTTTAACACACCAAGCATTTCTTTTTTGACCAACTCCGATTAAGAGAAAGCTTTTTTCCCCATACATGTTCTGTTACAATTGGAACTCCTCGGCGTTTGTCTAAAGAAAAGTGTCTCGTGCATAAGAGGCAGGCCGCCATTTTATCGTTGTTGTAACCGGGCTATTTTCCATCATGGCTGACCCTGGGAATCCAACGATGAAACATGTGACAACCTCTTTCTCCTTCAATGGGAACTTGATGCCCATTTTATCAATCGTGAACGATAAACACGTTTAAAAAAGCTGTAATTCTAAGAATGTTTCTTTAAAACGAGTACATAGTATTGAAAAAGTAGTGACCGGAAACCGCATAACTAAAAACTGTAACCCTACACTTATGTACCGGAAATGCCCGAGTAGTAACGATTGGTTTTTAAGTCTCCGCCCGCACATTAGTGTTTGCCTGCATATGCAATACAAAGCGAACCCGCCTGCACGAGTCTGCACGAGTCTCTGTCGCTTGGATTCATAATGTGCGTGTTGCTCTATTGATACACGGTGGTCGGTCATATGTAATTAACTTCAACTGTATCCCAAAATATACAATTCAATAACTATAATTTCTTTTAAATTGATTTTCGTATTGACAGGTGAATCCATTTCTACTAACCCTGATTTTCATTGACTAGTCAGTCCTCCGCCATGCTAGCACTAATTTTATCAGTACAGACGAGTTCTAGCCAATGAGAGTCCACCATACTATATGCAGAAATCTAAACTCCACAAAAGAATAAGCTACGATTTGTATTTTAGTTTTTCTTACTCGCATGTCATTGCATAGCTTGGTGATACCAAAAATTACCAGGAGGATTCACTTGCAAACATTGTTTTACGTTTCAAGTGTGTCATTAATTCTCTACATTGTACATTTAAAATAAGACCAACATTGTTTCTGTGATATGTACACTACAAGGCAACATATCTTACTGTGATATATATAAGTATATTTTTTAGAAGCATATCTCTTGAGATTAATATTAATTTTATAACAATTGTTATTTTAATGTAACTTGTAATTAAATTGTAATTAAAACCCAATCAACCAATCAAGCAATCAAGCAAGCAAGCAAGCAAGCAAGCAAGCAAGCAAGCAAGCAATCAAGCAATCAAGCAATCAATCAATCAATCACGACGCATACCTCAAATTGATATACAAAATGTAGTTCGCATTACATTAGCACATATATACTATACACACTGTGTATGTATATTCTCGAGATTAAATTGTCTTTAAAAAAGTATCGTGTTTGATTTTTTGGACATTTTCTGTCTTATATGTATATGTACAAAAAAGTGTAATTGCGTAGTTCGGACTTTAAACGATATGAAGATATAATATCCAAGGTTTAATTTGAATGAACAAAATGTACAAAAAAAAAGGAAAATCATAATACTGGTACTCAAGTAAAACTGTTCACATTAAACAAATACTGTAATTATTAGAGTCATAATACTAGTTTACTAAGAAAAAAAAATTCATTTCGATAAAATCTTCTCGTGCTATTACTATAATTAGAAAAATACGTCCAATTCTGTATCTTACTGTATGGCGGATAGTACATGTATTTTGCGGAACTTGGATTTTTTGTTTGAGTTTTTTTCCTAGAATCATTTTCTGTTCTATTTTCACATTTTTCTGAACTTTATGTATTTCATGTTCGTCATTACGTTATCGATACCCTTTAAAAATAGTGTGAAGAGCTGGTTATACAACCATATAGCTGACATTGATTTAATCCACGTATGGCACCGACTAAAATGTCTTTGTCATAATAATAATAGTAAAAAAAAAGAAAATTACTGTCATAGAAATTGCCATATGCTGTCACCTTTTCATTGAAATTCACCTCTTTACATATTCATCAATCAACCATGATATTTCATATCAATGTACATTGTACAATAAACAATATCGACAAAACAGAACACTTAAATTTATATTACATATATAACCAAAAACGTTTGTATAATATACAATCAATATTATTAAATTAAAATGATATTTTATTCCAATGTACCGTTGATAATAATACATAAAAGAACATTTTATATCAATATAAAACCAATTACAAATATTAACACAAAAACAAATTTTATATCAATATACAATAGATACACAAAACAGAAAATTTCATACCAAATACAACAAATTACAAATATTAACATAAAAGAGCATTTTATATCAATATTCAGGTAATACTATTTAATAAAAAAGAACATTTTACATAAACATGTTCTATTATTCTTTATCTAAGATAATTGAACGTAACTAAGTGCACATTACAAGTCAGCGATTGAAAAGTTCCAATGCTGCGTACGGTTGTCAATGTTCTTGAATTTATATGAAAAATAAAACACCTTGCTGAGCGACTTAACTTTCACCATGTTTTTGTGTATAAATCCGCAAGACATCATTAGAAGTCTTCTTAGTTAAATCACTGACAATTTATTTTATAATTCACCATTATAGACGATAGCGTATTATTCAAATCGATCAGTCACGTAAAATTATTAAAACATCGACGTAACAAAAACATAAATTCTGTCTTCCACGAAAATGAACCCGACTCCATTGTTGTTATTAAAACAGGTATGTGACAGATAATAAACGAATCGATCATTAGAAATATCGCTACCATCACGCTAATACCAGCTAATGGATTTACAAGAAAATGTATGAATCACTATAATTAAGCAGAAATCCTTGTCATTCAGTCGCAATGTCCTAAAGAAACTCGTATGAATTGTGCTTTTAGCTCCGAGAAAAACAGAAATCATGATGAAATTTATACAGCAATTAGAAGCGTTCCTATCGCGCAATCCATTTCAAATTACGTTTTTACACGTGACTTGCAAATAAAAGGAAGCGCCATCGAATGTAACGCATGTAAAGACCATAAATTGGCCACAAACAGAGGATTTAAAACATTTTTTATTTTCTTAGAAAGCTATTACTTAAATACCATGTCTTTAATTTAACCGTTTCTTTTATCACAACTGTTGTTAAAAGCGGCATTACAGCCGCGGAAAATTCCAAATACAGCGTAAGTGACTGATTCACAAAGATAACACCACGCCTTATTTTTGAAATGAAACAACCCGTGCATTAACAGCGCCTTAAACTCTAGTACTTTGATACACGTGCCGTGTTCGGAAGATTCTTCTATTGCCTCAAGTATGTTTACGGAACAATCAAAGAATCCGATGACAGATTTAACAAGAGCGGCTTTCATAGGATAACCACCATCAAAGTTTTCTTCAAATATCGTACATTCAATTATCAAAATCAGCTGATACTTATCTAATTTTGGAAGGGAAAAAGGTATAAACGAATACATAAGCATTATGATCGTCATCGTCGTCATCATTAGCCGACATCACTACGGACAGTACCGTCATCATTGTTGTTAGCGATACTATCGTTATAATATACATTTTGTATGTACTGTAGTTGTAATATGTTTGATAATGCTTCTGATGGGGTAATATGATAAATTGTAGTTAATTAATATTGTTCGCAATTGTCATAGGACTGGTATATACGACCATTAACGACGTACATTACGGAAACAGCCGGAGTATGCCGACTCGAAGCAAAATGTTGTATGCAAAAAAATACGGTTTGTTTCTTTCAAAATGACGCCGTTACAAGGTGTAAACTTCAAAAAGCTTTTGACCTTTGGTGACTTTGACGTAGAAATGTATACAATTATATCATCAGTAAACGCTGTGTAACTTTCTCAAACACGATTATAATCGTCTTCTAATTGTAATGTAGCCAAACAAGTACTTGATTTAAGATAAACGTGCCGGCGTATTCTAACCAAGCGCCATACAGCGAACACTTCGTGTCTTGGATGACCAAATAGTTTTTGTTGAGCGGGTAGTTGGACATTCATAAAAGCATGGTCAAGTTTCAATAGATACACAACGAGCGCAAGGTATATGTAGGTAAAAGGAAATCCAAATTTATTTGGTAGCATGTAGATTCAACTACCCATGTGTATGCACAAATCCTACACCGAGTCTGTATCCAAAAATAAGAACAGTCTGCCCATGCTGAGAAAACAATACAAGCAACTAAAGGCAATGGACGTATAAGTATAAGTTTAATAGACGAAGACGGGGCGGTATATAATCAGGACATTTGTAGTTCGTGACGATGACCATGTGAATGAGACAATGATAAAATAATTACTTATAAAACTGTTGGAGACGAATTTTTCATCAAGAATTATGAGATATAATTTTACAATGACATGGACCAGAACATTTACAACAAAATGAGGGCCTCCAAGACGTCCCTGTCTGAAGGATTAAAACATCCGGTTCTTTCTAATTAGTCTACATTTACTCTGTACACAGAATGAAGTTTCTCAATTAGTGATTGCATTAATGATGCAAACGTTCTTTTTAATTAAATGCCTGAAATAA
Source organism: Lutraria lutraria (assembly GCA_964023205.1). Lineage (NCBI taxonomy): Eukaryota > Metazoa > Mollusca > Bivalvia > Venerida > Mactridae > Lutraria > Lutraria lutraria. Next base: position 25,865,377 of record OZ026843.1, read on the forward strand.
ACTTGAAGAAAGAAAGAAACAAGTGAGATATAATTGAACGAAAGTTATGTTTCAATACGATGAATGAGCAATTAATGAAAGTCCTAAATGAGCTGCGTAGACAGAAAATAGCAAACCAAATCTCTGCAGGAATGGAATTTGGGAGGCGGGAGGAATACGTACATGTACTACAATGATTTTGACTCTTAATTCATGAGTGGTTAGTTACATACATTCAAGTGTAATTGCATTGTAGCTTCGTCTTACGAAAGAATGCTACACCTTTAGATTTGAAAGCTTGGAATGATTTTGTTTGGCATTGCTGGACTTGTCTCGGTAAGCATTGCGCACTGGTAGGATTGTGTGCTTTTGGAAACCGTACGTTCGGCGCGCATAAATTTTGATGCAGACCAAAGTACTACATTTCTCTCTACACCCGCCATGTAGTTGTTAAAACTATAGTTCCCGTTCCATGTTGCAGTGTAAATTTATGTATGTTCAGTTTTTACGAGTATGCTGTCAGTATTTCTATAAACTACACCACTCCCTGTTCGTGTGCAGCAGGTTATATACTCGCGCCCTGTATTGCATTGTCTTATTTTTATGCATTGTTCAAAATTATCCCCCTGGGAAGTATTATATAATTTATTTTCAGATCAGAGTTCTCATTATATTAATATGAAACATCCTTATATTAAATATGAAAATATTATAAGACCAGATGCGAAGACCAAAGTTCATGAGAAGATGAGCTGAAACAGTTTGCCAATTAAAATACCTTAGGCAGTTGTTTGTCTGTTTTCTAACCTCTCATTGAGAAGTATTGCTTTATAAACATTTTTATCATGTTATTTGCAAAATCATTCATTCCTTTCTTTGTGGATTATTTACCTTCGTATTCACACTGATTTATTCCGACGCTAATTAACTTTTGATTGCTTCAAAATTAAATTTATATTCGGTTTTAACAATTCTCTGTCGTCGTCAATACAATATTCAATATAATAATGTGGATCTTTTCTATCAAAACATGTACATGTAGTTGTAAACTTCTTCGTTGTCTCTTTTTACTGTAAAATAACCTCCGCAATCAACCACTGCTCTCTTATCATGATCATTATCATCGTTGCTGTCTTTGACACCTCCCCGAATATTTTTTAACAATTTTGTCGTTTTTTCCTGTTCGCTGACATCATGTGTGACGTCATACTTCTAAGTTACATTATTTATTGAATGATACAAAAACATCGTTTTAAAAACTTTTTTGTTGTATTTAAAGTTATTGTAATATAACGTAAGCATAGGGAAAACTATCACAATGACGGCTGGCGTTTTGTGTGAGAAAGTCAGACAGCTACAAAACCTTAACAATTGATTTATAATACATACATATACAGTACAACCTCTCCAGAGCGGCCTCTCTTGAACAACAACCACCCTCAACATAGGTATGAGGGGTTCGGCCTCATCCGACCTACCTACGTTACATTTATATCTATACACCATAATGTAACTTAAATATCGTGTTATAAACATCACTATTATTATACTATCTGACTATAACTTATTTCCGGATCCGCTTGCAATATTTCAATCTTATTTCAACTAAATATAACTAGTTCATCATCGGACAGAGTTCGAACCCTACCCGGGCCTAGTGTCACATCTGGGATAGAAGTTTCCAAATGACACATCAATTGTTGGTGCTACGTTAATTAAAACGTCTTCAGAATGTCAATGTCATTTCATGTTCTCCGCTGAGCTGAAATGTTTCTGTTATTCATTTGAATATACTGTAATGACTTTGACTAAATTTTTAATTTCTAGTACATAATCGTTCGTTCCATGGTTTCCTAGTCTGGATTCCTAAGATAGATTCAGCGTTTCTTTTCATTCTAGTTGTATATTACCATAATAATTGCGTATTTTATACCAGTGGACAGTGTATATGTGTTTTCGAAAGATTTTCTCCTACTGTGGTAACGGTTGAGCTGAATATAAAAGATTTAAACAGACCAAAAACATCGGAATATTTTAGGACAATACAAAAACAATTCAACTTATTTGACGGCCTTCTTTTATAAATGATTACATGATTTTCTCTAAGTTACCAGGTATAATGTTGTATAATAAAACATGTAACATTATTTTAACCGATTCCTAATAATTCTAATATAAGTATTTCTATACAGACTCTTCTATAAACAATTTTAGTTAAACAGAATTTATTAAACAAAATTATCGTGAAAATGGTCGTTCTGAAAGAAATCAAATCACATCAGAATCCACCGCACGTGTTTCAGTCACCAAGCATGATCGAGTCGCTGCTGAAATCATGTCCGATATCTTAGCACCGCCCACTCTGTCATCTTGACGCTTTCATAGCAACGCCTCGACCTATCAGCGGGGCGCATTCTCAGCTGCTACGACTGATGTTGGTCTTTCTTAAGACAGCTTAGGATAACTATAATCATTTGTGTTTGTAATATAGCTGTGAGTATCCGGGGAGATTATGGATTAATTATTAATGCCAATGTTTGCTAATTGAAGGTAGTCCATTTGAACTGCGTGTAATCTCATGATTTTCAAACCATCTTCTTTTTTTGTAAGTATAATTTTAATGTTATATATTAAGAATATATTTTTTAATATAAGATATTTAAAAGGGGCAGCTGAAACAAATAAGGGCTTTGACTTTTGTGGTAAGGTTTTAATTAGTTTAAAAAACAAATAAGATGATTTTAATAAAAAATGATCTTCAAAACTGGCGGAAATAAAGTATACTTAAACAGATTCATTTATTTAATAAAACGTTTTCCGGTTACGTAATTACTTAATGTTTAGTACGCGGAAAGAAATCTTTTTAACATAATATACTTATATATGTATAAATGACGAAAGCTTATCTTATGATTTGTTTAATACAACTAGGATATTTTAGTGATATATTACATATATTATACATAGCGTCGGATGTAAAATTTCCGTCGGAAATGTGAATCATACATTTAGTATACATTAAAGTAAGTAATTCTATAATATTTCCTTTCGAATAGATGGATATTGTCAGTTGAACAATGTTTGTGTGTATTCTGTTCTATTCATAATCAGTGGTGACTTACTGACTAACAGGTTGAGGACATTTTTTAAACTTCTGTTTCCGCAATTTTATCTCTGAAGGAATAAATAATTGTTAAATCACACTATTTAGCGTTATACATGTGATAATTGACATTACAAAATACTATCAATTAATTAACACGTCATGGCATCGTTTACTTCTGTCAGATTATTTGGTCCAACAAGTATAAATGTGAATCAAGTTTTTGAGTTTCTTGTAGTAAAATTCTTTGAAGTCTTTTTTGTTTTGTTGAGATAGCGTAACAAACCACTTGTGAAACAAATACGTGAACGGGTGTATCTAAATTTTGCTTCTATAACAGTTCTGTTAAAAAGCAAAGCTTAAAGTTTAACTTGTTTTTTATTAAAGTTTAAAGTCATTACCGGTTACCCGTAGTGTTGTAATAACGGGACCGTCCATTTGTGGGACGGTTCGAGTGCGGAATTTACTCTTACCTGACAATCTAGATTTTCCAAGCCATCTGCAGCTCGGAAATTGATATCTGGGTATAAAATAATTATATGAAGCATTAAAATGCCTGTGCTCTGAGCTAACTTTGTTACTTAATTGTCGGATTTTTCTTTTTTTATGATTATTATTTCAGTACCTGAATGTGAACCGATAAAACGCTTGTTAATTAAAACACACAGAACCCGAGTACTGAAGTTATTTCTTCATTTTTTTCGCATAAAATTTTGAATACGTTTTAAGCCATAATTCGTACCTTCGCGTGATGCAATTTTAATGCAATTCTCACAGGATCCGGCCCAGTCCGCTATTATGTTCTAGATAATGGTACAGGGATCGGTCAACTAAAACGCCGTCGTCATGCATGTTTATACATTTTTGTATTTATATGAAAATTTGATCGAACGAAATTGAATGATACATAATGTTAGCATAACTTACAGTGTTCATGCATCCGACGGTAAGTCGTGATAGAACAGTATTTTGTTAATATAAATTGCCTCCAACTCAGAATTTGGACAATTTTAAGACAAACTGTATTTTTTCAGAAATAAGATTTCATACGAAACTAAATGTTCTAATTTTTGGTAGAAAATTTGTAATTGTATTCATGCCTTAAATCTTGAGAGATAGTTCGTTAGAGTTTCATTTGGGTAGGGATGTTTTTTGACATATGAAAACCTCGGCGTGTATCTAAGCGTTTATGATTTGAGTGTAACGCTTGTTAAATAAAATATCACGATATTATGTGGAGTGTTTAAATTTATGTATAATTACACGTATGTATATATTTTTTAATGTAATGCATATATGTGTATGTGTTGATTTTTTACCGTATTACAACATAATAACGTACCTAATAATGTACACCTGAAATAAAATTTCTGTTCTGTTCTGTTCTGATTTGTTGCATGCTGTAAAGTTTTTGTCCAGACCCATGCAACTATACTGAACGTAGTCTGAAATTCTTTATCTGGTCATTTCTTGTCGTCTTTTTGTTTAAGATGCATTTAACTTGTTTTTATTTAGTTGGGTCGCAGACCTAACTGAGTATTGTACGGACAATCCTGTTCTATTCGGTCTGATGTATAAATGTGACAAATAGTCCGTCAACAACCTTCCGTATGTTGCAGCTATATAATATCATGACTTAAATGTTAAACCCATTATTTATTTCTTGTTATTAGGCCTCGCTTAAAAAATCTTGATGTTTTTCTGTGGAATTTGTAGATTTCTTGATAGCTTGAATGTATAGAAAGCTACTACTCTCTCAATGTCAGTATCAAGCCTAAATCCTGAAGTACTCCTGGTCATGCGACCGTCCGGTCTGCTATGCCTCAGGTATAGGGTTCGGCGGTCGTCCGGTCCGGCGTTGGACCGGTCCGGTTACTGTCGTTTAGCAGTCACTTAAAATGTTTGTTGAATATGTTAAAGACTATAAATAAAACATAACTACATGCTTTAATTTTTATCTTAAGTGCTTACCTTTGCACATGCCGAAAAAACTATTAATGACTATTAAAAAATTACATAATCATTGAAAATAATTTCCGGATTAAATAATATCATGGCGTATTTACTTTTAGCATATTAAAAACGCAAATTACCTTTTAAACTAAATTAAAGTTATAATTCAAACGGACCCCATCAAGTGTGATAAATTGTTATTTAAATAGTTACATCAGAATGCCAGGCTCTTAGGGGTTTAAGACGTAGGACAAATATACGGTACAAAAATATAAAAGATTTTCTCTTGATTATACCGAGCTTAAGGTGTTTTAGTGATCCGGGTGAAACTTGGTATGATTTTCTGACGTTTAATTTATAAAATGTTTGAAGTAAACTGAATGCGAAATCTGAAAATTGTGTCAACACTAGTGTAGTCCATTTATACTTATATTTTCCGCACTTCCTGTCACAGTTTCAGCCAATCTTGCTCATACGACCAAGTGCGTTAAGCGGCTTTTTCGTAAGCGACCACTTCAAATGCCTTGCAGCAAAAATAAACACATACACAATGTATATGTAGGGAAATGAAACAATTACCTAAATATATGTCGCAGATAAATTACCTGAATTTTTAGGTTTTGTTTTAAGATACGGTTTTATTAAGAGACCACTTTTGTTGTTTCCCATTGGTGGTCTCTTGTTATAAGATTGACTGTATCTGGATATCTACAAGCTCTTAATGCGGGCTTATGTTTTCATTAAGCGAAGTCAAATTTGGTTAAAACTTTACCCGAAGCACACGTTCGAGACTGAACAATAATCTGGGGACGACGACACAACGTTAATCGTCTGGCTTAGGAAGATCGGACATCGCGACAGAGAGAATCACATTTCTGCTGGCCCCTTTTTTCTGTACGGACCCCCTTTTTCAGAATCTCTTATAAATATACAACAAATGAATGCTTATTTTTATGCGCAATGGTGTATGCGCGTAGGATACCATAAAGCATGATTTTATTGAGTACATAAATTATCTAATGCAAGTATAAGTTTTTCGCTTACGAAAAAAATATGACGTATAAATTCTGATTTCGTGTGATATTTGAAAAAGAATATTTTGTACAAGTTAAATAATAAAATTAAAAAAAATCTCTTACGTTCTAGAGCGTGCTCATTGTGTGTTCCCTTTATTTTACCTTTATTTAAATGATACCCTCTGATCGCATGTATACAGATAAATAATGTGAACAAGGGCGAATCTTAGGAAAGACAAAATATAGCCTTCATTGACAGGTGGCCCTTATTCGGAGATGGCCAATAACACTCCGGTTTGACTGTATTTCTTTATGTTAACGCCAATGTCCAAAATGATGCGGTCTTGTTTTGACGAAAACAGCTTTATATGTGCTGTTTCAGTCAAATGTATTGAATTATAAAGCTTATACGGCATTTTCTATCTTTTTGAAAAAATAGGTCATCCTTAAAAGCTTTTTGCTTTGCAGTAATCGACCGCCTCATTCAAAATTCACTTTTTAATGACGTAAACTTAGTGGCTTTTTATTTAAGCTTTTCGTGTTCAGTACAAGCCTAAAATGTTAACAAACAAGTGCCTACACACCTATCTAGTGTTAAAAGTTTGGTTCGCGTAACATTTTTTAAATATACAATTTGATGGGGTCTTTGTCTGGGTTAGTCTATATTCTAAAACTCTCTCATTGTACGGCTACTCTGGTAAAATAATGACCTGCATTAAACGACCGACTGGCCGACAAATGGCGACAATACTCAGTCAGACGAAGAACTGAATAAAATAATAAATTGTGTAAACCATTTTCCTTTCATTTGACCCCTGTTTTCGCAGCCACGACCATGGTCCAGTGCCTAGTACGATAGATTTGTATCAATGCGATCCTGGTTCGATTCCCCGGTCGTGGCAGGTCATATCATTCCATGAAAATTTGAAACAGTATCAATTTTCTTCCACATGTAGAAAACTAGCCGGATTCTTGTGGATGGGTAAGTTAGTACTGGTTAGAATACAGTCCATGAAAATTTGTTTGGTGAATCGACCGCTGTATATAAGAGAAAAATTGTTGAAAAACGACGTTAAACACAAATAAATACGTTTGTTTTTGCAATTTGAGTGTTATGGTTCCGGTTTTTTGTCCATTGACACACAGGGAACAACTATATTAATGTACCGTCACATTTTGATATAAAATTGACCGAAAATCAAGCATTAAACTGCTAATAAAATCTTGAAAGACGAATCTTAAGTTCATGCAGAATTTATTTCTGTTCAACGAAGAATCAAAATCTTTGATGCTTTCTTTAGAAGCTAAATAGACATATACACACAGAAACACTTAATTCACAACAGTATAAATAACGATTTTGGTTCATTGTTTTAACAAATGTAATCTCAATACATCTCAAGGACTATGTTAGAACAATTTAAAGTCTGATGCTCCCACAGTTTGAAACACCGTATGGTATCAAAGTTGTAGGAAGCACAATATATAAAAAGAACAATGAAGTGATTTCAATTTATTGATACCATTATGATATAGTATAAACATTGCTTCTGACATAATTAGTTGTAGAAACTATTTTGTATGAATTTGTAAAAAATGCTGATGTCAAATCCAATTTCATTTTCAAAGAAATTGTATTGATTTTTAAACACAAATTAAAGCTAATTATCGTAAAAGAACAATGTATAATTAATTCTATCACATTTAATATAGAAATATAGATATCAGATTTGAGATTATGGATCAATCTCAACTTTAAAACTTAGTGGAACCGGTGATACGGCTGTTTTCACCTTGAGTGCAATTAACTGACGTAAATAAATGTTGCAAACTAAGTATGCCAATGTCATTTGAGTGAAACTATATTAGTATGTAATCGCGAATTTGTATACATTGTATACATAAATGATATGTGCTAGTATACTAATATAATTACTACTTATATTCAACCCTTAAAAGATAAAACGAATCATGTACTGTACGGTTTAGTACTTATTTGAAGTGTATGTCTGTATCATTCATCAGTATCCTAACCATATATGGACTGAATATTACGCAACAATAATAGCGAATGTACTCGTATCGCTCAAAATAGCAAAGGATATCAAATTAGGCCGCTGAAGTGTTATTTTTGTGCCTTAGACAGCAATATTGCACCAATTCCTGGTTATTCCTAGGTTCATTCGCAGAATATCTCACGACAAATACTGCCAATGACATTTTCTATCAACCATCTCTGTGGGTAACCAGACTTTGGTACCCGAACTTTTACGCGACGGAAGTTTTAATTAAAACTTTCTGCTGGTGTACGCACAAAAATTGTTCGAAGTGTTCCGAATTAGTAATTAAGCATTTTAATCCTTACTTCCGGTTATATATAAAAACAACCAGTCTGTTTTATAACTGGAACCATTCGGACTGGTTTCCTCTCAACAGCATCAGATTTCGGTATTCGGTTTATTTGAGATAGATGCATATAAAAAGAATTGATAAAAATGTTAATTTCTTGGTGATTAAAACTCGTGAAATACACTTTTAACCAACGTTACGCCGCTGATAATTGACACAAATTTGCTTGTTTTGCAAGGTCGGCTAATTATTTTTGTTTTATGTTATGACAATATAAATTATAAGTTTTAAAATTCCAGTCTACTGGTAAAATTATAGAAAAACTCTCCGAATTTGAAGGTTGAAAAATGAAGTTTGAAGGGCGATGTCGTATACAAATATTGCTTTGCCAATGAAACTTTTATATAGTTTATTTTAGGTCATATAAACAATGATACATACAATGGTCCAATCGTGCTTATAAAGACCTTGACTAGAGGTTTTTTCGTGGGAATATCATGATACCGACTCGACAAACTAGAATACAAACTAAAATGTAAATCAGACTATTTTTTTATAAGAGGGGCTTAACTATTACGTGACAACGGAAAAATAAGCAAGAAACATATTGTGGTCAAATTTATGAGCTTGAATCATTATGAACTATTTATTTATTTGATATTGTATGAATATCTAAATAAAACACCACTTAATTAAATATACCTGTATGCCATTTTACGAACGCTACAAATATTTTTTAAAATATAATTTATAAGTATTAGTCCGGGATTTTTTTGCAAATAAAATGAACATCGAGTTAATGTATTTGACATTTAAATGTCGGCCTACTTGTATTTGATCTATTTGACCACACGGCTTCATAGGTTCATTTGATCGCATGACTTATAAGGTTCATTTGATCACATGACTTATAAGATTCATTTGGTCACATGACTTATAAGATTCAGTAGATCACATGACTTATAAGATTCATTTGATCACATGACTTATAAGATTCATTTGATCACATGACTTATAAGGTTCATTTGATCACATGACTTATTATGTTCATTTGATCACATGCCTTGTAAGGTGCATTTGATCACATGACTTGTAAGGTTCATTTGATCACATAACTTATTAGATTCATTTGATCACATGACTTATAAGGTTCATTTGATCACATGACTTATAAGATTCATTTGATCACATGACTTATAAGGTTCATTTGATCACATGACTTATTATGTTCATTTGATCACATGCCTTGTAAGGTGCATTTGGTCACATGACTTGTAAGGTTAATTTGATCACATGACTTATTAGGTTCATTTGATCACATAACTTATTAGGTTCATTTGATCAAATGACATATAAGATTCATTGATGACATGACTTATTAGGTTCATTTGATCACATGACTTATTAGGTTAATTTAATCACATGACTTATTAGGTTTATTTGATCACATGACTTATAAGGTTCATTTGATCACATGACTTATTAGGTTTATTTGATCACATGACTTATTAGGTTTATTTGATTATTGACTTAATAGGTTCAGATATAGACTGCAATATCATATATTTTCGCGTCTTGTTTTTCCAGGAAGAAACAAAACTCCGTTGATAAGGACGCCCCATGAAATTGATATCCTTGGTTACATGGACATGTCGGCACAGTCCATTGGTCAACGACGGGAAAATACAACTATTGACAGTAATCCAGTGTTTACCACTGATAACCAGTCAGACAGCGAACCCACTAAGGATGTAAGTGTTCTTTAACCTATTTAAGTGTAATATAATTCAAGGTATTAGAATCCTAGCTTCCATTTTTTTCTCAACATGTGATGGACAGATTTTGGAAATGTTTTTAAATTTCATAGGTTTCCATAATAGAAAATGATTAAACCATAAAAAAAACGATGACATTCCTTTGAGTTATTTCCCTTTAAAGTTGCACTGAAGACTACGGAGATTAACCCATTTTTTCAAAGATAAAAGAAAAAAAGAACATCCATTGTAATGGAAACTTATGGTAAAATGATGCAATACTACAGTATCAATTTATTTTGGTAAAGAAAAGTATAGATCACCGTGCAGTATCAAAAGAGATCAATATGTTTCTATTTTAACAAGGGCAGCAACTCTTATAATAATTTTGAAATGTTTCGTGAAATATTGAGATATCCGAGGAAACTATCAAATAAATAATGATAATTGGCAAATACTATTTTTGTAATATTAACATTTTTCAGTAGCATTGAGTAAATATGTCAGAAACGTACAATGTTAGGATCGTAAGACTTTAAAGGACAAGTCACTTCATTAAGCAATTTTATTTGTATTCTCTTCTTAGAATAGTACATGTAGAAACATTTTAAGATATCTTTCATACGTATATCAGCATAGTTTAGATTTATGCATTTTCGAAATTGAGGTGAGATAACACGTACGCATGTACTGTACAACCTCTCCAGAGCGGCCCTCTCTTAAGCAACAACCTTCCACCAATAACATCATGATTTCCCTACTGCAAGATTTAACTATTATTAATTCAACCTCTCTAGAGCAACAACCTCTCAACAACAACATACTTTTGCGACTCCCAATGGGTGTTGCTTTGGAGAGGTTGTATTGTAGTTAAAAATCGTTTCTTGCAATTATTCTGTTAAGTAAATAATGATTCGGCCTTGTTGAATCTTAATACACTGTACTTGAAAATTATTAGAAACATTTGTATATCATTCTAAGAGCCCTTGACTCTTTAAGAAAATGGATTAAGTATCAGATAGGAGCTCAATACAAGCCTCTCCACCTGATCCATGTCCTCGCTTTTTATATTCTTAACTCAATTCCATTTTTTTGCGTCGGTGGTTGATTATGGACAAGTATTTGTGGCGTTATTTTGCCTTTTCTTAATCTTGTGGATTTTTGTGTTGCGGAGATCAGGGCACGATACACGCCGTGAAAAGTTATTAAGCCACTTCGTACTTAACAATGTGGAAATGATCTTTTTTAAGGGAAACCCAGTTAG
>OZ026843.1:26565743-26695094 GCA_964023205.1 Lutraria lutraria
CGTATATATAAGGCAACACGGGAACTCCGTGGTAGCTAAGCTGCGGTTTCTGACCAGCAATAACTGGACCTTATTCGCTGTTATAAGTTCGAATCCAACCTGAGAACAGAGACATTAATCTTGTGAGGATGCTGTCCTGCTAGTTTATGACAGGTCAGGGGTTCAATCAACACAGGTATGGGCATGCATGTGGTCTCCTCCCATCGTTAAAATCGCCAAACAACCTTGGCCGTTTTCGCAAAGTTATTTGTGAAAGGCAACCTAAATTCTGACGCTTTAGTTTTGTTGCCCAGTATAACTTAATCATTCAACAAAGACAAGAGTGTCTATATAGGTGGCGCTGTGTGATTGACATTATCCAATCAAATGGATTGTTAGTCGAGCATCATTTCCCAGAGTTGTTTGTTTCTAATTGGTACTGGACTCCAGAGGTTTAATTTTCTAAATTGTATTCTCTTGTCAGCGGGACCATATCAGATTTAGTGAGGTTACAATTTACATTATTGTAGCAAAATTGCCGTAATGGAGACTTGCAGATACGCAAATAAGAAAACACCAGCGTTAAAAAAGACAAATAGGGAGAGCTTTAGAAGTTAATGTGAGTTTGAACTCTTGGCACAGCACATGTTCTTTATGCTTTGATCGAAAATAATATTACTGCGATTTTAGACAACCATCCGTCCTACTCTGATAATGCATTTGATTCTTGTGAATATGTTGACAGTAACTTACAGAGAGGCAGGTTGGTGCTGTAACAGAACTAAGATGCAGTTACGATAGTTCCGCTTTCCCTAGCCGTAACTCGCCCGGCGCACATACATTTTAATGCTAATCAAAGTACAGTGATACCACTGAAAACGGTAAATCTTTGAATTGCAGACAATTTTCAAGACCATTTTTTCAGAATTTCTTTAAAGTTCTCTTAAAACTGATCATGAAATTCTCAGAAAACCGGACCGTTACGTCCCAGTCCGGAAGGAGACCGTTTTTTAGGGCAGTGTCTGTACTACGTTTTTTCTACATGCGCCATGCAAATTTGTTGTGCAAGTCTTTGTCAGTTTAGTTTAAGAAAGTACTTTGATTACGTAACTGTTCGACGGCATATGACTGGAAAATATATAAAATCGGACGTACCCCCCCCCCCCCTCCAAAAAAAAAAACATGAAATGCAAAAAGATGATATTTTGTCTAAAATCAGATTCATGAAAATACGTAATATGGTTTGAAGTACTAATACACACTATTATTTTATAAATGATTTCAGCGACTCTGGTTCTAGAGCCCGTATTATAATCGCTCTGTTGGATATAAAACTACCTAATTGAATTTAGCTACGCGTTGATGATAAATTACATGTTTCACAATCAAGGTAGCGCGTTTTTTTAAAAGAAATTAATCATATAATAAGTACATTTGAGGCATAATTGTCCGAAAAGCGGTTGGAATTCTATTTTGTCTTAAAATTCCCTGTAATTAGTGAACTAACTTATCATTTCGCATTACGAAGCAACGTGTGCGGGCTCTTAATCCACTTCTAATTGTCAACTTACTGATTAACTCAATAAAGTCATTTGAGTGTCAACATTATCTCTTATCTTTAAAAAGCATATGTTGCAAACTCCGAATGCTAGTGCTGGTTCTAATTAACGATAAGTATCCGTTGATGGCCATAAATCATGTCAGCCTGTCCGGCGCTTGTTATTTTAGGTCGGGTACCAGCCAACGCTTTATGGGCAACAAGAGAAGAGTGCCACCCACATTTAGAAAATGAAAGTTTGAGTTTACATGTTAGATGGCGATTCCTGTATTTTGGTTGGTCAAATCTGTCCCTAGAATTAATAATTGCATGCAAATGCGAAATGCCCCTTGGTCACAGCGCTGTTGATTTCTAGAATTCGTTAAGTCAAGTTCGATTCTGTGTATATTTCATTTCATTACGTTTGGGCACATATATTATTGTTCAGTAAGTTTACTTTGTTTATTTGCTTTCGTTCGCAGGAATTATTTTTGTTTTAATAATTTTGTTCTGTATTAAGTACATTTTTACTGTTAATTGTGAATGCATGTAAACATGTTTTTCAATCAAGTAATTAATTTGTTAACATAACTAGATGCAGGATTCCCACCATTCTTTGTTGTAATTTTCTATTGTTTGTTAATTCTTGTATGTATGACATTGTATATTTGCTGTTTTGTATTTTTATGTTTTTCACTGAGAGTATAAATGTTTAACTTTCAGATAACCGCTATTCTACGTTATTCTACGCTACTCTACGGTACGCTACGTTATGTTACGATAGTGTACTTTGGATCATAATGTTATTCTTTGGTTATCGAAAATAAAAGAGATTGAAAATAGCGCGTGTGTTGCAACTATTTCTTGTTGACCCAGACACTTGGTGAAGCTGCCCACTACAGCCATGTAGTAGTGTCCCTGCTAGTTTACTCTCCGGAGAGTCACACCGAAGAGGTACCTGTAGGTGCAGGTATTGTGCTACAGCATGAGCAAAAAGATATCTGTGTTTTTTAACGACTGAAAAGTTGCATTTTAATGGCTATCTTTGTTTATTTATCGAACTTAGCATATTATTTATTTCATAATTTATTTTGATAACATACTCCATTTAAAATGAGAAGCATGATCGTACCAGTTTCTCAGTTTCCTTTAACCACTATAAGTAAGCTTTGCGCAGGAATTGCCAGTTCCCTTTTGAAAGAAGTTCGTGAAAACATGACTTCTTGAACTATTCTTGTATATTTCATGAATAGTTCATGAACTATGACTAACTGTTTAACTGGGGTATAATGATAATAACGTATGATTTATTTTGAATAAGTACCAGAATACATGCACACTTGTGTATTTTGGGTTATTTGCACGTCGGTGTGTGACCAAAATGCATTTGAAAGCAGGGGTAAACCTCAGAAAACTATAAGATAATTTTCCCTTTGCAAGTTTCGCCGCTTAATAATTGAGACAGTAATATTACGCTATACATATACTAGCAAGCCATATAGTTTTCTGCGGCCAGATCGGTAAGGATGATGTATTTTGATGCAGTTTGGATGCTGACCGACTTTATTCCGGTGTATGTTTATTTTCTAGTCCAAATAATTCAGGAACGTAGTGCTAGATATACGTACATTTATACCTGAACTAATAATTATTGTACTCTACAGATTAATATCGAAACAATTTAGACTTGACGATATCTGTCCCCCGAGTTCATATAAAGGATAAAAATTACAGCGTCGGAAAAGTTTTACTCTTTGGCTATGTAATTCCCGACCAAATCTGTTGGGAACAAATTTGCTTACACCGAAATGAGACTGGTGCTTGCTAAAACTATATGGTACCATCAAATATCTGCTCCAATTGATGTACATTGCATATGAACCAACCAATATATACGTCCACAACGGCATATGATTAAATTATGATTAAACCATCGGAAATCGGGTATACTACCGGTTAATTTAACCTGACCGACTCTGCTACGTATTAGTTTATGTACAGTGGTATTCTTCGGTGTTATTGCTTTTCCTCATATCGCTTGTTGCAAGTAGATAAAGTCTAATAATAGACGAGATGAAGGTCTAACAATAGACGAGACGAAACAATAACTCCGAGGAGTGATATCGATATTTTTGTTTGTTTAGGATTTAAAAACAATTAGATTAGATCCATGAAAAATATCTCAAATAGTATCCATACTTGAGAAAAAAAATCTTCGTAATACTGCATTAGTCAGGTTCTCGTCATTCTTACAGAATGGTGGTATAAACTCCAATATAATCATAAGCCAGACCGATTGCCCACAGGCAAATCACTAAACACAATCCAACATAATGATTCAGGTTCCATTTTTAGAGTTTTCTGCTAGTAATTCAAGTGCCGAGTAAACAACAACAGTACCACTTACTTACATAAACACTTGGGATTTTAAAAGAAATCTGGTATTAGATTTCTATTTAATAGATATATATAGATAAATATGTTTACTTTCAAATACATTAGGCCGGAGGCCTACGTGAACATAATATACAATGTATATATCTTTTTATATATATTTGTGTATACAATTATATTTATATACATGTACATTACAATAGACGTAACAGAAGATTAACAAGACATTTTCTCATTGTTGACGCTGTTAAGCAGCACTATTATAGACAATATACATAAATAATGGTGCAAAGAGAAAGTGGTAAACTATCTTTGACTAACAAGAAAAGTCTAAGCATATGACGTGAACATAGCATGACGATGGAGGTAAACAACAATACACACTAAATAATTATGATAATATATCTGAAAAAAAAAAATGACTGAAAAAAGAAGAGAAAAGACGAGTTTAAATTACATTAATTTGACTACACGGGTATGACATAAAACATAACATAACATGAAACTATTTAGCAAAGAAACATCAACTTGCTATAAAATATAACAAAGTATAAAATAACAAAGACAACATATTTAAATTTGCAAGTAATTTCAACACTAAACACTAACTACAAAAATCAAGATAATGTATACATATTTAAGACATTCGTCTTCAATTTTATTACAGGCTAGACATTTCTTCTTTTCTATTGGTTGTGCCATCAACCTGACTCTATTTTTAAATTGTTCGACGAAACTTTTAGTCTTATCATAGCTTTTCCCGTCTGAATCTGATGCGAATGTCTGACAAGTCGTTTATAACCGAAAACATGTTATAGGGGCTATCCAAAAGTTGGTGGACAATGTTTATAAAATGAATATTTCGCAACAGATCTTTCTGATATTTAATACATACAAATTTTAGTTCAATATGAGCTGGAATACAAAATTTCATACTGAAAAAATGAAAAGTTACTATGCTACAAACAAACAAAGAACACTATGTCTGCAGATCTGCGTCCATTGTCAATAACGTCACGTCATAAACGTTAAAATGTGTCACACTTTTTCAAAGTCCTGACCACCTACAGCGACGCATTTACGGTGGCGCTTTACTCCATGAGAGAAAACTCCATCAAAGTAATCTTTCTCAATGGTGAACAAGTATATGTCTGAGATGTTTTACGTATCTCATCAAAACTGTTGAAACGCCATCCCTTTGAGCTCAGATTTTAACTGTTGAAATAAGGCGAAATCATACGGATCAGATCAGGCGATGATATGGGAATGTTGAAAAATCTTAGCTTCCATCTGAATCTCCATTGTTGTCTGTAACTCCTTGGACACATAGGCTGGTGCATTATCATGGTGAAATATCATCTTGCCACTGTAACCATCCGTTCACTATTTCATATGTAATGTTATGCGGCGGTCACTGTTCACAACGTCGTGAACGAGTTCAACGTCAGTTTTCCGGCTTTTGGTGATGGGTCATCCAGTGGTTGTGTCATCCCTAACCGCCTCACGTCCTCGCTAAACTTTTTATGCCACTAGTGCACGAATGAGCAAGCCACCTTAGGCTTTCCGGAAGCTTCTGGCATCAATTACATATCCTGCGTTGGTGTTTTACCGAACTTGAAACAGAGTTGTATGACCGCTTGCTGTTTCATCTTGTCTTCAGACGTCATTTTGGCATAGTATGACGCTAGGATTAAGGCATGTTATTCACTGCTGACACACCCAAACGTTGGTTTGAAACGACGTCATTAATGGACAATAACGTCAAAATAGCATGGTTACATTTTAGCGCGTTTTTGATATTGCAAATGTTTGTTATTAGGTATTAACAACAGAAAACAGTGGAGAATTTTGAGCTGCCGCACTAAACGGACACCAGTGTTGCCATAGTTACTACAATACGCACAATTTTATTTGGATTGCTAAAAGAAATATGCAACTTGCAAACATTGAAATATAGTTTATCTGTTGCAAGTATTGGACTATTTAAACGTCAAATTTAGAAATAATTGAGGATGTCCACGAACTTTGGGATAGTTAAAGGGAGGCTATTCAATCGGTATATCTGTTTTAATATGAATATACGAGTTGCCTCCCCTAGTACATTTATGAATTACGTAGAATTCCGTTTGACCCGAGTGAACTCGACCTTTTCAGTAAGACATTATGTCGGTTTAGACGAACTGTATGTTGCCACTTTGATAATTCGCTTTTAAGACGTTATGGCTTAATATAAACTCACCAAACATCACAGATCTGTCAAATAATCTTTAAATTTCGCCGCTTCTGTGCGTATGAAAACATAACGGGGGCACTCGCAATCGATTGACGGAAGTGACGGAGGTTCCTGAAAGGAAATCCGTGACTCACGCTTATCTATCTCTGATATCATGACATCCATCAATCGGAAAGATGGCGAGTGACTTACCTTTATGTTTTTTTTAAAACGCACAGTCAAAAATTTGAAATTTTCGAGTGAAAAAAGTTTAATAGCGAGTTTAAAATATCTTTAAAGGTAGTAAAAGCAAGGACTTATAATACATGTATGTATATAAGTCCTTGGTATAAGTATACATTTTCTGTTACCGTGTTTAGTTGCCTACACGTTGCACTATATACAGTGTGGGGAATCCACGTGACCTAGTGACGTCACAATGTTATCGTTACAAGCGCATTTTCTGTCAATTAAACTAGGAAAACATCATGTAAGTGCATTATTTTTCGTTTTCTTCTAAAGCCACATAACTGTTGCAACTCCTTACATAAAGGGCTACCTCCGGTTCAGAATTTTGTCCCTGAAGACCCTCTACTTTTTTACTGATTTTGTCCAAACCGTTTTCTAAAATTTTCTTGTAAAAATAACGTTCATTTTCATAACACTGTCAAACGGTTTGGACAAGAAAAGCAAAAAAGGAGAGGGCCTACAGTGACAAAAATCTGAACCGGAGGTAGCCCTTTATGTAAGAAGAAAATGAAAAATAATGCACTTACGTGATGTTTTCCTAGTTTAATTGACAGAAAACGCGCTTGTAACGATAACATTGTGACGTCACTAGGTCACGTGGATTCCCCACACTGATATATGCGTTAAATATTTTGTACTGCGTTGCAATAACAAGGAAGTTTATAACATGTGTTGGAAAATTCGAATTGTCGAAGTTCTTTCCCTTCTATATAATTATATAATTATGGGTTACATGTTACATGGAATTTCTTTTTCTTGACAAACCCCTTTGCACACAGTACGGGCGAAAGTTGAAGATGAGTTTAGATTAAAAGTAATGCCTGCATGGGTTTAAAACACGCGAACAGAATGCCTATTGTGCCATATTGGTTTATAGAAGATCAACCAAACATAATATCTCTGTCAAATTACTCGCAATGAACTTTTTACATTCAGTTCATTTAAGTATAAAATTACAATTATTGTTTAGTTTTAAAATCTATGAATTGGTGAAACTTGATATTACCAGTCAGCCAGTCACGGTACATTAAAAGTCATTGTTTAATTCGAGATCGTATATTATGATATTGTGTATTACCTGTGTTTTTCTTATTATTGATTATAGTTTCATTTCAATCAATAGTTAGTTAAAATAAACAAGCTTTGTATGAAAATAATACCACAATACACGCAATGCACCTCGACTTTGTATCTATTTTGCATACATTCATCTGAAGTATTGAGTTACATCATGATATACAAATGTATCATGTCATTTTTGAAGACGCAGGATTTGTCTATGTGTTGAATTAAATACTGTGGCCGATTCACCGATCCAGTATTCATGGACTGTTTTCTAACCAGTACTAACTTACCATTCCACAAGGAACCAGCACCTTCTCCACATGTGGAGGAAGTTCGATATTGTTGCCAAATATTCACAGAAGGGTATGACCTGTCACAATCGGGAAATAACCCGGATCGCCTGGTTACAAATCCAACGTACCCACCACTCGACCATCTCCTGTCCCGAATTAATTATGCAGACTTACCTGTTGATCTTTCCCTTAAACTATTTGATAATACGGTCTTACCTTTACTTACCTTCGGATCTGAAATATTTGGTTTCGAAAATACTGATATTCTAGAAAATGTCCATAGAGACTTTCTTAGAAAAATCACAGGAGCTAGGAAAAGTACTCCCACTTACATGCTATATGGAGAGTTGAGACGTTTTCCTATTGGTATTATTATTAAAACACGAATGATATCTTTTTGGAACCGCCTCGTGACTGGTAAATCTAAAAAAATATCCTCTCAAATATATAATTTTAAGATAAATCAAAATTTCCAATACAAATGGATTAATAAAGTAAAAGAAATATTAGACACATGTGAGAGAAGTAACGTGTGGAACTTTCAACCCCTTCATAATACATCTACATTACATAAACAGATACAACAAACTCTTCTGGATCAATTTAAACAGTCTTGGAATGAACAGTTAAATCAATCAAATAAAAGAAATATACCATTCATTTAAAATTTACCATCGTCTCCCAATAGAAACTGGGCGTTACGACGGAACTTTAATACACAACCGGACGTGTACATTATGTAATACTAATGAACAACATTTATTTACTGCATTGTCCGTACTTCAGTACCGAACGATCGAATTTCTTACAAATTAATCCCTTTTTAAATTCAAATGTTTTTTAATGTTTGCTTCACTCATATTATGCAATGCCAAAATCCACAAAAACTAAAATGTATTAGCAAATTTATGTACTTCATAATGAGTACATTTTGATAATGTATATGCGCCAATACCTCGTTTGTTTTAAAATTTATCATTTGTATGTTAGCTCTCTTGTCTGTTTTTCTGTAACTTAAATGCATATAAAATGTTCTCTTTTCCGTATTGTCAATAACAAATTAATTTATACTGACCATGTAAATATGTATGTTCAAACATTATATTCACAAATACCCTTTTTGCACACCTGACCAAACGCTTTGTAAATATGTTTAGCCATTTTCCCCATACTGTATATATAGTTAAAAATCTGTGAAAACTATAATATCGATGTTCTAGACAAATCTTACGATGGAATCTTAGCTGTGAAATTCACTCATAAAGAGACAGACAATGATTTTGTAGTGTATTCATGCTACCTACCACCTGAAAACTCAACACGTGGTCGAGATGCACAGTCCTTCTTTGCACATCTACTAGCCCAGATATACTTACATAATGACTGTGACAGTATGTTCATTTTGGGTGACATGAATTCGAGAATTGGATCTCTGTCGGATACTATCGATGTGTGCGATTCGGTTCCCATACGAAAAAATATTGACAATAGCATTAATCAACACGGGCATGAATTCCTCGATTTCCTGAACGAATCGAAATTTTGCTTATTAAATGGTCGCTACAATGAGCACTTTGATAACTGGACTTCGTTGTCGGTCAAGGGGAAGGCAGTCGTTGACTATATTTGTGTACCACATGATGTATTCAAAAAGTGCGCAGACTTCAGAGTTATAACAGTACAGTCAATTATCGACGCTCATTCATTGTACGGATTATTAGGCGCGAGATCAAGATTACCAGACCACTGTGCTTTGATAACAGAATTTGAAACACACTATAATGATCAATGTTTACGGGATCAGACAACCAACAGTAAACCCCGTTATAATTTGAAACGCTTACCTGCAGACTTTATGACTAGTGATATATCTAGACAGGCAATCGCACACATCATAGACTCTATTGAAAACGCCCGTGAATGTCAAACCGACATTGATTCAATATATGAGAATTTGTGCAGTACGATAAAGCGCGAAATGGAGGCTAATATACCCAAGTACGGGGGCACAAACAGAACCAACAAACGTATGAAACACAAGAAACCATACTGGAACGATGAATTGCTAAGTCTTTGGAACGTTATGAGAAACGATGAAAATATATACTTAAAGTGTCGCAGCGACAACCAGATTAGAGCCCACCGTCGTATGAACTATGTAAAATCGCGTAATAGATTTGATAAATGCCTAAAACAAACAGAGCGTGCTTATAGAAGGGCTAAAGCATTCGATATTGAAGAAATGACTACATCAAATCCTAATGAATTCTGGCGCAAAATACAACAGTTGGGGCCACGTAAAGATAATAGCATTCCGGTTGAGGTTGTTGATAACTCCGGTAACAGTGTGCATGAAGAACATTTAGTGTTCGATAGATGGAAACATGACTTCTTTAACTTGTATAATTGCAATGAAAATAGTGACTTTGATGAAATACACTACGATCGGTCTAAGTTACATAAAGTGTTACTAGAGAATAACATGGACGACCCACTGTACGAGTCAAACAATGAACTGAACTTTGATATTAAACTGGAAGAAATCGTCTATATTATTCAGAAATCCCGGAACGGTTCTGCCTGTGGATTCGATGATATTCCATATGATGTTTTGAAAAGTCCGGCGATTGCTGTAACTCTGAAACAGTTATTTCAGCTTATATTTGACTGCAGTTTCATACCATCTGTCTGGCGGAAAGCAGTCATATGCCCACTGTTAAAAGATCCAAGCTCCGACAAACGCGTCCCAATGCACTATCGTGGAATTAGTTTACTATCTTGTTCTAGCAAATTGTACACGTCACTACTGAACAAACGTTTGACAGATTACTTGGAAAACAATAACATCCTAGCGGATGAACAAAACGGTTTCCGCAAAGATAGGTCGTGTGAGGACCACGTATTCACTTTAAATAGTATCCTGCAGAATAATAAAACTGTATTTACGGCATACATTGACCTGAAGCGTTGCTTTGATTACATCGACAGAGATATGCTGCTTTATAAGCTACTGGTCAATAACATTGATGGCAAGTTATATAACTCAATCAAAAGTATATACGCAACCTCATTTTCTTGTGTAAGAATAAATAGCAAGCTCACAGATTGGTTTGAATGCTACACTGGTGTGAAACAGGGCTGCAATCTTTCGCCAACGTTATTTTCAATATTCGCCAACGATTTGGTTCACGAAATCAATGCTCTGGGTCTTGGTATACCGGTTGGAGACATTAAACTCTCTCTCTTAATGTACGCAGATGACATTGTCCTTATGGCAGACTCAGAAGATAAATTACAGTCAATGTTAGACACTATGCACGCTTGGTGTAAACGCTGGAGAGTTTTGATTAACGCTAATAAATCAAAATGCATGCACTTCCGGAAGGGCAGAACTGTACGAAGTGACTTTGAATTTAAAATTGGCAATAATACGTTGGAAACAGTAGACAAATACAAATACCTTGGTGTTATATTCCATGAGAAGAATGACTTTACAAATAACGGTGAATCACTTGGTAAAGCTGGCGGTCGTGCTCTTGGTGCTATCATCAGTAAGATACACAACATGAAAGAGTTTGGATTCAAGTCATACGAAAAATTATTCTCGTCGTGCGTGATTCCCGTCCTGGACTATTGCTCTGGTGTCTGGGGCTTTAAAAAATACCCACACATTGAAAACGTGCAAAATCGGGCAATGAGATACTTTTTAGGTGTTCATCGTTTTACGCCAATTCTAGCTATGATAGGAGACACTGGGTGGATTCCTGGTGTTTACAGACGATGGGGCAACATGCTACGTTTGTGGAATAGACTAATTCTCATGGATGATAATCGTATTACCAAAAAAGTGTTTCTGTACGACTACGCAAAGTGTAAAAGCAACTGGTCACATGAAGCTAAACAAATCATGTCATCACTTGACTTAACTGCAAATTATGATCAGAAATCAGTTGTTAACTTGTCTCATGCTCGTGAACTACTACAAACACACTACTCGGGTATTTGGTCAAGAGATGTTGGCAGTGTCTCAAAACTCAGGACGTATCGCCTGTTCAAACACAGTTTTAAATGCGAGGACTATATCACTTTAAACCTGAGCAAAAACGAGCGATCTATTCTAAGCCAATTCCGATGCGGTATTCTAACACTTAGAGTAGAAACCGGGCGATATGCTGGTGAACAGCCTGAACAACGTTTATGTAAGCTTTGTTCTTCAAACACCGTAGAAGATGAAACTCATTTCCTTCTGAATTGTGAACTCTATGATAATCTGAGAAGCGGAACGTTCAGTGATTTATTCAGTAACAGTACACATCTCCAAATTAACGATAGACTCGCACATATTGTACTTACGCAACCAAGAAAATTGGCTAAGTTCCTTATTTGTGCTTTTCTTAAACGAAGAAACACTTTATTCACGTGATATATTGTTACAATGTTTTTGTCTGCAGTTTCATATTTATATGTTGTAAATATCCATGAAAAAACTGTATACGTATGCATAATTACTGTAAAATGTTATATTGTATACAATTGCATATAATTATTGTTTAAACATTTAAAACATCACACGAAAAATTATTAACAAAGCTAAATATTTTCTCCAGTAAAGTTTAGACTATATACATGGCTTCCTGTGTAAATTGTAATTATCTCAAATAAGAAGCAGATTACATAAATATTGCATGGTATTTACACCTTCAGAATTATATTATTAAATACATTTTAATTTTCGATTGACAAGTATTAATGCTTCACTAAATAATGTATGTTTTTTCTTTTGTAACGTTATTTCATAAATAAGTATTCCACAACTTATCTGTTAATACTATTACATGTTCCTAACATTTTGAGTATAAATGATACTTTGTTAAACTTGGTGACATATTGGCCCAATGGGCCGGGTGCCCGTATTTCTGTATTTTGAAACTTATATTTGTAAATATGTTCATGCACATGTCACAATAATAAATAAATTATCTATCTATCTATCTATCTATCTATCTATAGTATACTTGGGAGAATAAAAGATATGTTGAGTTGAGTTGACAAGATAGTGGCCTTATGTGTTACATCTATTGGTAGTAATCATTCTGTTAACGTTTGGTAAAAATCGCGTGAAAAACATAGACAAACACAAACCTTTACGTTATTTGTGAAATGAAGGGAAACAACGCTGGCAAACATCGTCGAATAACAATGTGCTGTATGATTTAGTCTTAATCATTCTGTGAAAGTTTGATAAAAATCGCATGTAAAATGTTGGTGGAATTGTATACAGAAACATCAAAAGTGTTGAATTGAGCAAAGGTCCAAAACTTGTCAATTTTGTTTGAGAGCCGAATAATGTTGTAATCAGTATGTAGAGGTTTGTTGATAATTGCGTACGATTTCGCATTTCTGCATTTGTTTGTGAATTAGTTTAACCATTGCATTATGGATATAGAAAAACGTAGTATTTTGGTCCGCATAAAAATCCATACGTGCCGAGCGAGTGACGGCTAACTATTGTTCAGTTTCCAAAAAATGGAGACTTCCCCCTCCACCTTGGTTGTTGGTTCGTAGTAGTTTGTTTCTTCAAGCTTGTTGAGCTTTTGATTTTTTTAGCAATTATTTTGCTTTTTATGCGCTTGCCATTTTTGATCGTCTGTCATTAGATGGGGTATCCATATGGCAGAAATCTATCTTACTTTCAAAATACTCTTCAGAATGACATATATTTTCGATAGTGAGATGCAAACAACTTTTATTGGCAGTATCGAGAATCGTATAACTGCCATCTGTTTCCACCGTTTTCCTAACATTGGATACATTAGTTTAGCCCGATATAGACACCGGTCGCCTATAGAATTCACACCAAATCCCAGCAAAGAATTGCATCAATGAATGACGAACTTTTATGTAGGATTTAATTCCTTCAAAATTCTCACAACGCTTTCCAACCATTCTTTTGAGCAGTGCAGGTCAACGAATAGCTCTCTTGAAATGACGAGTTTTCTCAATTATGTGTTGAACAAAAGCTTCATGTGTATACCATTGTAAAGGTATTCAATAGAGCTATCCAGGCGTATCAATATCAATTAGTGAAGCAACAAATTAGTTTTGTGTTAAGTGTTACATACACAAATACATGTAGAACATTCCTCGAACTCCGAATGCTTGACATTCATCCATCAAGAATATAAAACATTGTGTCAAGTGACTTGACTATAAATTGAAGACAATGAATACAGTAGGATTAGGGGCAAAGAAGTTTGTGTTTGGATCAGTTTGTGTGTTTGGAGTTGCATTATTTTTACTAAAGTTACATACTTTAAGAAATATGCACGTTCATATAAGTACATGTAAGTACTTAATAATGTTATCCTTATCTTTTTCAAACTGCTTTCAAAAGACCTGAGCTCATACGATGTTACAAAAAATGGCTTGACCGTTTTCATTTTGAATTTATTTTATTTATATACTTGTATGAAATAAGCTTTATAAGGAAAAATATCGATAACTTTTAATTATTTAAATGTTTTTCTGTTCTGATATATTTTGTAATTGCGTGTAAGGTATGGGACGTTTTTATAAACACGTGAACTGCTAATTTGGTCAAATTGACTTACAAAATATTTTAAACATGTCTTAGTGCAATTTAATTCTTTATGTGAGAAAGTAGGCAGTTGCTTAGGTAGGATCGGAATCTAGTACTGTTTTTTCACAGGAACAATAGTAAAGTTGATTGTTCGCCTCATATGACAACAACTGTTGAAAAGGGGCGTAAAACTCGATATAAACAAACACAAAACAATTTAATTCTTTATTGCGATATAAAACGCCACCGTCCCACACCACACAAACATTATAATAATATAAATGGAAATCACTATGTCACTAAATCATGAAAAAGAATGAATTCTAGAAGATTTATTAAACTTATAATTGACACATAAAATTAATAAAAGTAATTTTACTTTTTGTTCCCTCATTTTTTAAAGCACGATAAATGAACATATAATGGCCTCGCTTGAAAATGCCGAACGTTCTTTTTACAAACAATAAAATAAAGAAACATAGAATTTCTTAGTGTTCCACCATGTTTCTATTTGATAGACAATACAATAAAATGCCGAAGCTGCAAAGCGTTTATGTTCGTGCTTTTTTTACCTCCTTGCTCAGGTCAATTGAAATACGGCAATTTTGTCTCATTGCATCATTGGCTATATATAGAGTTCGGTAAAACATCAAATTTGTAAAAAGGGCATGTTCGGCATTGTGAAGCGAGACCATTGATATCAAAATTAAGAACAAAATTTCCTGAAGAAGACATAAGATTGTAAAAGACCGAATACATGACATATATAAGTATTGAGATGTACCGTGGACGTAATTAAGCATACAGATGGCATATAAAAATGAAATAGATTTAATGATAGGTACAACTTTCAAAATACAAACAAGATATGAATATATGTCTATCTGAACGATACATATGTTGTAAAACGACTGAATACATGGACGGTATAAAAAGTGCTAAAACAATATATTAATTGTCTAAAAATTCCATAGTTTCTACCCTGTTCAATCAACAGATTGTGCGTTGTGCTTCTATATGCGACTAAACATGCCCATAATGAACTTATATTAATGTCTATTACTCATTGTTCAGTTCTATAAACCAATTTTAAATTAGAATAGTGATACAATTTACATCGTAGATCTTATGTAAAATAAATGATTGGACTTAATAATTGACGATATTTTTATACTTTTAGCAATTGGGAGCTCAAAGCTTAACGACATGGGAGAATCAGGTGTTTTTAATGATGTTTACCAGAAGAGAGTTGAAACAATCAAACAAGTGTGCATAGAGAGGGATATTCAGACTGGCAATTATTCCAAACCGTCTTTGCTTTACTCTGACAAACATCGAATAGCAAGTCTTGTTGTCCCGAAGGCTGGTTCGACAAGTGCTGTGATGATATTTAGAATACTAAACGATATGGCCTCGGAAAAAGATTTCAAGGCATCCCGTTCTTCAATGCACGGTAGTAAGGTTAATAAAAAAATAAAGAAACATTTTGATCTGGAATCACTTTTGGATTACACGATTCTCATCCCCGCACGTGATCCCTACTCACGTTTGTTTTCTGCATTTATAGATAAAGTGCATTTGGCAGACAATGTTAAACTCGTTCAAGACGTACTAAAACGCTCAATCAAACACGGGAACATCGAACAATGGTGGCGATATGATGTGACATTCCAAATGATTTTAAATTACGCGTTTGATCAGACTGTTTCAAGTCACACGCTCGCCAGCCACTTTAAGCCCCTGTTTAAAGAAAAGGTTTACACATGGCTGTGTTCACTAAGTAATTATATTGTAATTAAACAAGAAAGCTTTTCTCAAGATTATGAATACGCGCTTAATGTAGTCAAAGCAGGAACAAACAAAATGAAAAAGGTCAAAGATGTTTTACATTCGCGTAGAGTTGACACAACAGTAATCGGTGTAATAAAAACTGAAATGAAAAAAATGAATGGAAGATTCCACAGTATGGGACAATTTAAGAATGCAACGAATAGATACGATGCATCGGTTCATCTATTGGGAAGAATCTGGAAAACATTTCAAATTCAGGGTTATATTAATGTTAGAAGTGATTTTCCACACGAAAAGTTTTCTTCAGAACGATTTGTGTTAGACGGCAACTACATTGAAAAAGTAATATTACAAGAGATAAAAAGAGACCCACTTACACCGAAAGAAAGTAAACGACAGAGGCATGAAGCGATGTTAACAGCGTATGGAAACATTAAAGAAGATACAATTCGTATGATCCAAACAATGTATGAACTAGATTTTGAAGCGTTTGGTTATAACCGTACGTTACCTTCTTAATCTAGATACATCAAATATGTCCGTGGATGCAACTTTGACAAAAGGCTGGTAAAAAAACAACGAACAGCAAATAATATTTAACGCCGTTAAAAAGAATCGCCTTCAGAAGTTTGAATATTTGTTGTGTATGTGATGACCCCGTCAGTATGTAGAGCTTACTTTGAGTTAAAGTTTTACCCGGATCTTCCCCATCCTCATGCATTGACCATAAGATGATTACTGGTTTGCAACATAGTTTGTGTTCATGCATTTTGTGTATGCTTGTTTATTAGTATGTTGTAATGCGCCAAGTGTAGGCTGCAACATTTGTGCTCTCTTATTTTTGGATTAAAACCAACAGAATTACTGCTGTGATTGCTGTGGAATTTGCTCTGAATGTTTATGGAAGTATTCTGTTTGTATGCATGTACTTTTTGTGTTGAAATTGTTTGTAGATTTTGTGAAATTTTGAGTTTTGTGTGAATAATTTACTTCTTAGTACAATTTTTACATAAAAATATTAATGTGTATTTGCCTCAGGCAAAAATGGTCCATAATATACCAGAGATTATACAATACAATAGGGATAAGGAAATCATCACCTATAAAACCTGATCACCATACAATGACAATATTAAAACAGTTAGAAATACTGACGTTTAGGGGTACAAGAGGGGGTCGGTATAAACGCATATGTGACCCGATGGTGTAAATTTGCAAAACATTCAAACACTTCCCCAAGAAATATCTACTACAGTGCCAAATCTATCTTCTAGAACCAATCCTAGAAATGAAAATAATTCCCAACCTCATGATCTGAAGAGGATCAAATGTGAATCGTTCACTGTTTGCAAAGGCCAAACTTATATGAAATGTATTGTTTAAATCCAAGGTCAGTCAAAAACAAAAGTCTTGCCCTTTCAGATTACATATCATCTAATGACAATGATATTGTTGTTGTAACTGGAACATGGCTCGGGGGACCCTCCGACAAATCTTGCATTGCTGAACTTGTTACCAATAGTTCCAAAATCAAGCATGTCCCTCGCTATGGAAGTTGAGGGGGAGTTACAGTTGTATATAAAACTGCTCTAGATATTCAGCTTCTAACTTTGACCAATGATAAAGTTTTCACCATTTTTGAACACATGGAATGCATTGTAGCCATCAGGCACTATTCTCTGCGTCTGGCTGTTGTGTATAGACCACCACCAACCACTAAAAACGGTCTAAAAACTAGTTATTTCCTTGAAAATGAGTGGCCGTCGTTTCTAGCCAAACTTGTAACATCAGAAAGTAACATCATAGTTGTTGGGGATCTGAACATCCACCTTGACAATCTTTTGAACTCAGACTCTGTAAAGGTTACTAGTATACTTGAATCTTGCGGCACGCAGCAGCACGTTACTGGGGCAACTCACGTGGCTGGCCACACACTGGATGTGGTAATTACAAGAGACACCGACACGTCTGTCTCACATGTAGAAATATCCGATCCTGGCCTACCTGACAACAGTGGAAAGACGTCACGTGCTCATTTTGCAGTAGTGTTTAATGAATGTGCTGATAAACCTGCACCTATCAGAAGAACTGTGAATTTAAGAAAGTTAAAATCGATTGACATCAATAAATTAAAAAAAGACATTGAATCCTCAGATATTTTGAAAAGCGGACTGCACACATCAGACGTGGATGAACTTGTTGAGGTGTATACCCATGGACTTTCATTACTTATTGACGAGCATGCTCCCCTCAAATCCAAAACCATAGTTTTAAGACCCTCCTGTCCTTAGTACACTAAAGATCTACATGACGCCAAACATCTCGAAAATGACTCAATTGACAATAGATCATGAAATATATAGGAATCAATGTTCGGCAGTCAACAAATTGTTAAAACAATCCAAAGTAAGCTATTACACGGAGAAGGTAGAGTCCTGTGGTCGTGATCAGAAAGGGTTATTCAAGATAACTAAACATCTGATGGGTGAAGAAATGGAAGTTGTGCTACCATCTGATAAACCTGCTAAGATGCTTGCACAGGATTTCAGTGACTTCTTCATCAACAAAATTGAAGGAATACGTACTGAAATAGCCTCCAGTACTCAGTCTAACCAACATGACGACTGTGCTGAATTCGAAACACCCTTCAGGGAAGAGCTACTATCAGAATTTTCTCCAACATCTGAGGATGAAATCCGGAATCTAATTAATAGATCACCAAGTAAATCATGTGAACTTGATCCAATACCAACATGGCTGTTGAAGGATTGCTTATATGAACTATTACCAATATTAACAAGAATATTCAATGCATCACTCAATAGTGCTTATGTACCTACTGCTTTCAAAAGCTCCAGAATAAGATCACTAATAAAGAAGCCAGGCCTTGATCAAAGTGTACTGAAAAATTACAGATCTGTTTCAAACTTACCTTTCATTTCCAAAGATCTTGATAAGGCAGTCGATGCTCAACTAGAAGAGCATTTAACACTGCATAATCTCCACGAAGAACGTCAGTCCGCATACAGAAAATTCCACTCTACTGAAACTGCTCTACTTCGTGTGCAAAATGACATCCTTTGTTCTCTAGATCAGAATAAAGCTACGGTCCTGATAATGCTTGATTTATCAGCAGCATTTGACACCATTGATCACACCAATCTCCTACGCAGACTTGAAAATCATTTCGGTATAACGGGCAAGCCATTAGAACGGATGAAATCCTATCTGTGTGACCGCTACCAGACTGTGTGTATAGATGGTGAACTTTCAAAACCAGTACTGATGAACTATGCTTGGTCCAAAGAATTACATCATGTACACAAAACCTGTGGGTGCAATCTGCAGAAAGCACCAACTGCAACATCATTTCTACGCTGATGACTCACAATTGTATATGACATTCAAACCAAAAGATTGCGTCTCGCGTGATGAAACACTACAACGAATTGAAGCTTGTCTGAAGGATATCTAACACTGGATGAAAGCAAAGTTGCTGAAATTAAATGCTGACAAAACAGAGGTAATCCTGTTTGTACCGAAACGGAATGCCAGTACAGCCGAGAATCTAACTGTGAAAGTTGGCGACGCTGTGGTCAGATCATCATCGATGGTGAGAAACCTCGGTGCCATGCTGGATTCACATTTGGACATGGATAAGCATTTAACTCTGTTTCAAGGTCGTGTTTCATGCAGATCAAACAAATAGGTCAAATCAGACAATATTTGACAAAATCCCTTATCAATTCGTTAGTAACATCAAGACTGGATTACTACAATTCGTTACTGTGCGGTTTCCCAAAAATCATTCTGAACATACTACAAAATATTCAAAATACAGTCGCCCGCCTCATCTCACGGACACCGCGTTACAATCGCATCACCCCTGTGCTGAAGGATCTTCACTGGCTACCGGTACAATACAGAGTGGAGTATAAGGTGTTGACTCATGTTTTCAAAGCACTAAATGGAAAGTCCCCTGGCTACATCAGAAGTATGTTGGAAGTATATACTCCACAAAGACAGCTTAGGTCTCAATATGACTCTGTTCTTCTAGTTGTGCTGTCACGTTCGGTGATCAATGTTTCACGGTCGCGGCACCTAAGCTCTGGAATGCACTGCCAACAGCACTCAGAGACAGTAAAACACTACCGTCAATCAAGAAAGCGCTGAAACGCATTATTTTACAAAAGCTTACTCAGGCTATTAGGTTTTACTTCTTAGATTGTATTTAATTTCTTTGAAGTATAAGGGTCTCTTTAAAGGTAGTATCTTTATACCTTTGGAGACGGTTTCTCGTAGCAGTGGTATCTTGACGCTGTTCTTGAAACACTAATTTAATTGTACCTTTAGTAATCATTCAGTGAAGTTGCGTAGTGAACAATGAACACCGGCTGGTGGAGTAATGCGCGTGTGGACTGGCCAAACAGCTTACGAAGCCAACCGGACTTGAATCATTTTAGAATTATTGTGTACCTTACTTGTCTGCATAAATTAATGGTGGATTTGTTGACTTATAAATTTGTCCATAGTAGTATATATTTTACCCATATCATTTTTGACTAACATGGTTGTATTCATTACATATTGTTTTAACTATGTCGTAATCGTGATTGTACAGCACTTTTGAACGTGTAATTACATAAAAAAGGGCTATATAAATATGGTATAATGATAATAATAATAATTAGTACAACTGTGTATGGGCCTTTGTATGTATCCCATCGTTTGTATTATGGGAACTTGTAATATCACTTAATAATTATGTTATATGTTTCAATATTGAACAATTCTTTTACACTTTATACGCATGAATGGAATACTTTAAAGCCCCATTAGCTTTATGGATGTTAAAATCAAAGTAAGTATTATTTTGCCTAGACAGATGTTTTATGAGTGAAACTAACTTTTACTTGCATTTAAAACATTCAGAAATTCTCCTTTTCAATCAATATTTTTTTAAGATATTACAAAAAAATAAGAAATAGCATCTGACAACATTTTTACCAGAATGATGTGACAAAAGACAGGCATTATGTAAATATTGTTTTAGAGCAAATGAAATCATTTTATTTAGTGGGCCTTTAAAACGTATACTTAGTTTAGAAACTAAATGACATTTTCACGTTTGTCAGTGTTGTACATTTTCATTTAGCCCTATTTAACTCTCATACTACTGATTAAGTACTATTCGTGTAATGAAAATATCATGTATATGTAGTGAATTGGATAGAGTCAAATGGTATATAACTGTTTATTCTTAATTTAATATTATGAGCCTTGCATATTTATAGAAAAAGTAAACATGATCGCTACTCAATGGACCATATTGAAACATGAAAGTACTTTTGGCGAATAGTTCATTACGTGAATTCATGAATATCATTACAATGACAAATTGTAAAGACAACTTGGCCAAAGTGTAGAGTATTCTTAATTTACTCGTATGATAACTTAATTATTGGATTTACTAATGCCTTCTGAATCATTTAAAATACACGAATTCAACCTATCCATTTTCCATGTTATGATACAACTTATCTATTCTATTTTACTCATTCGAATGCAAGCGAACTTGTGTATGTTAGGTAATTATCTGCACTCCGATATGCTATAACGTAAAAAAATAGATAATAATATTCTAATTGTAAGTTTCGCGCTTAATAGTGAAGACAGGAATTTGCATGTGTGGGTGGTATAAGTGAATTTCAAAAGACAAATATGATTATTCTTAGAGGAAATATCAATACGCGTGGCTACATAAATTAGGTAGTTCGTCCTGTGATTGTTCCTTTCATGCAACATCACTTACATTGTGGAACTTTACAGCAGGACAATGCACGGCCGCTTACTGCCAGACTACTAGTAAGTATTTGATATTAGTGCGTATACTAATAATGATTCCGGTTTCATTTTAGAGTTTTATGCTAGTAATTTAAGTGTAGAATAATAAACAACAGGACCGTTTACTTACAACTAAAACTAGGGAATGAAAACTGAATCTGGTATTAGATATCTATCTAAGGTAACACCCATTTCTATCTCAAAATTACGCGGACTGATTTTGGAAAGATAGAAAAAGTTATAGGTTTTCATGATAGAAAATGATTTACCGTGTGAATAAAAATAATAATGACATTCCTTTGAGTTATCTTCTCTTTATATTTGCATTGTAATCTATAGGAGAAATCCATTTTTAGGGTAAAAGAACAAATAACAACAATTTCAATGAAAAATCATGTAAAAAAGATGCTATAGCATAGTATCAATCTAATTTGATAAAGTCACCATGCAGTTTCAAAATGATCTGTTTTCTATTTTTCAATTAGGACAACAATTCTTTCAAAAATTCAAAATGTATCGTTTTAAAAATTATAGAAATATAAATCGTACTATTCAAGGTAACAATCCAAGAAAGAATGACAATTGGGCAATACTATTTTTTTGTAATATTAACATTTTGTGTAGCAAGAAGCAGTTACATTATTATGTGTCTAATTAGTTTACTTTCGTAATTTGGTTTCAAAATGAAAAGTTAACGCACAGCATAGCGCATGCATTGTATTGCATTTAGCACATCATGATATTGTTGCTTTCCCCCACGTGTACCTGATGAAAATGTTAGATAATTCGTTTTTATAATCGAGGAACATTGCGAACGTTTTCATCTTAATTAAAGGGAGGCTATTCAATAAACATATTTGTTTTTGAGTGGATTGTACGAGTTGTCTCTCTTAGCCTGTTTTTGCTGTAATGCATTGTCTGCCGCCCATTGATTATTCTGAATAAAGCACATACGATTTGTTTTTCAGGCTCCGTCTGATTAAAATGGTAGATAAATCGTCTATTGTTATAACCAATTAACACGATGTACGCCGTGTAATTGATAGCATGCGATTTTATTTAGTTTAAAGGAAGGCTATTCAATAAGTATATTTGTTTTAATGTGTTTATACGAGTCGCCTCCTTTAGCATAGTTATGCTTTCATACAATACTTTCTAATCTCCTTAGTGCGAACTCGTTTAACTCGATATGTCCATTACCTCGAAGTTTTCCGTTGAACACGAATAAGTACCTCTTTATAAATAGAATGTCGCCTTAGACGATTTTTCGTTAAGAAGTTTTTCGTTACGTCATGGTTTCTTTCAAAGTCAAGAGTTCGCTCCTTAAATTTTTGTTTAATTCGATTTCGTATTTTCTATTATTGATCAAAGTCTCATGCCAATCAATGTTTTGTTAATATTTTAAATAATTAGAAGAAATAAGCTGTCTTTGAAAATTGTACCAGAATACACGCTTGTACACTTTATAAACACCATGTGTATTGTTGCTATGCACACAATACAATGCACCTTGACATACTAACAGTTTTTAACATATTCGTATGGATTTGTGTGTTTCATGATATACTCGAGTATATGATATAATTATCATATCATTTTTACGACGTAGGACTTGTTTATGTGTTGATATCTATTCTATATATTGTGCTAATCGCCGTTTTGTCAACAATTTTTAAGTTATATACAGCGGCCGATTCACCTAACCAGTTTGCCTGGACTGTATTCTTACAAATACTAAATTACCCTTCCACAAGGAACGGCCATCTTTTCCACTTCAGGATGACAAAAAAAAACCTCGGAATCGAACCTGGACCGCTGAATCAAAAATCCACCTACCACTGGACCATGGTTGCGGCCAATGATATAATTGTATTATTACTGAAGAATATTGCATAGTTTGTACACTTATGACGAACTTTCGCCTTTTAAATTGATATCTTTTGTGTATTGTATGCATAAATGCCTTTATCACTAATGTTATGCGATACGGTCTATAGATATGTATTTCTATCAATTTATCCTATCAGGCCATTATTGGGAGGGCAAAATGTGACCTTTAATGACCTTTATTTGAAGGTCGTTTTGTTATAAATAGGAAGGCCGTAATTCGGTGATGACCACAAGCACAGGTTTGACAGTAATCACATTTCATTGTTTATAATAAGCGAACTATTTTGTAAGAGAGACAGGAGAGATAATATACACGAAAACCCGCCATTTGTAAACCTACTCTATTCGAACAGTTTGCCTGGTTCTTTTTCGTGCCCGGTATAAATCAGCGATACACGCCTTATCCGTGTCCAGTGTTTTCCTAACACACTACCTGACTCGTCAGTTAAGATGGGGGCACGATAATGCATCCTTCAAGTATGATGTAAAAGGGCGGATATAATGAATCATTGTTGTTTTATCCACCTGAAGAAGTTGCATTTATATTTTATTTTAATATTATTCCAAATTTTTAAGGTTGGTATATTTTATTGTATGGATATGTATTTAATTACAAGTTCTAACATTCGTTTAATTTCTTGTTGGTGTAGATAGTGTGAGAAACAACTACGTTGATTCGTACAAGCCATGGTCGGTGAACATTTACAACAGTCAGGTAAAAATTGTTAAAGCGTTTTCATATCTTGGTATGATAATGGGTCATGTGTCGAAACTCAATTGAATATTCAGAAAAATCTATGAAAGCTGTATTTACAATGAATGCATACTTAGTAAATTTTGAAAACATAGACACGAGCTTTTTGATACTCTCGTAGTTCATACTTTATGTTATCACATACCGTTTTGGCCGTGCCATATCGTTTTTACGACACGGCCGTGCATATGATATGTAAATGAGCCGATTCACACGAACTTATTCCTACGCTGTTTTTTCAACAAAATTTATAACTTCACAGAAGTAATGTTGAATTGAGTTTAACAAAATGTGTAAGCAAAGACACTGTTTATGTCGTTAGATATGTTCCAAAATTTATTATTTATGATTTTTCAAAATGGAACTATTTTTGTGCCCTTGATTAAAAAGCCTTATAACGCATGTGTAACTCTTTTGCTATTAGTAGCAATGTCAAACAGGTTACAGGTATGTTGGTTTTCGGCGCATTTTCAACGCAAAATGAATTTGTTTACGGACTTCTTGGAAGATAAATAGCTTCATCAATACAAGATAAATATGAGGGGCATTTGAAAAGTATTAATCAGTATGGCGTTGTAGTTGTATTTAGAATGTTTCTGTATAAATGGTTAGTCCAACTCATCAAAGTATTCCCCCTTTACTCGGATGCACTTTTCGAGACACCGTATCCGCTCGGAAAATGCATTGCAGAAGGATTCTTTAGATATAGTGCTTAGACACAGGAAAAGTGCGCTGCCGACGGCATGACGAGATTCGAAGCGGCGACCTTTCATGAAGTTCTGTAGGTACAATGTTAGCCAAAATTCACATGGAGCAAGGTAAGGACTTAATGGCGGACGTATTAAAGTTTCAATACTATTGTCGCTAAGGTAAGAAAGAATCTCGACTGATTTATGGGTAGGTGCGTTGTCACGGAGGAGCTTAATTCCGCGCACACTGGTATGTGGACAAGCTGTAGCATAGTGCTCAACGACTTCTGAAAGCACGGAATCTCGGTAAAGGAACTTCGGTACACTCTTGCCCTCCGGCACAGGTACGCCAGCCACAATTACATGGCAATAAGAAAATTGTGCATACATGATGTGTTTTGTGGCACAAGCACTAAACGCAACTTGGTTATTTTTACCGATCATCACCTTGTTTTTGCTTACCCTCTAGTTCACAAATGTTTCATCGCCAGTCACGATTTCATTCATGCATTTTGCTCATCGTTTTTGTATCTATCGCGAAGCTATGACGTTATTCGCACGCGCACCCTCTTTTGGGCGCCAGTGATGTAGGATACCCATCGGGCGCATATCTTACATAGCTTTAAAACGTCTGTCAGCGTATGAAAAACTGATGACAAAGTAATGCTACATAAATGAGTTATCTCCTCAACTGCATTGCGGGTATCTTGCTCTATTGCTGCATTTACCCCAGGAACATCACTTTCGGATGTTGCTGTTGTGGGACAACCAGATCGGGGCTCATCTTTGATTTCCATCATCCCGGATTTAAATAACCGAACCCATCTACTAACTGTGGTATACGATATGGTACTGTCCTGATAAACCTTATCTGACATTGTAATCCAGTTTATGAATGAGACATTTGTGTACACGAAATATTGATTGTTATACTTGTTAGTTTAACAATTTAATTTGCCAAAACACTGTAATACTTACCATTCAAAATCAACAGAATCCTGCAATGTATCTCCATTTTTTGTCAAAACTGCAACAAGTGGTACTATTTTTCAACGCGGATGTAAGAGGCGTAACGTAATTGTAAGTAGAAAAAGTTATGTATGGCTACAGGAGCTTCGCAACTAAAATGGAGTCTTCTTCCACCGTTATACATTGTATCTGGAAAATCGCCAAAATTAGCTTTGTTGTTGGTAATGTTTACCAAAATACTACCCTTTGCCGATTCAGAACTTGCATCGTGCAAATCCTCTCCGATGAAATTCATTAAAAATAGGTTGACAGTGGACTTTCTACTATAAAATTTCTGAGTATATGTTGACCTTTCATCACGTTCCTTGTTGTAAGTTAGGCGGAAGTAATGTAAAATCAAGGCCTTCTAACAATCCGATGTGTTACCCAGCGTGATTTAATCACTTAACGAAGAACATAATATCTATGTAGGTGGCGCTGTGTGATTGGTATATTCCGATAAAACGGATTGTTGGTCAAGCGTCATTTCCAAGAGTTGTTTGTCTGTAAATTGGTATTGGATTCCAGAGAGTAAACTTTCGAAATCGTATTCTCTTATCATCGGGATAGTGTCAAATATAATACAATTAGTACATGTATTTACATCCCTATAGCACACTTTCCTTGATGATGACTTGCTAGTATTCAAATAAACAAGGCTTGTCACAGGATGTGAAGTATACTCTCGAAGCATAAACCGGTCATAGGTGAAGATGGTATATTTAGCATTTTCAGAAGAAACCGGGGTTTTCATTGTCGGCAATGAACGACGGTTAGGGGCAGTTGTAATATTTACGGTTGGGAGTGATATGGAGAGTTTGGAGTGAAGTGATTAACTGTTTTTTTAAATGTATTATATCCTAAAAGGTTAGCATAAAGGAAAAGAAAATAGCACGATGCTATCAAGACATCAATTGTATTACCAAGGAAATGAAAATGAAAAGAAATGTGATGAGATTAGTATTGTATTTCAGCAAATACTACAGTGGTGGGTATTTTAATTGACACTTTACGTCAAAGTGTGACCTTGATCTTGGGTAGGGACCTGTGTCTACAGCGCGACACATCATCTCATGACTATGAATGTGTTTGCCAAGTAAATTTGACATTCATGCAGGAGTGATAAAATTACAGAGCTGAAACGGAAAATATATATCAGCACATTTTACAAATGTACCTTCAAATGTGACTTTAAGCTTGGGGGTACGGACCAGGGTCAAGCGCGCGACACATCTCATGACTTTTAACAATTATGCCAAGTTAATTTAAAATCCATGAGGGAGTGATGAAGTTACAGAGCAGAAACGAAGCGGAAATTCAGACGGACGCACAGAAAGACAGACGGACGGACGCACGGACGAACGAACGGTTGGTGAAATACTATATGCCACTCATTCGGGGACAAAAGAAACTTGCCATTTGCATATTAAACGCACATACGATCGGTTAAAGAGAAATGCCAAAAAGGTTTCTTTTGAAGATAAAAATATGTTTACGGTCTTAAAATAAGTTTTAACAATTATAACAGATTGCCAACAAGTTATTACATCAGCGATACGCACATAAACACGTGCGTAACGTTAATTTGAAAAGTGAACAATATAAAAATGCCATCTACGTCGAAAGCTAATATCATGTCTAATCCACAGGTAACTGTATCATGAATAGATTATAAAAATATGAAGAAAAAAAAAATTAAAAAAAAATAATTTATTACTATAATATTAACAAGGTATATTTCAACGAAAATTCTCTGGACGATCACTGAGGTGACTTTTGTTTTTCAATTTCATCAAGGATTCCGGTGAATTCATGCAAATGAATATACTTTTTACGGTCGTAATTGAACAAAAACATATTCCTGCATTGAAAGCTTTATTTATTTACATTATTTTACCTTCATAACATGTAATTCAACGTTTAAATTCCGATTTTATCTAAATATCAACGTAAAAACTTCATTCTGTCGATGACACTAGGGAAATCCCAGTGTATTTTGTAACGTTCGTTTTCATTGGCCAGGAACCAAAATCTTGTACATACGTCATTTCACCTGGGAAAAACCCTTTGAAATCGGCCAATGAAAATCGTTGTCACAAACTGGATAGCACGCGGGTCATATGAACCAAAATGGAGTCTATCGGGGATAAAAATTAAAGCCGAACATTTGTTTATTGCTTAGACATTTACATGTAACGAATTTACAAATTGTCATGGGGGTAAATGTGTTCCAACAGTTGTGTTTTCTAAGTGTAGCTGTTCATTTATGTTTGTACACAACGGTTAAGACTAAATATCGTCTATTTTATGTAAATTTAGTGGATGTCAAAATCACCTCAGTGATCGTCCCGAAGCATTGATTTACATTTTGTGGCATAACTCGTGAACTAGGCGACGGATTTCTCTGGGACTTTGCATGACTGTTGTTTTAACAACATGTTATATGAATATAATCGATCACTGGAAATATCTTTAGCCAAAAAAATTTTTTGATGCTTTAAAAATCTTGGGATTTTCGTTGAAATATACCTTGTTAATATTATAGTAATAAATATATATATTTTTTTTAATTTTTTTCTTCATATTTTTATAATCTAGTCATGATACAGTTACCTGTGGTCTAATCATCGTTAATCACGGTGTTTGAAATAAAATGCATTATTCAAAAAAAATAAATTTGACAGTGCTTCTAATCCCTGCAAATACAACTGAAAGTTCACCATTTTTAGTTCTAATTTAAACTAGAAATGTGTTCGGAGGACACGAACGCCTCCCCTAGAGAAAATATTTGGAATTTAAGTGAAATCGAACTTGATCTGTATTTTGTTATTATATTCCTTCATGTAAAATATTAAACCAATTCTTGAAATATTTCTTGAATAAAATATCCTTAAAATATTAAAAATATTTCGTTATTTATGTCGTTTTTGCTTCTTCATAAATAATTCTGCACCAGGTTCTGGGTTTATCTATGAAGACTTGCTATGAATTGAAATGTTCACAGATTCTTTTGAGGAATCCATAAAACAATTTATGGTGACATTAGTAAATACAGATACCAGTGGCTTATGTGATTTTGATGTGATAAACATTTAGATAGATAAACATTGCTTTGCATGAATTTGGATGCAAATATATCCATTGACTGTTTTGCTGTATTAATGTTTGATATGAACATGAAATCCAAGGACAACTGTATAATCTTAAATCTTTATTACCTTGTTTACATCTTGTTGTTAATGCACATATTGTAATAAAAAAAATCAAGCTGAAAGCCCATGCATGCAAGTACTTCATTGTGACTTTAGTATATCATCAATTATAATTTATTTATTATTTTGTTCAGTTTGTTGAATAGAGTATGATACATGTATAAGTTATTTAAAACTACCAGTAAACATGCAATTGTATCCTTGACAACATGAATTCAGTGAAGCAAATGATATCAGTAAACTTCATAAAATCCATTTGTATGAATTTGAAATAAATGGTGCACAACTGAAAGATGTCTTAACCATTAATGTGCAGTTATGGATGAAATATTCTAAAGGTATACTGAGTCTCTGTTGTTATAAAATCTTCTAACTGTGAGTAATGATATGACAAGCAGAAATATATCTTACATCGCACTCAACAGTCTTAAAATAAAAGGCTGTCTCGTAATAATACAGGCAGAAGCCGCGTTTTCTTATCTTTAAGAAAGCCCATGAGCTATCGTAAAGTTAAGTAAGAATCGTTCCCAAACTTAAGAATTCGTAGCTAAGAAAATATTGATGAAACGTATGTTAACGCTAAGAAGGGAGATAAGACACTTCTTACTTAAAAAGTGGCGTAAGATGTTTGATGAAACGGACTATTTACTATAGCTATAGCATAAAATAACTGTGAAAGGTTGGTCATTATTCACCAAGATTATAAAACACTGTGTCATGTGACTAAACAATAATTGCTGAAGATGAATACAGAAGGATTAAGGACAAAAACAGTTGTGTGTGGAACAGTTTGTTTGTTCGGAGTTGCGTCATGTTTATTTACATTAAGTTCTTTACCAAATATGAACATTAATATCAGTAAGTACTGTTGTTATTCTTGTTTTCTTTTAAACTGACCTGAGCTCATTCAAAGTTTATATTTCTCCTCACAAAAATCATCAATAACAAAAAAAAAAACAACGGCGTGACCGTTTAGTTTATATTATATTCTTGTTTCAAATCAGGCTTGCATGAAAAAATGACTTGATTCGTTTTTTAACCTTTTCGGGGTGTTTTTTTTGGTTAACAAATCAACAGCTAGAGAGACCAAAAAGACTTTTAAAACATGCCTAAGTTCAACTGTGTCAACTTAATTTTTCATGGCGATATATGAGGCCACGGCCAACACACACACATGATAATGTAATTGGAAATCACTATATCATCGGAATTTTCAGCACAGTCATGAAAAATGATAAATCGTAGACCGACGATTTTTATTACAATTGATCCTAAGATTCTTAATTGATATAAAGATGTAATTAATTCCAAACATATATTAATATAACGCGTTGTTCCTTCGTTTTAAAAGAACAAAAAATGTGCATAGCAAAATTAAGCACAGCTTGTTCATAGTAACAAGACATAGAATTGTAAAGCTACTGAATACATGAACGGCTTATTAGTGCTCTAGGACTATATATGCTGTGAACTTAATTAAGGCTACACAGGGCATGAAAATACTACAGAATTCATCTTCAGTACAATATATCAAAACAATGTTTAAATTAGCCCACAATTCAATAATATATAATTTGTTCAATCAACGATGAGTTTATAAATGCTAATCGTGTTGTGAATTTAGTAATTTCTTTTCACAACATTTCAATTTCAAATGAGTATAGCGATACAATTTACTGTTTTGTTTACGTAGATGTATGTCATAGTTTTTATTCTGATAAATTAAGGTTTACAAACGAATTTGATAACTGCCACTGGAAATATTTTCTACTTTTAGCAATTAGGAACTCAACCCCTAATGACATGGGAGAATCAGGTGTTTTTAATCATGTTTACCAGGAGAGAGTTGAAACAATCAAACAAGTGTGCATAGAGAGGGATATTCAGACTGACAATTATTCCAAACCGTCTTTGCTTTACTCTGACAAACATCGAATAGCAAGTCTTACTGTTCCGAAGGCTGGTTCGACAAGTACTGTCATGATATTTAGAATACTAAACGACATGGCCTCGGAAAAAGATTTCAAGGCACCCCGTTCTTCAATGCACCGTAGTAAGGTTGATAAAAAAATAAAGAAAGATTTTGATCTGGAATCACTTTTGGATTACACGATTCTCATCCCCGCGCGTGATCCCTACTCACGATTGTTTTCTGCATTTGTAGATAAAGTGTATTTGACAGACAGTGTTAAACTCGTTCAAGATGTTCTAAAATACTCAGCCAAGCGCGAGAACACCGAACAATGGTGGCGATATGATGTGACATTCCAAATGTTTTTAGATTACGTGTTTGATCAGTCCTTTTCAAATCACACGCTCGACGGCCACTATAAACCACAGTTCAAAGAAAAGATTTATTCGTGGCTGTGTTCACTGAAATATTTTATCGTAATTAAACAAGAAAATTTTTCTTCCGATTTTGAATACGCGCTTTATGTAGTCAAAGTAGGAAAAAACAAAATGAAAAAGGTCAAAGATGTTTTACAGTCACGTAAAATAGAAACATCAGTAATCGGAATAATAAAAACTGAAATAAAAAAATTGAAAGGTAGATTCCGCAGTATGGGACAATTTAAGAATGCAACGAATAGATACGATGCATCGGTTCATCTATTGGGAAGAATGTGGAAAACATTTCAAATTCAGGGATATATTAATGTTAGAAGTGATTTTCCACACGAAAAGTTTTCTTCAGAGCGTTTTGTGTTAGACGGCAACTACATTGAAAAAGTTATATTACAAGAGATAAAAAGAAACCCACTTACACCGAAAGAAAGTAAACGACAGAGACATGAAGCGATGTTAACAGCGTATGGAAACATTAAACAAGAGACTATTCATATGATCCAAACAATCTATGATCTAGATTTTCAAGCGTTTGGATATAACCGTACGTTACCATCGTAATACATCAACTGTGTATGTGGATTCAACTTTGAATAATATATCAAAGTACTGAAAGTACTGTCGGACTTGATTTTTACCATACGAGGCAAATGAGAGAAATGTGTACCCACATCGTTCGTGCCCATACAAATATTTTTTAACATTTAAACTTACGGACCGATTTTTCATTCATATTGTAATGCAGGTCATATGCATGTAGGTAAATGACATACGCTAGTGCTTTACTAGTCCCTTTGCTAAAATTTTAAAATGAAAAAGGATATTCGAAAGTTCAATGTTTAGCACATTAAATGAAGACAATTTAATTGCGCTAAAAACGTTTTATTGTACACAAACT
Organism: Lutraria lutraria; assembly: GCA_964023205.1. Classification (NCBI taxonomy): domain Eukaryota; kingdom Metazoa; phylum Mollusca; class Bivalvia; order Venerida; family Mactridae; genus Lutraria; species Lutraria lutraria. The sequence goes on from OZ026843.1 coordinate 26,598,485, forward strand.
AGTGACCAACTCTTCAGTAAAAGTAAATACCAACATTGCAAACATGTTCGCTACTCAATACTTAAAGTTTTTTTGCTTAATATAAGACTTTTGGCAGATTTTATTGACGCGAATGAATATGCTAATAATCCCAATTAATAAAGTAAGTATGAGGTTAACTAATGTGATCTGAATCTGTACATTGTCATTTTTAAAATACACGAAGTCAACCTATCAATTAACGATTTATCTATTCCATTTTACTCATTCGAATCAAAATTACTAATAACGTCACTGACTTTATTTCTTAAATCTTCATTCATTGCAAGAATAACAAATGATTGTTATTTTACCCATCTGAAGTAGTTGCTTTCATGTTATATATTCAACATAATAATTTAGTTAGTTCAATGTTGATATAGTGTATGTACATGTATGTTATGTATTGCATTGCATTCATGCGTACAACGGGCTATACATTCTCAAATAAAGATCAGTAGATATCTTGTTCGTATATATATTGTGCGACACCTCTCCGGGTCATCGTCGATGAATCTTACCATGCGCTATTTAACAATGCTGTATATTATGTTGTCATATTACCCGATTTCTGCATCGTCGTTTTAGCAGTATACATAAGTTCACATCGTAAAGTCTTGGTAGCATTTTCCGTGGAAAAGAAAAGTGTTCCTTTTAGGAATCTAATATGTCCACGTATTATTTGTTGCTTCTTTATCAAAACATCACGTTGTTCTAAGAATAATGGAGAACAAATATGAATGGCTTTCTACAGGTTCGTGAATGCAACATAAACAAGAAATACAGCAACAAACAAATACAAGTAACATGATTTGCTAAAACCTGGTTTCAATAATAAGTGTTCCACTATGGCCATTTTTATATGCAGTTAAATCTGTGTAAGCCGTCACCTCCGAAAAAGGGCCGCCCTGTGAATAGAGGTCAATATTTTAAAGCAGTCATCGATTATTTGAAATTAAATGACCTCCGAATAAAGCAGACCAGCTGTCAAAAAGGGGCCACATTATTTCTGTCTCAAAATTGACCTTCGTTCTGACTTTATGCCCATGTGAGCTTCACATGTATCCACATTTGCGAATGAATCTCGTCAGAAACATTATCATTACTTATCTGCAGAAGACCAATGTGGAGGTTTCGAAGATTTAGGGATACATGCATAAACATGCTAATAAATACCTTAGGGCGATGGACTCAAAATTAAATGCGGTATAGATATGCGGTTGGTTGTAGTGTCACAGTTGGTTGTGAGATTTTCATTTTGTATATTTTCCCGCCTCCTGTAGACATTTGTTTACTAACAAACCTAAGAACCAATAGAGAAAAACCTCTGTCCAAATACAAATGTATATTCATAATGAATTTGTACGGCTGAATCCGTTCAAATATATTATCAATTCTAGTCGCTGAAAAATATCCGTGACATATAGCACAACACCTAATTTGGACAGGTCACATTTGGGACATGCTATAAGGAAATATAAGCATAACAGAAAACAAAAGCGTTCTTACATAATAGTCTGATTTCACAAAAATGGTTGTTCGCCAGTGATAAACATTGCTTGCGTGGTTGGTCAGATTATTTTAATGCAGTCAGTAGTTGGTTCAGAAATAAGGTTAAGGTTTAAATCATGACAAGGTTGCAAATTGGGTAGTGCTTGTTAGAACGCACCGATAACAACATAATTTTCAAAGAGCTTGTTTCTTTGCCGGGGAAATGTATCGAGAAAGCTTTTGAGCGAGCGTTCTTTATGTGATCATAATGGCATTGGAGATGTCCCCGGCAACGAGGGCGTATCCATACATGCCGACGTCTTTGTGGACGCCAGTGGAGCTGGATTTGGTGGAGGTTTAAATAACATGGCAAATAGGAGAAGTCGAAAAACTTCTCAGCTGATGCACAGACAGCGACGACTGGACAGGTCATTGTTGGACTGGAATTTTTTAAACACTTCAACGAAACAAGGGGACTTAATTCGATTCAATTTGATAGTTTGCTAATGAATATAATAAAACTGCAGGTAATATTGGAACTGATGCTTCGCACAAGATTGGTCATGGGAAAACACTGGTAAGTTCCACTACCGAGGCTTATCAGACTGCGAAATGTTCAGATACATTTATAGTTCCATCTTGGCGACCGTCAACATATTGGCCGGTTCTATTTAGGTATGATCATGAAACATCAGAGCTTATAAAACATTTTTTCTGTTGGAGCCGGGCGTATTGACCAAGCCAGGCAAAAGTCGAAATTGTATTTTTGACGGCAGATAGCACAGGTAACTGTATCATGAATAGATTATAAAAATATGAAAAAAAACAACATTTTTATTAATATGTTAACAAGGTATATTTCAACGAAATTGGACGATCACTGAGGTGACTTGTTTTTCAATTTAATCAAGGATTCCGATGAATTCATGCACATGAATATACTTTTTACGGCCGTAATTGAACACAAACATAGTCCTGCATTGAAAGCTTTTATTATTTAACCTGCATAACATGTAATTCAACGTTTAAATTTCGATTTTATCTAAATATCAACGTATAAACTTCATTCTGTCATTGTGACATTGATGACTCTTGAGAAATCCCAGTGTATTTTGTAACGTTCGTTTTCATTGGCCGGTGACCAAATTCTTGTACATACGTCATTTCACCTGGGAAAACCCCTTTGAAATCGGCCAATGAAAATCGTTGTCACAAACTGGATATCACGCGCGTCATATGAACCAAAATGGAGACTATCGAGAATAAAAATCAAAGCCGGAAATTTGTTTATTCTTAAACATTAACATGTAACGAATTTATCAATTGTCATGGGGGTAAATGTGTTCCAACAGTTCAGTTTTCTAAGTGTAGCTGTTCATTATGTTTGTACACCACAGTTAAGACTAAATATCGTCTTTTTTATGTAAATTTAGTTGGTGGATGTCAAAATCACCTCAGTGATCGTCCCGAAGCATTGATTTACATTTTGTGCCATAACTCGTGAACTGGATGACGGATTTCTCAGGGATTTTGCATGAATGTTGTTTTAACAATATGTTTTATGAATATAATCGTTCACTGGAAATATATAGCCAAAATCTTTTTTTTTTTTGATGCTTTAAAAATCTTGAGATTTTTGTTGAAATATACCTTGTTAACGTATTAATAAATAGTGATTTTTTTAAAATCAGTATTTATTTATTTATTCATTCTTTTATAAGCTATTCATGATACAGTTACCTGTGGCAGACAGTTGAAATTCAGTTTAATGGCGAATAATGTCTGAGTAACATCCTCAAATGTACGAATTTGTGTTTATAATATGTACTCTGTTCTGAATTCAATTGGTTCTGAATTGAGGATGTGATATTGAGAGATGATCCAGACTTGAAGGCTTAAGCTGAAAGAAAATGACTCAGCAAGTGATTGGACAGAGAATACTAAATAGTTCGTATATTGTCCGATTTCTGTGTCACCTATATGAGCGTCATTATTTGTTAACGACTTAAGGATTTCAATCTCAAATTCGAAACCTCCATTTTGAAGAATTCTCAATTTCATGAATTTTACCAACTTCTTGACATATTCCTGAGGGTCATGGGCTCAAACCCCACTTGGAATCATACTTTTTTTATTTCTTTTAGTTTTAGTTAATGTTTCGTATTAAGAATATGAATTTATACAGTAATATGGAAGAAAATATTTATTTCATTTTTTTTTTGTTCAGTTTATTGGAATTTATACATGGTTAATTAACGACACCGGACGGTGAAACGTTTTAAAATTTGGTGTAGACATTACATACACATACTAGTTAATTTTGAAAAGAAATCAGCAGATGCCTTGCTTTAGTTTTTATTTTAACGATATTTATCTATTTGTTACTTTTTGGTAAAAGGCTAAAATCTTGACTAAGTCTTAAAGGGGCTGGGTTACATTTTTCACTTTTTCTGCAAAAAAGTAATTCCAAACATTATATAAACAATTTGAATTAACTAAACATTGGTTATCGTTAGACTTGTACACCTTCTAGCATGTATTGTATCATCTGGTAGATAGATAGGCCAATTTTCATAAAGGTGACTTCATTTGATTTTGACGAACTATTTTACGTTAGGGGTAGAGGAACAAAAATGATTGTTAATCTCCTAACTGACGGTAAAAAGTTTTAAAAATTCACCTGTAAATGTCTGAATGGATATACAAAAGAATGACAATATTTAGAATACGATCCTTAACACTTCGTATTAGACTTCGAAAACCTCAGCTAAGCTTGTGTCAATGCAATTAAATGGATTAAATCTAAATAAATCTGACAGAATATTGTACTGTACATAGTTTTCCTTAGTAATCTAAGCGTATTTTACACATGTTTGTTACAAAGAAATAACCGGTATCTTCTTAGTTGCTAGTAGAATCATGCTCAATTTAGAATTGTAACATTTTAGTATTTTTGCATTATATTATTATCTTTCAAAGCATTTTTCAGATACATGATGAATTGCGTAACTTGAAACGTTATCGTTTTTATGAAGATTCTTTTCCTTGAATATACAAAAAATACAAAAAGGATCCCTACAGGTGCAGAAACGAGATCGTGGTGGTGAAAGGAAGTATGGTCGCATGTCTATATTCCATGTTGAGTCTATATAATGATGCGTATTGCCGGTCAGGCAACACAATGTATAACATGTTTTATTCAGGTCTTGTTTCAGATCAGGTTCTGTTTGCATAAATAAACACTTTAGTTATACCCGAGCTACGGCTGCATTAATTGCGCATTTTAATAGCATACGTGGAAATCTGAATTTGATAATTCACATTCTTTAAGGACCGGAGGCACAGAAGACGATGTTATAAGTGACATATTCTGAAAACGCCATGGCCACGACATGTTGGTGTTGTAAAGCGAAACATTAGTCGTGTGACAATATATTTCTATCTGACAACCAAGCTAATATTTACAAAATTAAGTTTTTGAATATATTCATGTCATTTACATGAAGCATTGAAGCATAAGGGTGCACACAAACATCGAAATCATTTTCGATCTAGTAATTTTGATTTTCTACGGCGGCCGGCTTTTTTAATGTTAACATCTATCGTTAAGATATCAGGAGTATGTATGGCAGTTTCAATATGAAAGTTCATATTGATACCATAAGTTGTAAAGTTTTGAATCCAAAGTTTGACTCGACTTGATGTTCTCATGCACGAATCAATGCTTTCACATGATGAACTTACATGGGTATTTAGCATTTGTTAAAAACCTGTTTCAATCGAATATTTAACGATGACCAGTCTTTGATACAAGGCACTAGCCCGATGTCCGATTCAAACATACGTGTTCTCCATATATGGAGAAGTTGCTGACCCCTTGTGAATAGGTAGGTTTGTATGAGTTAGAATACTGGAAAACTGGTTAAATGTACCGGCCGACGTAACTATATATTTATGTATATTGATCTATTTAATTGAAACACCGTTGAACAATGACATTAAACCCACTGAAAAAAAGTAGGCATTCAAGTTAGTTATTGTATTAGACCATAACATATACTAAATAAAGCGGCATTCCCACAAAATACAAAAAATACAATAAGACCTAAACAATTGTTTGTACCCGGTTACCCGCGACCCTAGACTTTTTATTAGGTAAGTGCGATTTTATGGAAGCTGAATAATTACACGGTCGCTAAATGCGCTTATTTTTAACTTCGTACCACATTCAATAGTGTTCGTTTTATTTTAATGTTAGAGAATGTTCGCATGTTTATACAGAATCATGTAGCGCATCGTTAACTGTGTACTTAACTTTCAATAACTGGTATAACGAAAATCATCATACACATAATTTAACAAGAGGGCAAAGATGTCCCTAGGTCGCTCACCTGAGAACAATGATACTACGATTGATGACCAGGTACTAAATATTTCATCTCGTACAACCCGTTTATACATAGATCTTGATCAAAACTAACAATGAAGGTGCTATAATACCGTTAAACAAGCTAAAACGTAGCAAATGTTCTACTCCAAGGGCCCATAATTCTTGAAGTTGTGGTCTGATTTCATCCATACCTTAGGGTCATACTCATTCATTGTAAATATGATTACAATCAGTGAATAAATGAAGGCGCTTGAGTGTAAACAAGCTACAATGTAGATAATTTTCAAAGTCAAGAGCCAACAACTCTTGCAGTTCTGGTCCGATTTCGCACATAAGCGAACTTAACCGAGACATTGTGGCCATATACATTGTGACTAAAATTGATTGAGATTGGTTAAGAGCTGTGGATGCTAGAGTGTAAACAAACTAATTGTGAACGGACGACGGCATTCATCGATCTTAAAAGCTTACCTAATTGAATCAGGTGAGCTAAAAAGCCGACAGTTTTCACCGAAGATAAACATAGATGCAAGCATTGACCGTGTAATTATGCAGCTTTGTCGAGGAGCGGAACATTCACTTTCTCATGATGTTTACCTTTCAAGACGTCAAGAGCCAGAAAAAGGCCCAAACCTTCCTATCCTATTTTTAACGAGCCTGTAACCAAGCAAAAACAATTTCTTACGCCTTACACATAATTTATTCCACGCGCTATTACACAAGTCTTTCGTTTGTATGTTGACTGTTATTTAGTACATCTATTGGGTTGCTATCTTAAAATTGCTGAACTTTTTAGGAAATACATCGTGTTAAATCATCTGCAAAATATATCAAGTATTTTAAAAAGTCATTTCAATGCGTAACAACACATTTCTACAAATAATCAGTTGTTTGATGTTAACAAACGTCCATAGTTGCCTTCCCAAAATGCACTAAACAAGCAACTATTCACGTCAATGAAGCGTTTGTAAGTGGCTTAACACCAACAAATTTCATAAAGTGTTTCGAAGCGTCGCACTTGATAACTTGCTGTATAAATACACTTTCAGTGTCTGGATTCTTTCCACAATATGAGAAAATATGTTCAATGAATTCACCGTATGAATAAGCATTTTTCATATGAAAACTTTCACCATGGTAATGTTTGGCTAAATTATCACTTTTATCAATTATATGAAGAAATACAACCTTACAAAACTGATGAGGTTTGATTCGTGTTAGCCGAAGGTGTTCAAGAATGTCAACAACCATTGAATTGCATTTAATGTCTATGGAAATACTCGTAAAGCATAGGAATACTAAAATCCTGTTTCTGTCTGCGAGCGTATGCTCAATCCATTCATATTTATCACGGGTGATATATTGCTGATAAATGTCTCGATCAAAACAGCAGTGGCTTGGGATTCCACCTTCCATTGTGAACACAGTTTTCAAAAGATTTGTAGCATCTCGGCTGAACGAGTCGTATGGTCGCGGAAGGATTAACACACGTTTTCTGTATAATTCGTCCGTGTGCTCAAGCAGTGCTAAAGTCACACATCTATGTAGTTTACCAACGTCACGTGTTTTCACGATTTTTACAGGCTTTGCTTGTTTAGTCGGTGATTGTCCATCCGATGTAAACGAATCCATTCGTTTGATATATGCTTTTTTGATCACTTCTGCAACAGGTGTGTGAACTTTGTTGACCTCTGGATCTGTAAAACATACATTTTTTCAATATGGTAGAATATCAGTCATACTGTTTTAACTCACACATTCAGTAAAATACTATTAGTACAGTCTCTAGGGACCTCCCGTGTGCAAAAAAGGTCCATGGAAAAGTTTAATATCAATGTGGTTTTGATTGAGGTTTCCAAAAAAAAATTGGCTTGACCTATGGAATCATGGTTAAAGTGTAATAAAATGTACATTTACCCCATTCACTTTGAAAATATCCCTGGGGTGATAGGTGAAGCTTTCAGCCCAATGCCGTAATTTTGCAACGTTTTTATGCATCTTTTTTTTAAAGATTTCGTCTTTAAAATACAGAAAGGGTATAATAAAATAATGAAATTGCTTATGTTTGTATTGTGAAGTTGTTTCATCATTTTTGACGTAATACATACGAAAACCAATTTATTTTATCCAATAAATGGAAATATGTTAATTTCCAACTATTCGGCGGCCATCTTGACAGCCATCTTGAAGTTCTTAAAACGTACCATAATTCCATATGTAGACGAAAAATCTTTGAAATGTTCATAATGCAGCTTGGACATGGACCTTTTTGTACATTGTAGGTCCCCAGCAACTGTACTATATGTGCAAGTCGCTAGTACAGTCACACGTAAGAACAAAGGCCAACTTTGTGACGGACACATGTTGCTTTATAGACTGGTGACCTTAATTCGTAGGTCAGTTTTTTTTTTAACAATCAATGGCGGTTTGACTTTACATGTATATATGTTTATTAGTAGTCGAACTTGAACGTAGTTATTTTGTAAATAAATTTACAAGGCACATATACGAGTTTACATAATTGTATCATCTAAATAATCACAGACGGTTTTTAAAAGAATGACCTCTATTCATATGGTGGTCATTATTCGGAAATGACCGCTAACACAAGTTTATTATATACGACATTATATGAAAAGTCTTTGTTGTAAAAATATGGCGGATAACTTTCTGATTCATATCAAGTTGAATACATTATTTGAAATTACCATTAAATATTTATGTAATATAATATATATAAATATAATTATGTAACACCATTGAATATGAAACATTGTAATTCGATGGATCAAGCTTTAACCCAAGTGTGTTATTTATAGATCGTATACTCAGTAATAAAAAAACTCGCTCAGGTATAGCCGATTTTACATTTTGAACGGCGGTGCGACATAATAAAACAACAATTAAATTGCACTGTTTAATCTGCGTTGGTTAATAAAGCCTGTTTTGTAATTATGATTTATTTTGTGATATTAAAACTTTGATCAATGCTATGTATGAAGTACGTGGGAGAAGAATTAATTATCCACTGCGTTAGGTAAAGCGTGTTTATTTTGTTATTTTGCGGTTGATTTTGTTGTGGAATATCAACAGTATTATACAGTGAACGACTACTGCATGCAAAGCATGTATATAAATGGTAAAGGCATTTACGTTACCTCCGGTTAGTTTAAAGTACCAAACATATTTACGTGTCTGTAGTTTATCATTGTCTGATGATTGTTAGAGCATTATAATGCAATCAAAACACTTGTTGATATATTGTCAGGCCTACGTTATGATAATCGGAGCATTAACTATGATTGTATCTCAATAAGTTAATTGTTGCGATCAAGTAAGTGTCATGTAAATTGCTTTTAGGATATTGACAATATATTCATAGCATCATTTTTATTCAACATGGGTATATGTGTGCTGAGAATGCCATAAAAATAAAATGGATTTAATGTCATTTCTTTTTCAGAAAAGAGAAGAGCAGAGCTAACTTAATTTTAATTCAGATAAGTCCCAAACTGAAAATGTTACGCAAACATTAAGCCCAGAAACCATTTTATGAGTTGTGCAGAAGATCTCCGTAAATTTGATAATTCAGCCGAATTCTTTAGGACAACTAAACGATATTTAAGCCACTCGCCTACATATGATGTTCACATTACACAACAGTTGCAAAATGCAGAATTGTTAAATAAAGTAGAAGCTGCGACTGGATAAATAAAAAGTATGCATCGACATTTTTTTATTATACTTTTTGATATGCATGATGAACGATGTTATTTGTTTTAAATAAAGCAGATCGTGTGTAATATAGTATTGATGTTTTTATTACATGTATTGAATATCAGCTTGTCAATATGTGCTTGACTTGTTACCATGAGGGGACCAAGAAAGGATCAAATATCCCTGTTACAGCGTCTACCAATAAAAAAATCGAACCAGTTTATAAACATATTGGGTATGGCAACAAATCTCCATCAGCATTTATTTATGCAGACACCAATTTTACTTAAAGTTAAAAAATCTTTAAAAACTATGAACTATTCTATGCCTTTCAAATAATTATTTTTATATCTGTGAGAAATATATCAGCAAATGAAAAAAAAACAGTTGAATACCGCTTCAAAAGAAATTTAATGAAATCATAAATCTTTGTTAAATTATTCTAGCGCACTTCATAAACAGTTCATGGAGTATGATAAACTATTTTAGAGGGGTTATGTTACGGATGAGCTGTTTAGTGCATCGGAAACCACATAACCCTACACTTAATTTACGAGGCGTATTTCTCAAAGGCGGAAATTCCCGAGTAAGTACGATTGATAAATACATAGTGCGTTAATTAACTTTAGCCATTTGAACGTATTGTTTCCGTCAATTTTGGCATTTTATTGAATTTGGGTGTTGAATGTTTGCCTTATTTTTACCAGTCGTTTTTATTGGACATGCGCCTTAACAAACATAGTTACTACACCATCGCAATCGGATCTACCCAGACATTCCCGCCACTGAGAATATGTTCCGTTATCAAGCGTGTTTATCAACATGGACTTCAAGTCCCTAGGTTGTTTCCATCGGTTATTCACAGGGTCATTCATAATGGAATGTAGCCTGTGAATAACTGGGCCTGCCTTATTTCTGGGGCGTTTGATTTGGACAAGCGCCGAAGAGTTCAGAATAGCATCATCCTTTACATTACTACCCTCACCCCCCCCCCCCCCCCCCAAAAACGATAACAAGGCAATCTATGTTTATCTATCAGATTTGAACGTCTGTTATGTAATGCTCATTTTCTATCTCAAAATTGGGTGGACAGATTTTGAAAACCTTTGAATTTTTTAGAGGTTTCCATGATAAAACGTGGTTTACCATGAGATTTTTAAAAACAATGATATTCCTTTGAGTTAGTTCTCTTTAAGTTTGCACTGAAGTCAATGGGGGTATGCCATTTTTCAAAAGTTAAAGAAAAAATAATATCCATTTCAATTAAAACTCTTGGTAAAAAAGATGCAATAATACACTCAGTATCGTTATAATTTGGTAAAGAAAAATATAGATCAACATGCAATATCTACAGAATTTCTTTTCAACAAGGGCAACAAACCTTGCATTTTTATAACTGTGTCGTAAAATTAATTTAAGTACCTAAGGTAGCTATCACATAAAAATGATAATTGGGCTTTACAATTTTTGTAATATTCACATTTTTGTGTAGTAGTGAGCAGACATGTGAGAAAAGTACAGTATTTGGGATGTATGCAATACCTTAAACTAGGACGGAGATAATATGGTTATGATTTTGTTATTATTGTATAAATCAACAACGTTAGTCAGCATCCGTGAAGCTTCCAGTCTATTTTTTGTTCACGGGGTGTTCCTTCTGGCTTAGTTGTATTTTCATGAAGTAAACACACCAAATTAGAAGAGGTATTCAAAATTATGTTTTCATAAATGCAAACAGCAATATAATTATAATACCTTTCTTTTCACCAGTTTCTTCTCTATTTGGTAATAGACGATCAACCGTATCTCGCTCTTCCAGTTCTAAAATAACAATGAAAAACACAAATTTATTTTCTGATAAAAAAACAAACAAATATAACACGATGTAATTACAATGTATACGCCTAGAAAAAGTAACAATGTTTGAGAGTACCTGACCAAAACAATGTCAACATCTTAATATGTTTCGTTCTTTGGTACGACCTCGTCCAAAATATTATCTCTAACAACATTGCGCAGATGTCTACAACCGATTTTAATTTAGAAATGGCAATACAATACAAAACACAATATACATTTTTTACTATATTCCGTGTTAGAAGTTCTTAAAGAATTTTTAAAAAATCAAGAACTAATTCTGACAATTTTCGAGCAATATAATCTTAGCTTACCATAACATTTGTCCCCTGATTGTCGATGTATGCGAATCCATAATGGTTGTAGTTTTTGGAATGCTAAAATAGACAGAACATGAAGAAATGAAGTTAGAGTTTGTTCAACCGGAAATAAACTATATCACGACACAAGGGGTGCAATTCTGGATTAATATTATTTTGATTATACAGGAGTTATCATTAATTTACAGCTATACCTTACCACTATCTTTCGTCAGGGGAGATTTCTATTTTAACAGCGAAACTAAATTCTTATTCTGAGAAATCAATTCATTATAATTATGATTTATGCCATTTTGAGTCCATACATACTAGTAAACGATTCAGTCAGATAATGATGGGGCCGCGACAGCGACTCAGTGGTAAGTACGCTAGATTTGTAACTGGGTACCGGGTTCGATTCCCTGCCATGAAAAATTGACCACAGTGTCGATTTTCCTCCAATTGTTGAGCAGTTGTCGATTCCTTGCCGAAGGGTAAGTTAATACTGGTAAGAATGACGTCCAGGAAAACGTGTTAAGTGAATCGGCCGCCGTATATAACTGAAACAATGTTGGAAAAACGACGTTAAACCATATAAACACATAAACAAATAGATAACGATGAATAAAAGTGTACGCAGAAAATAGAACTTACTGCAAATACATGTAGCAATGATGATAGATATCAAAGTCATACAACCAAGGCCAAACAACACAAATATACCAAATGAATGAGCTTCTTCTAGTCTTGCCGTATATTCTTCCTGTTTGGAATCTGTAAAATAAGTTTACCCAAATAAATGAAGGATTTAATTTTCGGGTGTTTTACCTGATTTCAATAGAATTTCAGCCATACCGCGTAATTCCTTCTTCCTTTTTTTCACTGCACCAACTAACATGTTCATTTGGCGACTTTCCGGCCTTTTAACCACGGTGGTTAACCGGCTCGGACTTCTTTTTATCAAATCAGCGTCCCCAGACTATTTTTGATCGAGCAAAGGACTTTTACTGATTTATTTCTTAAAAACAATGGACAAACATCCTGATTCAGGCGCAAAAACACGTAAGAATTTTACAATTTCTGTACCTCGGAACTTTAACATGTCTGTTCTTTCCATACATTCGAAATAATTAACAATTTCTTGTAAATTTATTCTTTACATCAAGAACAAGTCTGAAGTTTCTCAAGTGAAAGTGCATCAACATTTACCTGAATTTACTAAGAAAGTACACCGGTTTTTCAGATTTCATGCATGTTTATTGCTCTAAGATATATGTATAGTACATTGTCAATGTGTTTTAGTCAAGCGTGGGTCTTTCAGATATCAAATTATCAGTTTTTTGACGATCCAAAGGAACTGATCATAACTAGTCCGTTTCCATGATCACTAGAAGTCCTTCGCTGTTAAGTTTTTTTTTCTTTAACAACAATTAACCGAATTTTGACTGGATAAATACCCGATAATTTGTTATTATTCAGTTCAGTAACGATATCGATTGAAAAAAATTTTGTAGAAATTGACATTTTATTTCTTCACTCGACAGTATCGCCCAATCTTGCGAGGGAAAATGCAATTTGATTACATTTGTGCAGAGACTGTTGATTTAAAATTATTTTCTTGTTAATATACATTTTGTGCTGTTCCGTCGCACATAAATAGTTAAAATAAAATAAGTAGAACATATGAAATATCAAACATTTTGAACACACCTGTCTATGCTTTTAGCTTGATATTCATTAAAAGTCATTTGCTCGATCAAAAAGAGTCTGGGGACGCTGATTTTATCCAAAAAGGTCCGAGCCGGCTAACCACCATGTTAACGGTTGATGAAGATCTGCCGGCGCGCTTTTGGTCCTGTGTAAGCAAGCTGCAGTGCTTCGACAACAGACGTAACGTCAATGGTAAATGATAGTGCGCGATTTCGACGTAGGGATTGATTTAAGTCTGTAGCAAACGTCTTGAAAGGGCCGTTCCCAAGAATGTTTATATATAAATTATTCATTAGATGAATAAATAGTGAAATGATTAGGTCTAATAACCATGAAGAATTAGGTTTGCATGCAGTTTAATCTAAATAAAGACAAACACTTTCCAAACCAGTACATTATATATATATTTATTCAATCCTCCATTATGGAGAGTTTAACATATTTACAAGTTATAAATGATATACATATAATGGCAAGCACCAATATATGACAACTGAATACATTCATGTATATATCTAACATGCACATGCATGGTATTAAAATACTTCTAAGAAAACAGTAGCATATATTTCACCAGGTAACCCTAACTTACTGAACACATTAATTTAAGCAAGTAAAGATGTTACTCCAAACACTATGTTTGTATAATGAAACCTTTAACTGTTATTGGTAGTTGCAATTCTGAAAATTTCACAGCATTGTTCATCTGAAGCTAGAACAGTAAATGCCAATAACTCAGTACATACCAGTATTATTTCGAATTCTCAATTTAGACTTCGCGTCAGCGAGAATTAATTAGGCGTAATTGTATTTGAGAAAATTGAATTTAGTGTGTTAATTTAGAAATATAAATGTGTGTAGCACTTACTTATTTGACATGACATCCTCACTTGTTGATATTTAAGGCAATACTTGGTGTTTACTGAATATAACATCTGAAATATGAAAAATAAAAATAATAATAAAAACAAAATTTTAGATACAGATAAACCTGGAAACCTGGGCACTATAGAGTATGTTATATCACTAAATCATAAGTGCCAGTCATTGTGGCATTTCCTACGTAAATCAGTTACGATGGAAGCGGTTTTGTCACATTAACTGATTTGCAAACACTTTGATAAAATAAATTATTTTTTCTCCTTATTCTTCCGTTTTCAAGACAGTCATAATTTTGAAGAAATTTGTATTTCAATCTGACAACATAATGATGACATTCATATAATCTTTACCGCCTGTTCTGTCCACAACCAACATATCCTGTACAGCTGCAGTGTCAAAATCAAAGTACTGAAAGTACTCTTGGAAACTGAACTGACATGGACTTGCACTGCCAATGGGACCAGGAACCAGTTAAACATGTGCATGTCAGACGTAGACAACGTGGTATATTTTGTACTTTGGTCCATATCAAAATTCATGCCCGCCGTGCAAGTGAGGGCTATCTGACCGGTCAGCATTCGAAAACAACAACATTTAATTCACTTATGGTAACTGGCCGATATGTTTGATAATTCCCTAGAGCTTAGTAAATACTTCCAGGACTGTTTATTGTTTAAATTAGCCTCGTGTGAAAGGTTCTAAATAAATATAGATAGACAAATACCTTAAGGTGACCTATGCCGTTAAAGTCACAGTTGATGTAATATCTCAATCCATTATCTGTCTGAAAATACAAAATTATCAAGTTATTATTCGATATCTACAGACAATTAATAATATTTGCCTTGTAAATCAAATCAATATGTCTGCAATTCTCCATAGGACTGAGCACTGATAAACGTAAACGCTATCCAGCCTGGCCAACCCTTTGACATTGATGGACATAATTCTACAACATATATATCATATTAAATTAATCATTGTACCGTAGAATAGGTATAACTGCATCCTTTCAACTTTATCATATTTCGTAATTCTGCATATAGTAATCTCCCTTTACAGAGTTACAAAGTGTTAATCCTTTTAAGTTGTTTGCTTTCCAAAATAACTATTACAAAAATAAAATAACTAACACGTAATTTACATGATGTGAACGGGCATCACTAACAATGTTTGTTATGTTTCTTTTTGAAGTTGTGTTAAAGACCTGATTAACTACAACGAAATCTACCATCTTACTTGATTTAGAATGGTTAAAGGCACATGTGAGCATTGTTCAGGATCAGTTGCGTCAAAGGTCACGTGATGAACATCAATTTGTGTATCAAATGACATAGTCGCTTGTTCGTAGCACGTGACTGGTGATATTATCTTCACTGACGCCATTTCACAGGCATCCGTGCAAGAATAATTGGAATCTGAAAATAGAAATAAAGAACCTTGGGCTACTGATTACATTAATTCTATAGATGTGAATAACCTTTCTGATACAAACCTCCTTAGGCGAGGTAGCAAGCATCGGATGGCATTTACCAAAGGAACATATGAAGTGATTTAAAGAACTTTTTGTTGGCATTTCGACAAACCGCTGAGACCTCAACTTGTCGAACAAGAACACGAAGAAGAATCATTTCAAGTTTGTAAGAGACAAAATGAAAAAGGTCATCTCCCTTGTAGTTATAATGGTGTTTATTGATGTCCATGTTTATCTGTGTGAGTTGCTTTGTGTGTCCTTTGTATTGTCAATTTAGAAATGGTACTACGCTTGTTGTTTTGTTTTTTATTCTTCATAATGATGCGATTATTGTACAGTTGATTACAGATTATTGAAACAATTGATAGGAGTACTTTGAATGTCTCAATATAAATGTTTTGATTTGAGTGAGTTTAACCCCGTTTTTCAACACTTTTTCAGTCATATATTATAAACATTGTATTAGTAGTTTCCAGACGGTTCAGCCCACCCGATTAGCTCAGTGGTTAAAGCTTTGATCTATTGATCAAGAGGTTGTGAGTTCGAACCCCGGGCGAGGCTCACACTGTCCGTGACAAATCTGACTGGAGATAATACCTGAAGGGTATGACCTGTCGCAACCGAGATTCGAAGAGGGATTGCCGTGTTACAAGTCCAGCAAACTAACCACTGAGTCACGACCGCGGCTTGTATAGTGCATAACAATAGACAGAATAAATTAGCCTCTAATACAAGCTCACCATAATGTTTTGGATCCAATGTACCATATTGTATGTTGACTTGGTCCCCTGTTTCTCTTTCGGTCCATACTTCTATGACTGGATCAGTTAATTGTATGCTAGCCGGGAACCAACAATCCTATAATCAAGATATCAAAAAGATGAAGGACGATCAATTGTTTGTTTGGTGATCGAAGTGGTTGGCCATTCTCTTTCCACTAGTTTTATCAAGATAATATAAATGCGAATCCACTGGAATTGTAAGGAACAAGACATACTTTGATATTGTTTCTGGACTCACTTCCTGCGCTATTCTACAAGTCATTTCTAAAGTAAAATAATATATGAAAACATTATTTCATTGGCTGTGAAAGCATTCAACTGAGCTCATCATACAACTGCATACATTTCAGGTTCTTGCTAATTTGCTCATAAAAACTTGTTCTGCAGTTGCATTACCGATTCATTAAAAAATCCCCTGACCTAGAAAAATTATTACTGAATCTGACAAAAACAAAGTTTGGGTCGCTTAACAGACATTTTATAATTATCCAATATGCAGCCACCTGCTTCACTATGTGAATAAGTGTCATTCCTTAAGAAACCGCTATTGATTGTTTAGAAGAAACTGACTTCTGATTGAAGGGTACCTGACAATAAAGGTTAAATTTTATCTTTCCCAAGGATGGCCTATGTTTACAGGTTTGACAGTTATTCGGATTTCTTCATAAAAAAATATGTGACAATTAGTTATGCAATAGCTCATGCTTTTTATCATTACCGAGGATTCTTGTATAAAAAAGTAATCCGATTTTCCATTTATGGAAGTACATTGTAAATATGAGTTAAGTCTCATAATGATTGGGTTGTAGGCGCCAATTTAAATCTCGAACAAGAATTTCAAAGAATGATAATGAAAATTGCCATTTCGTCCAACGTCTGAATTTACAATTCCAAGATGTTTAGGTTCTGTCAATTAAAGAACGATAAAACAGAATAAAGAGTCCAGTCAGTCTTTTTAAGTAAGACCGTTCAAATCGCATGTCTTGTGGGATTTTTAACAGACTGTCGTCAATATTTGGAAACCTTATTGACTTAACAAGAGCACAATCTTACTAACATAACTGGAACATTTATGAAATATGCAAGAGATTTGCTTGATCCTAAGCAAGGTTTATCCTTTTTCAGGCAAGCACTCATGGGAATGAAGTGTAATATCACTATGTTAATCTTTAGTTAAGAGATTGGAAGTTTCATACCAAATGTTTATTAAGTTCTGACATTAATTGTAGTTGTTTGTGTCCTTTATAAGCCTTTAATTTGTACTTACCAAAATAGAAGGTAATCGTGTATCGGATAAATTAATGTGGAAGCATTTTGTTGCCATTGCTATGGGTTCTTCAGATATCTGTTTTTTGTAGCACAAAATGATTTGACTTCCTAAAAATCAAAAACAAAGTATAATGAAAATAAATGATACGTTTGAAAAAAATGTTCTTAAGCATAAAGAAACAAACATGTTTAGATCATATACATATTTATATTTATTTATATTTGATAAAATTCCTTACATGGAGTATAGTTGTGAAATCGATAATGAGATTTTGGTGAACACTAGAATCTCGATATCTGGGAGTAAATGTCTAAACTTGGGACGATTGTCTTTAGGAAAAAGGCGGTCATATTATCCGTAAGGAAATAGGTTGTCAAAAAAGAGGCGGAGTGAATACTGAATTGGTTGTTAAATGAGGTTTAACTGAATTAAAACTAAAACGATATCAGAACAAAAATGATTATATATTTACAACAATTGTTTATCCTCAATTAGCTTACCTTCTAACTTGTGAACCATCGAATGAACTTTCAGGAAAGACTTGTTTGGGCATAAACTTAGTTCTAGATGAGAGTGCCTACCGTTTGAGGGAACGCTGTATGATTCTGAAACATGAACATCTCAAACTGCAATCAACTCTCTATCCGGAGATAACAGCTAGAGTGGGAGGTGATGCTGTGAGAGGAAGGTGAAAGCTAAAGATAAAGCAGGTGTGTGGGAGTGGGGGGGGGGGGGAAGAGGGAGAATTATGTGAGAGAAATGGATAGAGAAAGAAGGAGTGGAGAGAAATAAATAAGGAGAATGAGATGGTAGGAGTGGAGAGAAAGAAATAGGGAGGGTGAGATGGAAGGAGTGGAGAGAAAGGAATAGGGAGGGTGAGATGGAAGGAGTGGAGAGAAAGAAATAGGGAGGATGAGATAGAAGTAGTAGAGTGAAAGAAATAGGGAGGGTGAGATGGAAAGAGTGGAGAGAAAGAAATAGGGAGGGTGAGATGGGATGAGTGGAGAGAAAGAAATAGGGAGGATGAGATAGAAGGAGTGGAGTGAAAGAAATAGCGAAGTTCAGATGGGATGAGTGGAGAGAAATAGATAGGGAGGGTGAGATGGAAGGAGTGGATATAAATTAATAGGGAGGGTGAGATGGAAGGAGTGGAGAGAAATTAATAGGGAGGGAGGAAAAGTGAAAGAGTGCAGAGAAAATGATTTGTGTGAGATGGAAGGAGTGGCGAAAAAGGAATAGGGAGGGTGGGATTGATGGATGGAAAGAGTGGAGAGAAAGGAATTGGGAGGGTGAGATGGAAATAGTGGAGAGAAAAATATAAGGAGGGTGAGATGGAAGGAGTGGAGATAAGTTATAGGGAGGGTGAGATAGAAAGAGTGGAGAGAAAGGAATAGGGAGGTTGAGATAGAAGAAGTGGAGAGAAAGGAATAGGGAGAGAGGGAAAGTGAAAGAGTGCAGAGAAAATGATTGGGTGAGATGGAAGAAGTGGAGAGAAAGGAATAGGGAGGGTGACATAGAAAGAGTGGAGATAAAGTAATAGGGATGATGAAATAGAAAGAGTGGATAGAAAAGAATAGGGAGGGTGAGATGGAAGGAGTGGAAAGAAAGGAATATAGAGGGTGAGATAGAAAGAGTGGAGATAAAGTAATAGGGAGGGTGAGATAGAAAGACTGGAGAGAAAGGAATAGGGAGGGTGAGATGGAAGGAGTGGAGAGAAAGGAATAGGGAGGGTGATATGGAAGAAGTGGAGAGAAAGCAATTGGGAGGCAGGAAAAGTGAAAGAGTGCAGACAAAATGATTGGGGTGAGATGGAAGGAGTGGAGAGAAAGGAATATGGAGAGTGAGATGAAATAAGGAGAAGAGGAAAAGACATAGAGAGGATTGTGGACTATGTGAAATTGAAGGAGGAGAATCATAGCCTTCCCCGCCCATCTCTGTCTATTTTCCTTTCTCCCGTCCCCTGTCACACCCTCTCACCCCTTTACATATAGTGGGAGCTCGTGAAATGATGAAGAGTGTGTAAATAGACATATTTTGGCGTTAAAGGGTATTAGAAGGAAGGAGTTGAGATACAGAGAAAAAGGGGGAGGAGATTGTGGAAGGAATTGAATATGAAGGCGGCGAGAGAATGTAACTACACGCAGGTGGTAAAGAATAGAAAATGGGATACTAAGGCGATATAGATAGATATGTAAGAGGAAATTATACGGGGAAGAAGTGAGGAGGACAAAATAAAAATATTTAAAGATGTGTAGGTTTTATAAATGTATACTTTGGCAGACATGATAAAAATATTTGACCTTGTAAAGAACTGAAATATAAGAAGACTAAGTTTTGGACAATGTAAATCAATACCAGGGACGTTAAGATGATAACATGCAATGTTGCATTTATTGCAATTTGAAACTTCCTGTTTACGTCGAATGTCGAATTTTATCTGATTGCAAAACTATGCTTATAATTTAACTTCCCTGTTACTTTGTTGTATACTATTGTACAAACCACTGAGCAATTGTTACATTTCATTCTTACATAAATTGTACAAACTTGTGTTTCTCCCTTTTGCTTAGACACCTCTGATATGTTGAGTTTGAAGAAACAAGCCGACGAAATTTGTAAACAAGCCACTTAAAAGAACAAACGACGCAAAACATTAATCAGAGACCAGGTATGCGTTGAATATTTATGACAAAACAAAAGAAAAATCCGGGCAAAATAGGTGAAATGGAAGGAGCACGTGTTAAAGGGGCATGCCCAGGAACTGCTGTGTCTATTTTTTTTCGTACACCAAAACAGCGTTTGTCACTAGTCTTGTATAACCATGTATTACCTAAATGTCAAAGAAGAATGTCCGCTAAAAATGACCCTATAACGCGCGCGTCTGTATTTGTATGTCGGTTTGAAAAAAAGGCTTACAGCCTTTTATTGACGACAACGATATTTCCGATACGTCTGAGAGTTTAATTGAGCATGTGCGCTGCCTTTCAAGTAAACATAACATGAGAAATACTTACCATTTCAGTTTGTTGACATTTTTTCCGCGATATTTTCGGTTTTGACACATACCGAAAGGGTCGAGTTGTGAAAATGACGAATAATTTCTGAGGCCGAAATCGGCAGGTTTGGTAAATCTTGAAATGTGTATTTTGAGTAAACTAGCGGGATGTTTTGTAAATATTTTACAGGGCTTTCATTAATTGATTTAGGCATTAAAATGATACCAATTTGATTGCTATTTGAGACGCTTCAGTTCCAGGGCATGCCCCTTTAATACAGTTAACTGGGATCGGTAAATAAACAGGAAATCATTTTAAAAAATGAAACCAAAACGTTGGTATGTATCGGTAGTTATCCACCACGCACAGTTGGCGGATGTTGGACAAATAAGATATTAGCTATTATGTTAATTGGTTAACTTTTGTCAATGCAAAACATGCGAACCATTTGATCTCTGCACATTATTAGCATCAATCATCAATTTGTACCACTGCATTGCAATTTGAAGAAATACTTACTGTTTATATATTCTGGAATGATCTTGACAGGGGATGCATTAAACTTATAATTGACCTGAAAATATACAACACACCGATACTGAGACCGCAACATCTGCTGAGTTCTATAAGGCAATCTATGAAGACAATTTATAAAATGGCTAAGGTGTGTCTTTATTAATAGAAAGAAACGAATTTATATGTGACAGGATAATCTTCCAAAAAGATAAGGTAATTCATTTGCATGTCAATTATACTTGTACAAGAGAGTACAGTTAAGAGAGACCTAAATGTAATTACAATTTCTTTGATGTTTTAAAAAGGTTATCTGAACGTATTTTTCCCACACAAAACATATTAATATCCCTGTATCAAATCTATGAATAGACACTGAAATATAGCAACAGTCGACTGAATTAAATATAAGTCCATCTTTCTGTCTACGATTTTGAACACCTTATGAATCAATCTATAAATTCGTACTTTTTCTAAATCGAAGTATAAAGTTTAACGTTACCATCGAAAAGTCTGTAAGAAAAGTAAGATGTTCTAAAAACAATAGTACTTAGCTAGGAACCAGGTCTTAACGCATGGACAACAAAGACAGTACTTAATTAGGAACCAGCTCTTAAAATTACAAATCATCATACCGTTTCGAGACAATACGCGTGCAGTCCAAAATTCTCCTTTCCAGTACACGTGACATCCTGTAGAAAAGCCAATACTCCGATAATTATCACGCCAAGTTCCTTGAAACCATTCATTTTCTGTAGAACTCCTGAGTATTGCGTTGATGGTCCCGCATAATCGAATACCAAACATGTGTTCATCTAATATCCCTCCACTTGTCTTCAGGCATTGTTTTCTTATTCAATTATCACTCTACTTTTCAGCACTTTCGAGTAGTTCTTCTACCGTTAATTTTCCAGAGTGTCTGATATTTACTGAAAGGATTTTGAAGATTGCGAATAATCGTTTGTAAGTGTTGAACGTTTCTCCGCTTTGAGTCTGATCATACACATGAGCGATAATATAATTATTTACGTAGTTTATGAAGAGTTCACGCTACTACAAATAATGGTTATAATAAACGCTATGTTTACAGAGGTTTATATTTTGCAAGTTTAAGACATAAAAATACCGTTGGTCTACTTATGCAGAAGGACTAATATTTCATGTGTCCTGTAATGGTCCAAATAAAAAAGAACGTGTGGTAAACTTAGAAAAAACAGGCACATAAAACAAATACAAAAAACAGACCTTATTCGAGGTAATGAAAAAGAATGGGTTACAATGAATGAAAACTGTGACAAAAACACTAAACCTGTAATGGTATAAACATAAAATTAGAACGTGAGATGAACTTCAAGGCATGGAACAAACTGACCATTAAGTCAGTTGTTGTGCTCATGGATGACAAACTACTGGTCCATAAAGTTAGGTCAAGTACGAATTATCATGTAATTGATGTAATGCTGAATGAATGGATGGCCAATGAGTGATAATAACTTCACACAATTGTTTAAACATAGGTTAAATTTAGGTATGGTTAAAAAGTTAACCAAACGTTAACCAGAGGTAAGATGGCTGCCCTAATTGTAACAGATAACCTTAACAATTCAAACGAGTAAATAAAACAAACTGGGGATCTTGACGGCTTTTTTACCAATATCACACACTTAGTTAAATCTTACTGGAACTAATTTCTTATTAATTTAACGAAAGTTTTATACAGTCGCTTCAAGTTTGAACCCAACCTTGAATTATCCAAGTCTTTAAAATTAACCTATATTTATACAATTGGGTTCTGATGTTTAAGGAAATGAAAAGAATATAATACTGTTGAATAAAATAAACACAAGTAGAGACATTGACAATACAGCACAATGAGCACATGGGCGAATACAGTACAAAGACAAATACAGTACATAGACGACTTCAAAACACACACACATGTTCTGTTCTGTTCATAAAGGCGTGCATTTCAATCACACGACAAAAGTATAGACAACTTTAAGGGCAAGGTCACTAAGCTCTGTTAAATCACATAAATATGGGTCACTAAGCTCTGTTAAATCACATAAATATGTATCACTATTTGAGAGAGATTAAAACTTAGATCGATTTTAGATATATATCTCTGCCCTCACTGTATGATGTAAGAATATTGAGAAAATACGAATTTATTACAATTGATTTATCCCTGAGACGATTTGAAAACTTTTAAGAGAGTGAAACTCATCTTCAATGTATCTGGCTGAGAAAAATATCGAGGAGTATCCTTTATTTTACGATAATGGTAATGTTTTTTTATTGTCATTTGTATGCTGTTGTTCTTGATTTTGCTGGTGATAATTTTGCACTGTGTTACAATATGACAAATACATGCAATAATACAATACAAGGAAAATATTTCATCAACAATATAAGCAAAAATAATCGTTTGAATGTTAGCCTCGCAGTAGAAAAATACTAACACGAGCATCAGAAACGACAACACTAACAACAGCAGAAACAATTATAGCAGCATCGGAATAAACAACAACTTTATCATCATCATCATTACGAACAAAAACACCAAGAATCTAACAGCTATATAAAACAATTAAATTACAAAAGACATAAAGACAATAACGACCGAAGCCTGTTTACAAATATAACTTTAGTCTTGAACTTGCCTTTGGCTGTGCCGAATAGAGCGTACGCTAAAAAGCGCTTAAACATAATTTATAAGCTCTATTCGTAAGGTGATTTGTTGCATAGCGCCGAAAAGCGTTTACGGAAAGATCTATTCGGTGCTGCGCAACGAAGAGCGCTTACGGTAAACTCATTTCGTAGAGAAGGTGCCTTTTGATTCGAACAGAGCTTACATCAAATGTTCGTCGGATTTTATCAGGGTTAGTTTTGTTTTCATCGTAACCGCATCAGTTATCTTATTATTACGTCCATTATATATCCAGCATCAGTTATTAAAAATTGTACGACTACTGCGATAATACAAGATCGAAGATGTTATAGAATTATGATGAAAATGCGATAATATGACAATGATAACGCTATAAAATAATGAGGAATATTGGGAAAATACGATGTTGATATCGCAGTAGAAATGATTACGTGCGTATGAAATCGCGAAAATATGGTTTTGATAAAGTTAATAAATCGATGATAATAATGGAATATTGGAATAACTATGATCCAAAGATACACAACATGCAGACTGGTCGCATAAATGAATACTTATACCAAACTTCGTTTACTTGCTTTAATCATAAATACGTAATGCATTTCAAACAGGAATTATAAAGTAATAATCAAGTGAATCTGACTCATGCCATCTCCATATTAAAGCCCCATCAGCTTTTTGGATGTTAAAATCAAAGCAGGTCTTATTTTACCTAGAACGATGTTTTATCAGTGTAACTGACTTTTTTGCAATAAAAACATTCCAAAAATTTATTTTTAAGCACGGAGTACATATATAAATATAGCACAGTATTATTTCCAATGACATCGCAAAAATAAGAAAAAGCTTTTGACAACATTTTAAAGAGATGTGGCTAATGAAAAGCATTATGTAAATATTGCTTTAGAGCAAATAATATGTATACATTTCTTATATTTTACTATCATTTTACCTACTGTTCAATATTACTAAATTCAAAAAGCTAATGGGCCTTTAAGATAAGGCTCGAAAAATTGTGTTATATGTATACCAATAACATATCGGAAATTATTTAGAGATATTCGTAGAACGCCTGCATAGGAAAAAATAATAAGCGCTATTCGTCGAGAGCGTGCCTCATCATCGAAAAGCGCTTACTGTAAGCGCTATCCGGCCTAAGCTCTGAAGTTTTGAAATACGACCCGAAATACATTGATGTGTCGCAGTTTATTACAAATGTGTTTTGATATCTTCTGCAGGTTTAGCTATTATGTACGACATCTAGAACGTGAAATCAATCCTGTCTTCACAAACAAAATATTTATGAAATATTATCCCTGCATTTTGTTATGGCATGCATCGGTCACGTAATACCACAATACAAAATGTTTGGTAAAGCAAAAAGTAAATTTGAACCAGCTGTGCAGAATGAGTAACTACACTGCTCAATTTTTATAACATGTCAAAATGATCTATTCTGAATATTTAATGGACAGAACTTGTTTGTTATATTTGATACTTTAAAGGTATAGCGTATAATGTCACTTTATTCTATCACTAGCTTCTCTTAATGTACTCAAATTTTATTTTACATTTTGTAGTACATAGGGATTTGATAGTCTTAGATATCCTAGTAAAACTTGATTGCTGACCGAATATAAAAGTTGAGCAGTGTATACGGTTTCTACAAATATCTTTTCAAAATTGTAAAACATGCCTTAGCGACAATTTTAACAAATAGAATGCCTCATTATCTCGACTTCTCGGCCGATTTACATGATTTTCGATATAATTCACTTTGATAATACGAAAACCTCAAAATTAAGACCAACATATATCGGGTCCCAATGCGGTCATTGTATTGAGGGTTTGTTTAATCATGTGTTACAGTAACAGTCAGGTCTTTCAAAGTTAACTAATGATCTACAGTGTGACTTTCAGGAACGGTCACCTCCGAACAACAGTCACCTCCCTGTTACAGCCAGTATACATTTGTACTAGCAACCGAAATTGTTATTTTACTTTATTTTCACTCTCTCAATAACAGCAACCTTCTTAAAACAGCCATTTTGTCCTTCCCATTGGTGACTGATGTAGGGAGGTTGTACAGTATATTCTCTGTTATGGCAGCCGCGCTAAACTGATAGATACAGTAAACATTCGCACTTTGCGACCATCCCAATAATACGACCACCTCTATATAATGACTGGTTTTCGTTGTTTCCTTCTATACATATCGACTTGATAAAAAGACCACTTCAATATGAAAAGAAACATAATTCAAGGTCCAAAAGGGAAGTGATCGTGATGTCGACCGTTAGCTGTAGTAAATAGTGTTGTAGAATTTTAATAGTCTAACAATTAACAACCACAGATGTTTAGTAGATAACATTCAACTCTGGAGATATATAGCCATTTGATACAGGTTATAAAATTCATTAACCGTAAACATGTGAAGGCTAGAATGATTAAACTCAGATCGAATGCACTAAAAATGTTTTATTTTCAAGAAAATATTATCAAGAAAGGGTTCATTTTATTACAATAATCATTTTAGTGTTCTATCGTCGAGTGCACGATTTATAAGATTTTTTATATTTTATCTCAATTATTTGTTTACTCAACGAAACCAGTTTTTCTTATCTTTTTGATAACATTCAAAACCTATACGTTTGAAGTGTCTATTATGAACTTGAAATGTTCTCTAAAGTTTTGCTATATTAATTAATTGTCTTAATGTAATTTAACGTTGCACTGACGTCCAGGGTCATTTGTCTACTGTCCCAGCTTTGACGGTGGTGGAAGACTCCAAGCATACACACTAGTAACCACCAAACGTCCGTAAGCTAGTTGGATAGCTTCCTCACATGTTGCTTAGCCTGGTTCCTGGCGTGATTCAAACACATACGATGCCAATAGGAACAAATCGGGCATTTCTGTAACTGAGAAATACGCCTCGTACATAAGTGTAGGGTTACACATTTTGGTTATGCGGTTCCGGTAACTACTTTTCAAACACTAGGTACCCGTTTTCAAGAATTATTCTCAGAATTACAGACCTTCAAACCTATTTATCGTTCGCTATATTGATAGAATAGACATCAGTTCATATATAAAGAGAATCAAGTTTTTTCAATCATGGGATTCCCAAATTGGGAAGAAGCCCGCGAACAACGAAAACAAAATGGCGGCCTACTATTGTGTCCGAGACACGTTTTATTTTTTGACAAACGCCGAGGTGTTCCGATTGATACGATGCTGTGAATAACGAGGCTAGTGATTTCTAGTCTGGGACTATCACCATGTGACCACGGCGTCACAATAAGTTCACCAACCTTTCCAAAAACACCATCACCACTATCTATGATAAATCGATAAGAACAAACCAAGCCAACAAGCCATATAATCATTGAAGGTTCGCTTTATTTGTATTTAATGATGAGTTTGATGATAAAACAGGGGAAAATAAATAACAGGACAATTACTTTGAAATTCCTGTTTCCAGATAGGAAAATGTCAGAAAACACGAAAAGCCTCATACAATACATATAACCGAATAACAAGCATAGCATAAACTTGGGCAATCGTATTAGATTGCTGTGAAGTTTTACCATAAAGTGTAATCTGATACAAAATAATCGTTTATGTTAGAAACGTTTATCATACATCCAGTCAAAGGCAATCATGTTTTTTTTCGTCCTCAAAGACATTGAAGATAAAACGAAAATAATTTACCAAAGATTTCTGGAAATATGGTATTAATAAAATAAAGTATTCTTTTTTTCTCAGCTTTCTACAGTACTTCAATTGCTCGAGTACTCTTTTGGAAGAAGTTTTCCTGGATTCCGTGATTTTCTTGTTCTCAACATTCTATACTAACACTCAAGAAACTGTGTATTTTGATCATATATTGGTCATAACGTCTAGAAATAAACCCGAGGACGCACAATTATTCACACGTAAAACTTTTTCTGTTAATTATCAAATTTCACTTAATCGTGTAGCTAATACCAATTGTACACTACGTCATCGCGCACCTGCCGCTTTTAAGATGAAATGTGTCTTTTTATAAGAACTCGTAAAAGTGAAGGAAAATATAATAGTGCACCAATGAATGACTATTGTAACTAAAATAATTGTAAAAATAGTTCACGATGTTGTGAATCCTTTGTGTGTCACATCATTTTGAATTATTTAAATTATTTCATAAGGCAATTTACCTGTGAGTCGAGTGATGTTGTTTACAAATAGAAGGGCCGGTGGGAACAAATAGCAGGTGCGCAATGACATAGAGTACTATTTTTTTTGAATACATGTTTGCATCAAATAGGCTTGTCACGAAAAAAGTCATGAAAACAATTCCATGTAACCCGTACATGGAATATTTTTTTAGGATTTTTGTTCGTGACTAACCCCTTTGGTTTGAATACTTAGATACCGAATAATGATTTGCCTATATACTGCTTCTACACTAAGTGAAAAAAGAAATCCTTCTAACCTAGTGTACGCCTCGTTTTCGTGTGAGTATATTTCAATTTCCACACAAGAATCACTCAAACTTCGATGGAGGACGAATGGTTTCAGACGCACGGCTTAAACCAAATCATAAATCATCACCAAGAATTTTACTTTGCGTTGCTTGTGATAATATCGGATGAAATTCAAAACAAGGACGATAACTTACACATACAGTACAACGCCTAATAGTCTCTATGCACTCTTTATACATAAATCCGAGCATAAATGTACCTTATGTTTCCATAAACAATCAATCACAATACCCTTGCGCGAGAAAATTGATACAAAACTCGTACAAACAAGTATATTGCTACAAATGACTTCTTGCATGTTATTTCACGCAGATTGTCATCTATTACAATCATTCCATGTATTTATCTGCTTCAAAGTTTCAATAAATATAGAAAGAGCTCAGGAAATGCAATTTGCAACTAAATTGTTATTGGATGACCTTTCTCAAGTAGATTTGCATGCTACGTTTGTTTGATCTGGCACACCTATTTAAACAGAAATGAGCAGGTCCATGAATCAGATTTACTACCTTTTTATCTAGTTCAGACCATTTATACAGAACAACTACCTCTGTAATATATTTAGAATACCTCAATTTTAAGCTTAAATTATTCAAATCGTGGCCATGTTTAATATTAAATATACAATTTGTACACTTATCGAATAAAATGGTCGATGCATGATTATGAAGTCGGCTACAAGATTTTCTTTTAAATACCGGAGTCTGTTTCATTTGCAAAGCTGAGATAACCATTTTAAGCTGAATTATGTCTCATGGTACATACACCTCAGACATCGTCAGGGGACACAAATTAGTGAGATTACTAACAAAAACAAAAGGTATTACATCATTCAATTATTCCATACAATCAATAGGGTATAGTTTTCTTACTTTCTTAATCATGCCTACGATATGTTCATGAAATGGAATTTAGAGTCCATAATCAAAATAGAAATAAAAATTACAAATATAGATGTATAGATGAGATGATATGATTTAATATCTACATACCTTTCAATGATTATATCCGCTTTTACCTTAGTATTAGTATCTTGTTTATTCGCGGTAAAATATTTATTTTATAAACATAAACTACCTGAAATCATACAATGTGAACTTGCGATTCATCCGGAAAATTTACGCACACTGGATATCGACTTTACTTTATCTAAAATATATATCATCTACATTTACTTCCTTAACCGATAATTTCAGTGACTTCAAGTAGTAAATATTTCATGTTAGATTGTAGTTCAGTTTAGATCAAAGAAGTGTTGTTTGTATGCTAGCGCAAGGCGGAAGGTTTTGCTATGATACTATCTTTCTTGTACACAGTTAAGTTTGTTATTTATTTTCACCGGGTTGATATTGCACCGACAGTCAGGGTCATTCGCTTTAACATGGAAAAACACCTGGATATATTTATTTATTTATTTATTTAACTGTTGTTTTGGGACTATTTCGACTGCTAGATAATTTTCAGAGCAGCCATAGAGAGATGAGAAATAAGATACATGATATTTCGAATAGTTTTTTCCGGGTTCTTTGTCGTGTCCATTGTAAAACACCTGTGATTTTCTAGACGCATCACTTGGCTCTGTAGTTGATGCTGAAAAAGCGTCCCAGAGAAAAATGAATGGCGGAGCTGCGAATCGAACCAATGACCTTTCGGTAGGTAGTCAAGTGCGTTACTACTCGAACACCGATCACCCCGCACCTTGGTAAACCGACCGATCGTCCGTTCTATACATAGCGTGACGTCACTACGTTTGTCTAACCTCTATACATAGAACTGATTACTATCCACATTTGGATAGTTATACATACGCTTAAATATAGTTACGCGGAAGGATAAACAATGTCAAAACAACCCTATCGGTTGTATTATTAACAAAATTTGTTAAGTTATGTAAAATGAATACGTTATACCATTTCTATTCTTGTGTTTTGTCAATAACACTGAAGTCTAATCGTTCAATGAAATGCAATGTTGAAGTACGCTTGGCTTCAATGTGTACCATACGGTGACGTCACATTGTGTTATTGTTTATAACTTCCATTTTGTAAGTAGTTCCTGCAAATACCAATAATGCCCCGAGCAGAAGATCACAGGTCAGTGCATATCGCTACCGTAGTGTACACATTGCCGATCCTCTTTAATTGAGCTTCGTAACATGTGAAATTTAGTTCAGGGTGAGACGAGTACACTGTAATAAATCCTCGATTTAGTGACCACCTGTGAAATGATTTTAATATAAAGGTGGTCTCAGTACAGAGTTCAACTGCTGCAGAAATATTTGAAATCGATCCTATATGTTTTTATAAAGAGGCGGTCTCAACACTGAAGTGGTCGTATAATAAGGTGTTATTGTATTTGTCATTGCTTTTTTGTTACCTTACAGATATTCACTATATCCTCAATTACTGAATGATCAGGTAAAGACATCTTTTGTGTATTTTACATTACATATTATATCAGACACTTTACACCCGATACAGTAATCTTACACAAAATATAATCAAGTGGTATGATATTACATTTTATTTAGTTACAAGATCCAATTCACCGTTGTTAAACTAGGAGAATTTTGTTTTAAAAAAGTATTTTGAAATTCAATTTATTTAAGTATATGACTTTTTGTATGTCATCCACTACTGAAGACAAGAAGTTTTTTTTTTCTAAGTAACAGCCAAAATAGCCCCAGGAGAAAATAATTATTTTGAAACAATTTAAATTACGTACACATTCTACACAAGGTGCACTTATTATTTATTAAAGAAATCGTCCTACTATCTTAACCAACCAGTGACAAAATCTTTTAGCAAGGCCGTTCGTAGAAAATATTGGTCTGTAGTCACGCAGCTGAATCATTCGAAAATCCAACGACTTAAAGTTTGCAAGCTTTCTTTACGAATTATTTGTTCGTCGCCTATTCCAGCTTATCTTTTTCAAAGCAGGCATATGCTATTTATAGGGGTATGCATATATTGCTGATGGCGGTTGTACCCCACCTATGTATGAATAATAATATTTGTTTTGCTATATTATATTGATCTCGTCATTTACATGTATATTAAATCACAGGCTATCGGCATGTGACAATAGCAAAATAAATTTTAAAAAAACAACCGATTCTTAAAAGCCTGGTCTTATTCGACGCAGAAATAATTTCCGTTTAACCACCATACACATAATGCACATACACTGTTGTTTGTTGTGTCTATCCAAACATATGAATGGACCAGAGACATGAGGCTTTTGCATAATTAAGATGGTTGTTGATAACTCTGATTCAAATACTACTTGCAACAACACCTAGCAACCCATTGTGATAGGTTTGGATCAAGTCGCCACAAACCAACACTTTTTAAAGAAGGCCTAATATGGCGCTTGCTTTGCTTCGAAACTGAATTCGATCAAAAATCGATTATGTCTCCTAAAGACTATTACATGTGTGGCGCAGTCGATAAACTGAACCCGTCTGATAATAAACAACAATGAAAATGAAGTATGCTTTACGTTTTGAAATACCATAGTTGCTATGTTTAAGGATTGTTAACTATTGACTTATATCAAACACTTCTAATTCTGTTTATGTGCATGTTCCATAATATTTTTATATTTATTTGAATATTGCTTTGTCGATATCTTGTTCGAAGTTTATCATTCATATTTCATTCAAATATGAGTCTTTGATTCTGAAATAATAAATGATATCTGATCTCGAATCAAGTCTCAGCTAATTTGGCGTAATAATCTAAATGACCTAATGGTAAAGTTTAAAATGCGTTATTAAAATAGAATAAAGGTTTTTAGCTGAACTTTTAAAATTCATGCATCATATTTATTTGTTTCATGCATTATACGTTTAATGTTTAACACGCGCAAGGTACGAACATTTTCTGCCACATAGTCTATTTTACTGTGGCTTCGAGTATTTGAGACACAAGGTAATCTTTCTTTATAAAGCAGGATCGATTTCAAGAAGAGAAATGTCGTGTCTGCAGTATTTTGAAGGTTTGTTCTAGGTTAAAAATGAAATGATCCCGTTCCTGGTGTGTCTGGGGTTGTTGCGTAATGGTGTGTGAGTAGTATCATTTTTATGCACCGTTATTGTCTTTCTAGAGAATTCAATATGCCAAAGGGATTATCCAATAAGCAACAAGCGTAGTAATAAAAATATATTTTTACATTTTTTTATCTGTCGTCTAACAGTCAGTGTCTCTTGGCGATTGTACCAGATTTAACGGAGGAGGAAGAACACATGCGCACACCCGGATAGACTAAGTACCACTGACTTTCTTGAGGCTAGTCGCATACAGCGTACTCGGAAGTGAAAGTTGGGCTAGTTGCATTTTAAATAGTACAATCTCTACAATTTCTATATGAACCCGGATTCGTCCTTAGTTTCATGCAGTTTAAATATATTTTGTATACAAGTTAAGTACAAAAGTCAAAATAAGGGGAATTACATGCAGAAGGAATTTACAAGTTATCGTAAAATTGAGAGCTATGAGCTAAATTAAACATAATGCATCTCTTGGCTTTTTCTCAAATGCATTCGGAATGCTCAGGTCACCAACCGGTGAACGCAACCCACAACGTTTGCCGCATATTTTATTCACAATTAAATTATACTGCAATATGATACCTACTCAGTCTAACAAACACTGAACAGCTACTTTGTAGAGTAATGTGAAACAAAAATACGAGAGATGCAGATGTTCTCATCACAAAAATTAGGATATCTTTTCAGTATGGGCTTGAGGTTAATATACATACTTAATCATTTATATATAATACTATATTTGTCTGATTATATCAATTTCGTGTTGCTTTCACATAATGTCATTTTAAGCCGATGATGTTATCTTCAAATATACCAATTACATTTCTATTCCCATATTCCTTCAATTTAAGCCTCACCATTCATCAACTTAACACCATGTTATTTACCAATAACCTATTATGTATTATTTGAGAAATACTCTCTTAAATTACGATTAAAGATATTCCCTAGGCAGATATGTATGTTTGTAAGAATTATTACCAGTTGTACAAACACTCGACTAGAATCGGTCCAGACACGAGGCACAGGAGAAAAAAAAGAAATCTAATGCTTTATATATAACCATGTTTTTTGGTTCAGAAGAAATCGACGGCTAAGTTAATTGACAGAAGTTGCTTGAGGCTTATATTCATAAATCAATTATATTGTTAAGTACCCCATATATCATTGAACAGCTTGTTATTATCCCTGATAAGTGCAATGAGTACTTCTGTCCTAAAATGTGGAGTATGTAATGGTCCTAAATAGGCTGCTTTGTTCAGTCCAGATTGTTATCTAAGACAGCTTTTAATCATGTCATGAACCAATCAATGATACTGGTATAATACAACATAGCCATCAATCATTTATGACGACAAACTCATCTACATACTTACACAGAACCTGAAAAATAGAAAAAACTGCCAATATGGCCCTCATCAAATCCCAAAAAAAGAATTGAACCCAAAGCAATTGACGTTGATCGCGCCGATAGAATACATTATAAAACATCACACAATGTTGAAATATGCACTCATATTAATGATACAAGACCCAAAGCACTCAACGACAAACAAACACACATATGTATCAAATATTCAACATTTCGAAACAGAAACACTAAACATGGGTAAATAAGTGAATAAAGGTATTCTTATTCATACTTCAAGTGCTTCTGGTATTTTTACTGTATAATTAAACATGCATTAACCCAAGAAGTTACAAACACAAAGCCAACACAATACACAAGGAAATCGTTCAATGTAAAGGAAATCTTGCAAGAATTCAATCAGTGAACTCGACGTTATAACGGATACAATAATGGCTTTAAACACTATTTTCACAGGTTTCAGATGTCAAACAATGTTTCATCACTGTCTTCGAGGCCGTAAATAATATGCTTGATTTGTCTAGACTCCTCTGATAATGGCAAATGTTTTCAAATTTAGTTTTCATGCGATCTTCATGCAATCGTATGATTATAGCAAGTTGCGACAGCGATTAATAACGCAAAATTGTGTAAGGTTATTATTTAAGAATCGTAGAAGCGTTCACATAAAAAGGATACTTCCTACGAGTATCGCTGGAAATCCGGATAGGACTCACAAAGCCAAATCATGCGGTGTTCATATACATATGAAATGTCAATTGCAACCGTGCGATTTCGAACATCAGACAATATGTTTCCCACAAAGGTAAGGTTAACTGATTGCTAATCAGATATGATACATAGCCTGACCTCTGTTGTTTGACTGATGTCAACATTCTTTCAAAATAGTCCTCACAAGGTCATGTTCTCAAAGCTAACAATAATTATTTCAAACTGACAAGAACCGTTAAAATATTCCTTCAATATGACATTGTTACTTAGAGATATGAATCGATTGTTGATATCACTAGTACAGTGCAACCTCTCTAAAGTAACACCCTTTGGGAGTATCAACGTTGTTGTTGAGAGGTTGTTGCTCTAGAGAGGTTTCATTTACAGTTAAATCGTGCAGTGGGAAAAATCATGCTGTTGTTGAAGGGAGTTCGTTGCTCGTATGAGAGGTTGTACTGAATTTAAGTAGAATGAGCTAGGATATGTATGGATTAATTATATATTTCAGGTTGCAATTACTTCTTCCACGTATATGGAATCGTCTAAATGAAATTGTTAGTGCAGTTCATGATGTCTAATTCTGTCACCATTGATACAACGGATACCTTGGCCGTCATGAATAAACTTGTATGCTGATTGACGTCATTTCAAATGGCCATCCATTATAGCAGATAGACAATAGACTGTCGAGTGCACTTCTCTAATAACAGAACACATTGGCAAATTGATTGATG
Source organism: Lutraria lutraria (assembly GCA_964023205.1). Classification (NCBI taxonomy): domain Eukaryota; kingdom Metazoa; phylum Mollusca; class Bivalvia; order Venerida; family Mactridae; genus Lutraria; species Lutraria lutraria. The sequence continues at coordinate 26,633,949 of OZ026843.1, forward strand.
GTATCTCTTATTTACACGTTAATGCTTTTAACGGATAATCAGAACAATAGGGAGTAGTTGATTTCTTACATTACAACGAATTCGAATTTTTGAAGTCGACTACAAAGAAAGGTAACGGCATAGAAACTTGAAAAACATTGTGAGATTGAGTAGGTCTCAATGGACAATGCCCTCAATATTAAACTCTGTGTGGTTATGCAACTGAAATGATCACATGCATGTTTATTTTAACAAGTGTAGAAATTGTCTCAAAATACACCGGTATTATCTGGTGAAGATTATGGAATGCAAGGGGCATTTTTGCTGGTTATCAAATTAGGACGGAACATTATGCCCACGACCATAAACGTTTGTTTTGTACTGAGGTCGGAGTGCTAATGTTATGTTCTACAAACCTATGAAGCACTATCATATATTTATGCAATCCAGATTCGTATCTGATTCGCCTGAGTTCTAAATTAACCGTTGAATTTGAAAGCCATTTTTGACCCCCCCCCCCCCCCGTATCGTAAATGAACATGTACGTAATCCAATGATTCAGAACTACCTACTGCAACAACACTTTCATCGAACATTTCGATAGCATACGATAACCTACATCTAGGAATATCGGAACCGATAATGAATGCAATGTGATGTGTTGAGACATAATACAAATACAAATTATTTAAGAATCCAATTTTGCAAAACACCAATACAATGGCGAAATATCTTTAAGTAACAATGGTTTTACATGCGTATGCCGTCAATCAGTACTCATGTCTTTGAAACTTAATGAAATATGTATTATTTGTCTAGCCGCTTAAAGTGATTGTAAATATTGATGAATTACAAGTGTTGTATGGGAGAGGATGATATATCAAGTATGCAGACTGGCTTCTTAGATTGAGTTTCTAATATTGTTACGCAATTTAACAAAATTGAATAACCTTAGTGAAAGAGACGTACGTCTTTAATTAATAAATATTATCAAGTATGTAAGATAGGAAAAGGACTCGTTGAAATAAAGCTTACACAAATCCCATACCCCCCCCCCCCCCCAAAAAGCTAAAACAAAAATTGTAGAATAAAAAACGTTAACATTCATCCGAACAAAAAATAAAAAGTTTTAACACAGCTGCACATGTGTGTATTCTAGTATTCGCTAACAAATCATTTTTTGCCAATAGTCACATGACCCAAATACAATGAACAATGGAGGATTGGTACCAACCTAAGCCTTATGCCATTATAAATCCTTGCTAAATCAACATTATAGGTTAGCACACTATATAATATCATATAATAGTATTATAATGCAGATTTGATCGTATTGGTGTGTATCTAATTGTCGGTATTTGCTTTTTATGAGGGTATGCATTTCATTTTGTTGTGCTTGGGCGCGCGCGCTATTCTTGGTCGAGGTAGTTGATTTACTCTGAATGTATTTAGTGATTGCCCTGTTCCTAACCAAGATCTATTTTCAAAATTTCTCGTTTTCTAACTTATTTTAAGAACGTTACTTATTCATGAAAAGATTCCTTCACGATTAATTAATGTGATAAGGGTTGTTCATTTGCGAGTGACATTTTAACGGACGGAGGGCCTACCATCGCCAAATTTGTAACTGATTATTTTGAAAAACACGCTCCGTCATCTTGAATTACTTATCTTTGAAGAATGTTCTGCATAAGCAGTATAAGCATAAATCTATACGTAGTATGCATGGTGCGACCCGGTTCCACGTTGGTTGGCACTTTCTTTACGACATTTGATTCACACGGCCTCTATCTTCAGACATCGATGGATTAACGCTTACCGTTAATATATCGAAGATTTTCTAAGAGATAACAAAACCTGGTTGTAAAAACAACATCCTATTTTCGCAACAAAATATATGTCACTTCTCCATAAATAGGGTCTATAAATTGGTTTCTAGCTTTATTACACTACTATGACGTCATTGGACAGATGAATCCATTATGATGGCTAGTTATGAGCTGTCTACGTCATATCTCTAATAGCATAATATTGACACATTGATTGATGATACCTTTTTCTTTCACACATTAATGCTTTGATCGCATAGTCGGATCCATTAAATGAAAATAATGGAAGCTTAAGAATACAAATAACTCGAACTTTCCAAACCCGAATTAAAAAGTCAACTCATTCATTTAGACAGAATCAGCTCAACACATCACTAAGCTGACTAATATCAAGGATGGATCAAATCTAAAATAAATGTAGCCAATGGAGACTTGGTCTTTATATCGGTCCAATTAGCTTTAACATACATCCTCTCCTATCGCGGGATTGGACATGACACTAGCAACACCCAACAAGTTTGACACCTAATTGTTTCTTCAGTTTTCTTTAGATATAAACAACTTCAGTAAAGTTATAGTTCTAAAATAAATTCGAATGTTTCGTTCGGCAATAAACTTTGACTTTTTATGCCAGTACATGTATACAGTCATAAACTAGTTCACAAAAATGTTGGCACCAGTAGTGAGGTTTCACACAAACTGAACGGAATCAACATTTCTTAAAATAATGTATGTATATTTTAGTATTTGTCGTTGAATTAAGATAAGTCATGTATAAACATGTTGGAAGTAATTGGGTGAAGTTCATTTACAGGTTTGGGATTAAATTGCCGACTTTGACAGGCATCTTGATATCTACTCAATATAACATGATATTACATTGTTGGGCAAGATGATTACAAATATACAAGTATAAACACTACAATATTAATACAATATTATATAAATGTATTAGGATAGTTACATGATACTGTAGAACTTGCGGATACCATTGAAATGCGTTTACTAGTAGACTTCAGTTCATGAGTACTGGTTTCTCTAGGACATTGATCACTGTATAACTACAACGAACTAATTAACGTGAACATGATCCTAGTGCGATTACTGACAGAAAGAATGAGCATGTACCAGATACAGATATCGCTGTCTATGAACTCCTGATTATCAAAGTCCAGTAAGAATATTAACAACATCACCAGATATTTCCTCTATGTTTCATATACAGTAAACAGATCAGAAAGGTATGGAATAATCATCTATTAAGAGACCCAGACACGACTATTATCTCATTAGTTCTGTAAAATGTTAGTTTCTGGATACCCGACCTACCTAAATCTTTCCCCATGACCCCTAGACTTTTTATTTGCCCGAGGAACGGTACATCCGTGTTCTCATCTTTCCACCCATGATTTCAAGAGCCACAAAAAGCCACGATCTACCTATACCCTATTTTAATGATCTTGCAACCAGACACTAACAAATTGTGTAGGCCTAAACTAAGTTCCTGGCAGATGTTTTGTGCATTACAAAATGCATTAAAATCAATGTATTTCAAAGGTTAGGCATGTGCTTACATCGTTTGTTTGTTTCACACTGTTGTAGCATATGCGAAGAGTATGTTTTAGTCTGATTAAACATGCATAAAAGCGGTATGAAGATCATTTACCCCGGAATAATTCATTCAAGGATATACAATAAGATGCAGAATGGAGTTCATTTTTTAGTAAGATCGAGACATCGAAGATAAAGTATTGAAAACAACATTAAGTCATGCTATGCATAAACCTCAAGCTAAAAGCAATCAAATGTCATTCATTTCTAGTTAGTTTCCAATACAATGCTATGAAATTGCTTCGTCTTTGGCAAACCCCTGAATTACGCCATTCAATTGATTACCAAATATTGACAACGCGGTCTCAGCGCATTTATGCTTTAACAAATGTTTTGATTCAGGCATACATTTGAAACCCTACTCGTGATAGCGCGTATAGAATTGTTTACATTAATAACTTTAAGAATCGCTTCAGATTTTTCGCCCAACATAGAATCAATGTTAATTGTTGGACATCAAGTGAAGAGTATTAGACTTCATAAAATGATTAACGATACAGTTTGTCAGAACCAAACTGCTACTAATTTCGGATTTAGGTCAACTTTGGAGTAGGATGGAATCTCACATAGTGTCTTAAAAGTCGGAATTCGACAGAGAGCCGTAAAAAGCACGCACACAGATCATAAGTCATACACCTAACTTTACTAGCAACTGACAGTCAATCATTGTATGTGTTATAAAGAATTTTCTTAAAAAACAAGTTTCTGAAATGACATACGTCGTACAAGAACTCATATAGAACAATTTTAAGAAATAAATCCCTCAACGAGTATTTAACATGTATTTCTCTGTGTGGTCTGTTTTTAAACCTAACTCAACCCTTCCCAGTCTGTCAGTTTTCGAACATGTCACATTCTCTTCAATTTCAATTTCCTCTTACAGTTCCAATCCCGTATGTCCTAACACATCTTGTATGATGTTATATTACCAATGGTATTCCCGTGACGTCTTTTAGAATGGCATTTTCGGAGAAGAAACGGACATAAAGGAGAATCCCATGATGGATATTCTTAAGAAATGTGATCATTTTGAAGGAACGACAACTAAATCGATCCAAACATGAAAGTACTGAGAACAAAGAAGAAACAGAACGGACTTGGCTTGTGTTTGATATTTTGAAAAAGCAGTAATAAAGAATACAAAGGTATTTTGACAGAATCTGCACTGAGCTTGATTTATCATTCAATTATGGTTATAATCAAGCAATTTCATACATTAACTCAAAAACGATTTCGGGTACGTATAATATGAGTATAATATGAATGACCGTACGATAGAAATGGCGCGTACAAGCGCTTCCGTAATCATAATATTTACTAGTAGTCTTCCTATATGTCTGAAATTTCTGTACATTGTAGTTAGACAGAGAGAGGTTGTTCGAAAGTGATTTCTTTGACAAGAGAAAAAAAATAAAATCTTCACATATGGTCTAAACATAGCATAAAGATGAAGGTAAACAAAAATGTAAACTTCGTATATCATGATACACACATGAGAAAAAATGAAAGTATAAAGAAATAGGAAAAGGCGAGAGAGCAAGTTTGTTCGACGGACAAAATGTACAATTGTGTGCTTTGACTTTACGTTAATATGACTATACGTAAGTTACATGACATAAAACATAACATAACATGAAACTATAATGCGAAGAAGTATCAACATAAAAAATCAAAGGCAATATGCTAGGTCTTGTCCAGTAATATCATTTTATATATTTTTTGCGTAGAACGGAACGGTATATAAAGAGCATTCCAATATACAGTGATATTCATCTTCAATTTTATCACAGATTTTGGGCATTTCCTGTTTTCTATCGGATGGGTATACTTCCCGGTTTGTGCCATCTACCTGACTCTATTTTTAAATTATTGGACGAAACAATTAGCCTTGTCATAACTATCTGATACTTACTTATGTTAATACATTTTAGATAAAATTGATGTTCAAAATGAATGATATATCTAAAATATATTGCCCTACTTGAGTTTTCTAAACGACTATGTCAGTTTTGATATAAAATTGTATATTAATTACGAATTACATTGTTATCATCATTTTCTCACCATTTTACCACCGGAGTCACTTAACGTTGAAAATGTAATACTATATTGACTGTACTGCAATTGAACACATTGACAGGTTTGATTCAGACAGCAGATCACATAAACGGTGATAAATGAAATGGAAGGCAGTTAGCGAGATGGAAATTTTCCTGAATCCTTCTCGATATTAGACAATGCACCAAATTAACGTAGACTGCATTCTGAGATTTGATTACATGCTCTAGCAAATGGTAAAATTGAGAAATGCAAACTTATATGTCCAGTATGGAAAAGCGCACTCAATGAATTGAACGCAAATAATATTATCATAGACCTTCTTTTTCCTAAACCCTTATTGCCGGATGAAATATTGATGATGTATCTAGTTACATCTTCGTAGTGGTCCAAATTAGTCACTACTTGTTGTCCATTCACCTACGCCCAATGTCTGTATGGCTATTATATGTCTCAGATGATAAAAAAGAAATGTCTGGTTGCCTTGGGTAGCATTTTCACAGACACAATGCTCGCATACTTAGTATAAAGCCTATTGATTAATTCAGAATATCATAAGCTATGCTGTACTGTTTGCTCTCCTCCACTTGTTTCAAGGAACATAATTAATCGCACTACTAAAGAAATTGATAGGCTTCTTAATTATTGCTTCCTTTTCAGTTAAATAGTACAGTATATATATTATGCTGCTTATACCGAATCCTCTATCAACACACATTACGTGAAAGGGGGAGACTATCAACTATGTGTGTCACATTGTGTTATCGACGAGCGAAATAAAAAACAAATATTCGCTATAACATACTGATATACGAGCAAACAAAAACACTAAGGTGTACGTTAAATAAAGCAAACAGCATTAAAAACAACAGGTCTACCTAAAAGATGTATTCTTCTGTTGTATTTTTCGGGTTATGATTTCTTTTTTTTTTTTGTATACCCGTTTAGGCTAGTCAATGTACAGTACAACCTCGCAAGAACGGTCTTTCTTGAGCAACATCCTCTCTTCATCAACATCATGTTTTTCCTACTGCACGACTAATTTAAACTCTCTAGAGCGAAGGCAACATATTCTTACTACGCCCAAATGGTATTACTCTGGAGAGGCTGCACTGTATTTTAAATATGTTAATTTAACATACTAGTAGTGCGCTTTGAGTATCTAACCTTTCTAGACTTCAACTGACTTTCCAGAAATTAACATACTCATTCTATGGTATTATAGACTAAGAGAATGCTGAGAAAACAAGGGTTGTACTGGTAGATAATCCATTTAATGTTTACTTCCCAATGAAACGTAACTGCAATACCTGTATTAAAACCTGAGTGTGTTAAAACTGTAATTAAATATTTAAAATAAAACAACCTCCGAAAAAAATCACCTGTCAAAAATAGCATTGTGTCTTTCCTTAGGACAACCTTTGTACACAGACTTGACTGTATTATTTGACAGACGCAAAACTCGAAAAAATACATAGTTAAGACACAAGCTGTTTATTTATTCAGCTATTCTGCAGTCAGCAATTCATTTATTTCGATAAAGACTGATCGGACCAGACAAATAAGTATAATTTATAAGATGCCCAGATCAAAAGTCAACATTCACCTACGGAATAAGTATTGCAATAGTTTCCCTCAAAGTTACGTATTATTACAATTTGGTACAGATGATGCCAGCTGAAATAGTTCAGAGTAAAATATTTTTTTCTCATTTAAGTGTTCTGCGTTGACATGATCACGAGACACGGTGTCATTATAGTGACAGACTACGATTCCGTGAATGCAGGGGATTCAAGTCGAAATTATTGCTGCATGGATGTTCCTTGATCTTTATATGTTGTTTGATGCACCATCTGACAGTTATAATCAATTCAGAGAGGCCCTATAGAATGGGGAGAGACAGTACACGAGAACCGGGCTATTATGTCCCTACTTTATTTTATACAGTATTAAACATTTTCCTGATTCTTTATCGTGTAAAGCAGCACCAATGCACGCCTCTTCCGTTTCCTGTAATTTTCAACACAGAACTTGGCTCGGTATTTTGAATGGAGTTACTAAAAAGCGTTCCTGAAATATCGGAGAGGCAAAGCCGAGATTCGAACCCACCCCCTTCGTTCAGTAGTCCAGGTGTGCCTTTAATGCCTACCCATAAAAGGGTGAATTAAATCCTAGAAACAAATCATTTACAGGCGTACAGTCAAGCCTGAAAACAAAAGCAGCCCTTAGGAAAGACATAATGTTAATTTTAACAGATGGCCTTTATTCAGAGGTGATAGCTTACACATATTTCTCTGTATATGTAGCTACAACGTATGTTCCTCATAATAACATAGACCTATTTAAAAGTAATTCATTACTTGTAAATGCCTAAGGAAAAATAATTACATGAAAACATTTCGAAAATTGTAAATAATTTATGACTTAGTTCCTAGCTGACAATAAAATACGTACTTATTATTTGATTAAACACACATTATCCTGACAAGCTCTCTTTTAAAATACCCTCAGTCTGAGAACTTAATTTTACAAGAAATGCATTTATTTAGTTTATCTGTTGTTTAACGGCCCAGTTGACAGTTATTGTCATTTCAGGGCCGCCCTAATTAGAGAGAGAGGGGAGATAATATAGAATATAACTGAGCATTTATATCCGCAGTGTGGATAACCCACGTGACTTGACGTCACAAATGGATATTGCAGGAAGCATTTTTTTTTTGCACGAAGCCAGGAGAAAGGAAGCTGTAAGTATTTTATTCCTATTTCAATGTTCACGACACATAGCGAATGCTAAGCGGGAAAATATATTCCACGTATAACTGTCATTTCTTTGTATTCTATACAGTTTTCTGTAACATTCGCTAAATGAAAAATACACTGGCTTCCGGCTGTACCCAAATCATTTAGCGCGAATGTTACAGACAAGGGTACCGTACAGAATACAAAAAAATGACAGATATATGTGGAACATACACATTTTTTCAGCATTGCTGCGCTATGTGTATTGAAAATTAAAATCGAATAAAATATTTACAACATCGTGATGTATAGCACCGTTACAAGCCTCATTTCCTGTGATTTACTACAAACAGTACTTGGCTTGATAGTTATGACGAGGACACTGAAATGTCTTAAGGCGGAACTGAGATTCGAACCCACGACATCTCGTTCAGTTGTCCAGGACATTAATTACCGCTTGACCACCGATCCACACCCAAATACATAAAAAATACAGGATAAAACGCGGTTAAAAGTAAAGTCTCTCGGAACTGAAAACTACATATTTTACATACATGTACATTATTCATCCGTAACAATTGAAAACTGTTTGTGTGTTAGGAAGAAAACAAATACTTCACTGTATCCGAATATCCACCCTATCCGAGTTTTACTGTACTCAAGCTCTACAGAAATCTTGATTATAAAAAAATCAATAGGTCAATGTTCCTTAATTACAGAACATAAAGGTATATACGAGAGTACACGGGTCAGACAAAATTCAGCTTGCTTCTTGGAAACTAGTCTTGATCGTTATCCTCCGAGTTAGTGTCAGTCCTATCTATCTACAAGCATATAAAAAAAACACTTGTTTCTTCTTTTTTATCCCATTTGCTGCATTTTATAGTTTATTTAATCTATATTTAATCAGCTTATTCGTCTGGCATAAACGATGAGAATACATAACACATTAATACATGCGGCAGTAATGAATTTTACGTTTATGTTATTGTTCCCCCTTTTGCGTGATCGCCCGCTCAGTGAATTCAAACTTATTATTTTCATAATTATTTTCATAAGGATATAGTTCAACTTAACGTCCATTGCATCATTGTCTCTGTGAAAATAATTAATTTTGGGTAGATAATGGTCGAAACCTTTGAAAAAAACTCACACTTTTATTTTTTATATATATCTTTCATCTGAAAGATAGAACCAATTTAGCATTATTCATTTTAGTGTTAATCGACATGAAAATAGAATCTAGTGAAAGTGACATATATATGTATTATCTATTTCAATATAATTCAATGTCAACATATCGGTAACCATATATCCTGTACATTAATGTCCGAGACGCTATTTCTATTGGCATTAAATGTTGGTGCGAGTTTGTTTAATATTGTATTCAGAAGTACTTTGTCTTATTTCTGTTATGAACCAAGCTGAAAACAATAATAATACACATACGCCATTCTCATTTGACCCATTAAACTGAAAAGCTTTACGTCTGTCTTGCAATTGAAATATTCATGTATTATAATTTATACATATGCCTACAGATACCTGCATCATTTAGTTTTCTAATTTACGAAGAACACCCAAATAAGCACTACATGTATAACCTACACTCGTACATTGGTTTCTACAACATATTGTCTACAGCTGACGTTGAATAAACGTTAACAGAACCGGAATGAATTACAGAAGTAAAGAAAACAGAATCTAGTTAAGTTGAAACATGTGGAATCGTTGATTTTACCATTATGTTGGTTTGTTTATAGTAAAAACAGTTATACACTTAAAACTTAGTTTATTTGTTTACTCACTTTTATCTACGCGGTTTATGAGATGAATTTGGCAAGAAAAATGCGTTAACTTTGGAGGACTTTGTTAGAAGACGATATAAAAAGCCCTTTTTAACAACATCTAGCTATAAATAAAAATAGGATTATGGCGGATGCTTTAAGATTGGGGGGGGGTCGTGAAAGGATCGCTTAAGGGAATAATCCATAATGTTATTTAGAGTTATTGATAAATAAATTAACTCATCTATAATTCGAGTAATCTAACCCTACCAAATCTGTACCAGACAATCAAATTATGTCTTTTGTGAACTACTATCACTGCGGGCAAATATTCTATTAAATTGTGATCAATAGAGTCTTACTGTATAATATCATCTAATTTTCATCGCGTCATGTTTATGCCGCGGGTTGAAATAATGACACTTCTGACAATGGGATAGGCTAATGTATTTTACAGAAAGTAGTACATACGTAAGTGGAATGATAGAACCGAACACTTCACGAACTTTTCAAAAGTCCAACAAAATTCGCATAGAATTATTTCTTTCACAAATTAGTCACCATCCTTTAATTTATTTTATTTCATTCGATTAAAACATGAGCCACGTGTATAAAAGGACTTTAAGGCTGATTTTCTAATGTTTTATACAAGTAACTTTAATCCGACATTATCATTTTTCGCGATCATATAAAAGTATGTATCAGTTAATATCTAATCAGCGCCTATATCTATATTTACGACAGTCTCAGTCTAAAGTTTATGATAATGTTTTACTTTCATCAGTAAAATAAGCTCACTTACCAAACGAACTGTACTATGTCCAATATATTTTCACTTACAAATGTTATTTAGATATTATCACACTGTCTTTAAATTTGTCTTGTATTATGAGACAATAAGAGCATTGCTTTGTTTCACATTAAGGACTCTGTGTCTAATATACGATCTAATTAAAGGTATCGTATTATCCACATTTACAAGATTAAAAGTTCCGTTAATGCCATCACAACTTTGATAAAATCCATTGAAGTCGTAACATGATCATAAGAGCATCGGAACCAGCTTAGCACATTCCTGATAAGTAATTACAATGTACTCTTTGTTTCAAAGACAGTCACCGAGCATATTGCTGGTATCCAAGTAGTACACTCGCTTTTGCCATGTGTCTGGAAATCTCTTGAACAGTGTCATCGATTGTAGAATACTGTCAAACTAGTCAGTCATATATTCATGAGTTCTGACACACGGACGTTTCCTAGGTTGGCGAGTCTATACAAATACAGCGGCAATAGAAATCCAGTGGATTGAGTTGAACTGGTATGCAAGGCAGAATTTCCCAGAGACTGATTTGTTAGAAATAACCAATGATGTTTGTTTTTCAAACAATGAACTGTATTCACAGAATGGTCTTTATTTGGATGTGATTGTTGAATAATCTAAATACTACCGTATGTAACGTACTATCAAAGTCTATGTGATTTTAGAACACAATGCCCACTCAGGGTGAACCTTGAACTTTGACCCACTCACCAGAAAATGCGCCGGTCTTGTTGGAGGTTGTTATGATGAACCAACATAATTATTAAGAAGTTTGATGATTGTAGGGTGGCGTGTACTGATTTTATAGGCAATGATAATGTTTGATACAGACAGACAGACAGACAGACAGACAGACAGACAGACAGACAGACAGACAGACAGACAGACAGACAGACAGACAGACAGACAGACAGACAGACAGACAGACAGACAGACAGACAGACAGACAGACAGACAGACAGACAGACAGACAGACAGACAGACAGACAGACAGACAGACAGACAGACAGACAGACAGACAGACAGACAGACAGACAGACAGACAGACAGACAGACAGACAGACAGACAGACAGACAGACAGACAGACAGACAGACAGACAGACAGACAGACAGACAGACAGACAGACAGACAGACAGACAGACAGACAGACAGACAGACAGACAGACAGACAGACAGACAGACAGACAGACAGACAGACAGACAGACAGACAGACAGACAGACAGACAGACAGACAGACAGACAGACAGGCTAAACACAATGACAAACCTCACGGGTTCATTGCGCAACATTCCTTGTATTTATAAGACCACATCCCAAAATTAGAACAGAATAGCTGCAATACACAAATAATACGGTTGTTGATAATTCAAGTAAGCACATGGATTATTGTGTTGATAACATTATTATGCAAAGTTCAGACTGAGTTAAATGGATGGGTCATGTATTAACCGGAATATTTTTTTCTTGTGACAGATTTGCGTTGTTTGATGAGTTTTATTGAAAAAATAACGTCTATACGGGTTACTTGATTACTTCAAGACATAGACATTCGTGAAATAATGTATACAAAATAGTTCCGTATTTACAGCGAATCTATGATTGAAGCTATATATGTAATTTCATTATATTATTAAATCAAAGCCTTTTTAAAACACCTCGAGATAATAAATCGACACACGCACGTCCTTTGTGGCTGTCTTGTTATTATTTTCTATATCGCATGAAGTCGAATTGGTGACAAATTGCTATCATTTGAAACGCAGAGTCATCAAGATAAGTTAGACGTCGGAGGTTGAGTAAACAGATTTGACAGGAATGACGTACATTGCTGTCAACACAATAAATATAACATGATGTTTTGATAAACAGTCCGATACTGGTAAATCTAATGTCAGTACTCGTCTAATAGAGGAACGGATAACAGAAGTAATGATACATGCCTATTAAATACAAGAACATGAATGCGCTCCTTCCAGTCTAATAACTCTCAGTATCAATTCTGAATTACCATTCATTAAGACCTATAAAGAAACGAAATTGTGTACGTAAGCTATCGCTCTGTTCCATCCGGTCAGTGTCTACGATGTGTAAGAATGGATCTACATTTATTCGATCAGATATGTTACCTATGCAATTAAGATTCTTTAAGCTAATAAGGGGATAATAAGCTTCACATTCTTAGAAATGTTCGTTTCAAGATTTAAGTATATCCATGTTTAAGCCTATTTTGTGGTTGTTGATGTGCGAACATATCTATGGAAAAAATCATCCATGGAAAGGAATTGATATAAGCAATACTTGATTATTTTCCAATCCATATGTATAATACATTGAGAGGTTATTGCTCTAGAGAGGTTAATTCAATAGTTAAATCGTGCAATGGGAAAATCATGTTGTTGTTCATTAGAGGTTGTTGCTCAAGCGAGGGTCGCTCTGGAGAGGTTTACTGTACTTCGATTCACCCATCCTTTCGTTATATCCGAGTTCACCATAACCGTGTTTTATTGTACATTGAACACTAATTAAGTAATGCAAGCTAATACCAATAGCAAACATGAAATAAAAAATGATGTAAGAATATTTATTATATTTTTGAGATATAAGTATTATTCAAACGCAGACATGGTAAATATGCATACATCAATCGAATAAATCAGAATAAAGGTCGCCTTGTGTATAAACGTTCTTCTTTTAAAACCCGTCAAAATCAAAATGACCTCCGAATAAAGACTACATGTACCTGTCAATAAAGGCCAAGTCTTTCCTAAGGATAAGCTTTGTTCACAGGTTTGAATGCCCTAGTACATAAATAAAACTTCCAGACATTTGGTCACATTGATTTAAGGTAATTGCTCAGTGATGTGAAATAATTCTGTCAATGAAAATCCCTCAGCAATCGACATACATGTTCCATATAAATCATACACAGGCTAGAATGTTCATGAGGCAATAAACTAAACTGTTTACTCAGGAGAAATATACCATACGTAAAATGGAATCCTAATCTGATCACTATTATGTTAAATGTATGTTTAGAATCGCACACTATTCGTTCAGCAGAATAAAATATCAAAACGCCATCGTTGTATTTAATTTATCAAAACAAATGTTCCCAATATAACGAAAAGTACATAAGACAACCGGTACGAAGAAATCAAAGTTCCCGAAGTGAGCTCGAAGAAAACACAGAGCTATAGAGGAATACGACTCAAAGGATTGTAGCTTAATACTTGATTTATTGGTTTCGACAAATCACGAAATACTAATTCATTTGTATACTCGGGCGAGTTAGGAAAATCATATCAGACACCCATATGATTCAAGATTAATTAATACAACATGGTCACGCTTAGTTAATAAAAGTTGTATACGGTTTTATATGAATCCAAATAATACGAAAGTAACTGGCGTTGAAATGGTGGTAAGTCACGCAAGCTAAATTATGTCTTATATGTGCTAAATAGATATGAAACTTCAGCAAGCACCCAATGGGCTTACGATCTACATATTAAATATGTGTTGAAATGCCACAGTTATATTCGCCATTTAGATAACAAAAAAAGACAATAATTACTAACATAATGTGTTTGGTAAATAGTGCATGTATATATCATGTAACAATTAACATGGCATTTATTTTGCCGAGCCTTTCATTTATGTGATTATATAAGAGCACCTCCTCCTTTATTGTATTCATTTGAAATATTCCGAACATCACTCCTTTTTGAAAACATTCAGATTTACGGGAGTTTTACAGGGTTATTTGGTGACTTTTCTACTTTAATGACCCAAGCTGGTGGTGCGAATTTAAACCCAACTGCAATCAAACACAACACGCTTGTGAATGAGTACTAGAACTATTCTTCTCTATGGTAGTCAATCATACTATTTTTCCTGTTCATTACTGTATGCCGGATATACGAGTACTCGACTGCAAGTAACATTACTATTGTACAACATGGATACCTATTTATATTCACTATCTCTTTCATAATCTTCCATTTAGCAACGGAAACCAGTCCCGGCTTAAATTAAAATCATTCTACATGATTTACTGGTGCAAACATATTGACAAATGTCCTACATCTAACATACAATGAAAAAAGTACGTATAAGTCAGTATAATTTAAGAAAGGATCGGTAATTGAAGCGGTGAGTACAAGACGGGCCTCCATCATTTTTTGTCAAACGAAGATATGTCATTATTGCACTCTACCCTTTAATTTCTGTTATATACTAACAAATGTATACTTACGTTTTCGATGTTTCCGCCATTAATGGCTCATTTAATAAAATTAATTGCCACATCTTCTATTGAACAACCATTGCCGATATTCCTCTTGGAGCATGTGTTGTGAATTGCGTTAATTGATCAAAGAGAGCAATGCTTAGTCGTGATAAAGAATCTCAAATTTCTAATTTGAATTATAAAGCACCAAAATACCCGAAGAGGAGAGAGGACATACAATCATAAAGCTCATTCTAATTCGCTTTTCGTCATTATTTATGGGGAAATAAAACGTACTGATTGATTAATATTTCATTACATGTAATAAGAAAACACATTCCCAACACCTAATTTCAAACTTCAGGTCTGCTGTAATTGCTACCATGCATCAATATTATCTGAATTAAATGTAGTATCGACATTTTAATTAAAACGTTTTGTTGTTGATCTGTTCATTGCAATTAGCTCACTGTTATGGGTTTTTCCATGTGAAGGTATTACATCCCATATTATGTAATTTGTCTGACATATATGCCTAACACAAAAGAATATGAACTATTACAAAGGTTAAGAATGACCCAGTTGCCCCAATTGTTTATAGTAACCTCGGATACTACACTTTATTTTACGACACGTGAATATATATTCTTTGAAAATGGGTTACTTCAAAGCATATTTGAAGGGAATTTAACTCAAGGGGATGGCTTTGTTTTTCTAAACTCTCATGGTTCATCATTTGCTATCATGGAATTCTATAAAAAGTATAAACATTTTTAAAATCGGTTTCGCCTTAATTTTAAAGAGGCATACCCTACAACTGACAGACATTCTGTGAAAGTGTAAAAATGTGCTAGATGTATATGTAAAACAATATATAATGGATAATTGCAGTAAGTACATGGGTAATAAAATGACTAGTTTAGGTACTAGCCGCAAAAAAACATAACTATGAATAATAAATCACTTCCACCCAAAAATTTCCATGACTAAATGTATGTGTCACAAATACATATTTTTTATGATTTTATCTTTAATTAAATTAATTTTTGGCTGAAACTTTCTTCGTCGGCTTTTTTCTTTACAAGATTTTAATTTATCATCATTTTGCCTTACTTCTAAATGCACCAAGTTGTAGGGTACTACTTTTTGGAGTTTGGATCCTAATACATGTAGCTTAGTTGACATTGAGGTAAAGTTTGCAACATTTTCCCTTCAAAAACGTTTGTCAATCTTGGTGTGTTTAAGCAATTAGACAAATTACCTGTGTCAAGTATGAATAGCACTTGCTGGACAAGTGTCACGACATCAAATATATTCTGTCATCATCTGTCAACAGAAACATGTATGTGATTAGTACGGTCTTTAACATCTCAATGGGGCCAACTTGCTGATGATTCGGACGTCTAAGAAAAACAACATACCACATCATATCATGTCAATATAATGGTCTCCCCATTTATATAAGACACATCTAATATATCTACGTTCAGAAAAAATGGCTGGGCATATTAATTATGTTGTGGGACTTTTGGCTTGTCCATTTATGTAATTTATATATAGCTTGTAATGAATGTATCAAATAAGTGTTGATTTATTCGTTTCCTACACAAACACAACTATGAACCTGAAAGGCTGATTGGTTGTGCATGTTCGTCCATTCGTCTTAGCTGAATGAATAATTGTGTGCGGACTGACATTTTCGAAGTCTATTTTTTATAGTTAGGTGCATTGGCTTCTTATCGTCTCAATTGTATTCAAAGCCCAATGTATAACATAGCTTCGATTATGTACAACCGTGCAAGAAGAAAGATAAAGTTCAATCTATAAAAGATGCACCACGTTTGATACTTATTATAACAAATACAAGGGTCCAACGAGTTTTTTATTTCATTTAATGTTCGTCGACGATAATATCCTGTGAAAGTGATACACCTAGATAAATGTATAATCAAACTGTTTCGAGATACACGATGCTATTATCTTTTTTACAAAGTATTAAGGAAAATGCATTATCTTTGTACGCAGCACATTAATGTCCTTACATCTGTCAGATAATAACATGCAACTAAGATGATATCCAAAGTGCAATCAATACATTGGTTATATTACCGTCATTGAAGAAACATGCGAAACTGTGTTTCTCCGCTTTTACTTCTGCTTACACAAGCATCTTCACAAACTACGGAAAGCGGAAACTTTCCATGTTGATTATCGTTACATATCCAAACACAGATACGCAAACAGAGACACACGCTTAACAATCAGATCATGCATGACATTTCGTTCATCATTTTATTTTAGGTTCTTAGGCGACAATTGTTTAGCACCTCTCGAATATATTATATACGTTGTCAACTTACTAAAACCATTGGCCTTTTCTGTATAATTGAGTTACTAATTTACTAGCACTATATTCCCCAACTTCTTCGTTCTGGTGTTCAACTCAATTGTTGTAACAGCATATTTACAAAAGCATACGGTCTGGTAAAGGATTAGGAGTTCTTATAAATTTTGTTTTGTAAGATTCAGCGAAATAAATTTCATTACCGACACATTATAATACACAATCTTCATATTGATCAGGACTTAGAGTTTATTCTCAAATTAGGGTTTTCTACAAAAACGTCCATATACTCGTCAACAGTCGCGTGCAATAGCATTGACGAGGGAAGCAAGCGATGTACGAGAATCTGATTTGTCAAGGGAATATCGAATGTTTTATGGCTTTTCTAAATAATCAATTTAAATTTCAGATGGATTTATCTCATATATAAGAACATCATTGGAATTTCATTTGTAGCACATGAATCTTTTTGCATCGGATTTCAAAGTTCAGAACCTTTTAAACCGATTTGAATAAAGCTGATGAGAATATTCCGCGAGCAGAGAAACATTAAACTTTCAAGCGGGTTAAACCACTTGAGAAGTTGGTTTTTTCACGTATCACAGATATATTTCGTGTAATTTCATTCGGAATTGATGTTATTTATTCATACAGGCTGGGATTTCTCTATGGGTTCGGTTAACAAGTAAAACTGAATTAAAAAGTGGTTTGAAAATCTTACAGACAAACATTTTTATAGTATTGTTTTCTGAAATGGCAACATTTCATCGTTGTTGTATATAATAGTTTAACTGATTAAGCCTCATATGTTTTATAAACATAATAAATGGTAATTCAGATGGGTTTGTCAGGTACGTAAGTTGCCTAGTAAAAGTGTAAAATGTTCTGCTTTAAGAATTAGGTTTACTTTTATTGTTTCTTTTTGTCGTTTACCTTCGTCATTCCGCCTACTTAAGACCACCATCGTCAGAACGAAACACTCCATATATCGTGGCGGTCAGGTTAAAACATAGCGGTCATTATAACGACGGTCATTAGCGGTCATTGTAAGGACGGTCATTAGCGGTCATTGTAACGACTTGGCCTCCATCGTCAGTTGATCTCAAAGTGGGGATTTTGACATTTTGTATGTAAGAAGCGTTCAACAAAATCAATTTTGGTTCAAAATTTGTAAAATGTATTCATCAAAGCTATGGCAATCTTTGGCATTAAAGATGGAATTCAATATCGAGATGGTTATAAACTGTAATAGTATTACTTCTATAATCAAAGTACTGAAAGTACTGTCGGACTTGATTTTTACCATACGAGACAAAAGAGAGAAATGTGTACCCACATCGTTCGAGCCCATACACATATTTTAACATTTAAAATTACGGACTGATTTTTCATTCATATTGTAATGCAGGTCATATGCATATAGGTAAATGACATAAGCTAGGGCTTTACTATAGTCCCTTTGCTAAAATTTTAAAATGAAAAAAGCCTGATATTGGAAAGTTTAATGATTAGCACATTAATTGAGGACAATTTAATTGCATCAAAAACACTTTATTGTACAAAACTAGTAAACAACACTTCAGTAACAGTAAATACAAACATTGATTCTTCTGGTTTTAACACAACAGAACATCGTCGCATTGAACACATTCAGGGTCACTCAAACAAAAAGGTCCTGACACAGTAGAGTCAGACCTATATGACATATAGTTAACCCGATGTTGCATGAAATTCAGACGTGATTATGTAAATCTAAATAATCTGGCGCAAAAGAAACTCTTAAACAGTAAATTTTAAAAGCACGTATCCAGTAATTTACGTTCGTGTTTAGCGACTCGAATTATTATTCTTAAGCCGCAGTTTTAACATTCAACCTTCGATAAATCAAACTCCCCACATCGGTTACGCTTTGCTACTAGCCACTGCGGGGAGTGAGTCTATAAATAGCGATTCCGTCATCAAAATAACACTAGTTGGTGTGAATATCACGGAATACGATTAAATGAGAATTCGCTTTGTAATATTAAGAAATGTTAGAAAGGCACAAAACACACACATCGATGGTAGATTGTTGCAAATGCATGAATACGTCCGTGGAGATTTTTCTGAACTATCGAACGAAAACCGAAAGTAGAACTACTTTTACGGCAAGATATTTTATTGGACAGTAAATACGCGGTTTTAATTCTACGCATTTGAAAATCTCATGTATCTACCGACAAGCACTTATTTAGATACACGACTCTTTCCATGTAGTTACAATAGAATGATTTGAAATGTATTTAGATCTGACACACTTAATTGGGGAAAGATTCCAGATACTTCTATATAAACATACCATTTAGTTGCGTACAATTTCCTTTATGTGGCATTCTTTTAACCAAGCTGTTATGGAGTCCAGCGACAAATATAAGTCAACGATTACAAAGGACTTGATTTTGATAAAAATCAAGTCCAAAAATGGCAAAAATACTAAAAGCACTTTTTATGAACAAAAACAGCATATTAGTACATGTTTTCTTTGAGTTTTTAAGCTTGAATATGTACATATAGTTACTTCAGAGCCGTATCTTAGTTTAAATGAAACACCAGGGATCTTCGATATGTAATGTGTATTGTACTGAAACAATATTCACGAATTCACTAATATTGATACATCGGGATAGCTCTATTCAATACCTTTACAATGGTATATACATGAATATTGAGTTCAATTGTCTCCAAAGTCAGGGAAATGATTGAAAGGGATGGCGGATATACGATTCGCGTTGTTAACAAAGCTGTTGGCATTTCACTATCGAGAGGGAATATTATTCTGAAGCGTACTTTACTTTTGAATTATGAAATATTAATACCGTATGGATATCCCTCTATTGACAGATGACCAAAGGGGGTACACGTACAAACGACAAGACAATTGCTAAAAGATGTCCAAATTACAACGTTAGACATTTTGCAAACATTAATACTGGTAATGAGACGAGGGTTCATTATATCCAGCCGGTTTGGAAAACTTTAAACAAGATATGGCTTATCAAACATAGTAAAGGGTCTGTAGTTGTCAAAAGGACAATGAGCAAAGAAGGCAAAAGTGGCACAAGTCGGTTTTACCGTGATGTACTTAAAAATCTCAAGATCATATTATCAAAAACGACGTCCAGTGACTGGTTTTCAACATGTTTGTCTACTCCATGATAATGCTCCTGCACACTAATCTGGCATTGTAAAACATTTTCTAAAGTCGAAGAAGGTAACCATCTTGTCGCACATACCGTACTCGCCAGATATTGCTCCCTGCAACTTTTCCCTCTTTAACAAACTAGAAAAGTTATTATCTGGTGGCCGACATCACTCCAGACAAGCCCTTGGCTCAGCTGTTTGTCAGTGTCTTTGAGGTATGAACTAGACGGATAATTGTTGAACTAGGTGGAGTCAAATATACATTATAACTGATGAAAATACGATATTTACATTGTATCGTTGATACATAATTTGTCATTTTGTAACGGTTATATCAAAATTATTCTACTCTATTTCCAACGACGCCGTTACATTCAGAGATTATTTTATATGCTTTTCAGATGTCTAAATTGAAATGTCTGAATAAAAAATCTCCCAAGATTAGTTTGTGGTGTATGAACTAATGACGTCATGTCTATATTTGTTGAAACATTCCTTTCTCTTTTGACTGTACTGCCATATTATTTCTAAAAGCAACAACATTCTGAATGTGACTTATTTGTTTCCGTTAATGTGTCCATTCTAAACAAAACATTTCAAACGTTTTATGATAAACATCAAGTACATTGCAACCTCCCTACCACGGCCATCGATGACTATTATAAGGAGGTGGCTGTTGAGGAAAGAGTGAACAAAAAGTTTCAATTCGGGTTGCTAGAATACTGGCTGTAACACGGAAGTGGCTGTTGTTCGGAGGTGACCTTTCATGGAGGTTACACTGTATGCTTAATATTTTCAAAGTCAATACACAACTGTACTTGATGTTTTAAAGGAAAAGGTGTAT
This sequence comes from Lutraria lutraria, assembly GCA_964023205.1. Lineage (NCBI taxonomy): Eukaryota > Metazoa > Mollusca > Bivalvia > Venerida > Mactridae > Lutraria > Lutraria lutraria. The sequence goes on from OZ026843.1 coordinate 26,655,371, forward strand.
TGTGTACCTTTTATCTCAGTCAAGTCATAGAATGACCTCTCAGACGTATTTGCATCAGAACCAATACGAGTACTAGATATCATTCCTTAACACATGATTCATGTTGATGTTCTGCAGCCATAATGAAGTAATGATCAAAAGCAAATCCAAGTTAAATCATTTCGTTCATAGTCTTTTAATTAAATTTGAGAAATGACAAACAAAAAAGCGTTCCGTGTTGGTTAAATATTTTATCAGTACTTCAAATAACTGTTCCAGTTTTCGATCCTAATAGTCTGAGGAGATTCATTTCAAAAGAAAAATTGTCTCCAATTAGATGAGCATACGCTGAGCTGATACAAGAAATGGCATTCGTGGTATTGATTCATTCCTGCTGTCGTATCTGCGCAATCTGATATGATATATGAGACACGCTCATTTGGTTTGATTAATACTATAAAATGCCACTGATTTTAATTCAAAATGATTGCACACATGCAACGTAAGAAAAGCAGTAAGTTTCCTACCCTTAACCTACTTAGTACTGTTAATAAAAATTGTGTTACCATAGGCATAATAATGATAATTTGGCAGTTTTTGTAAATGTTAACATTTTGGGCAGATAAGTCAGAAAATTACAGTATTAGTGATGTAATATCTTAACATGGAAATATACATACCAGTGAGTGGATGGATGGATGGATGGATGACATTCTATTTGCTTTAAAAAAATATTTACATAACTATCTTCTTTAGCCGCAACTCGTAAAAACTTTTGTCAGATGCCTTTTTTGCAATATCCTATAAAAAATATAAAAAAATGGTATGTTATTGCAAGTAAAAGTCGGCTGCACTAATAAGACATCTTTCTAAGTAAAGCAATACCTACTTTAATTTTAACATCCAAAAAGCTAATGGAGTTTTAACAGTGTGTAGACAATTGTGTTAACAATATATGCTTATGCTTGCACTGAAAATGACAAGTTGCGAAATTAAGAACGAATTCGTTTGTCAAAATCTCTAAAAACTTGTTCCGGTTGTGGATTGTTAGAATGAGCCGTGAGCGGAAATGCTGAAATAATAAATTTATAAGTTTTAATCAAAAACAATATTTTAAGCTATGTGGTCCATGTGGATGCGAAGTATAACACAGTGGGAAAGTAGGATAGATTTATGCGTACAACGTACAAACATATATATATAAACAACATAACAATATTTTACAATGATGCATATTATGCATATAAAATCAGTAATACACTAGATATAAAAAATGGTTGTATGTAATATGTACAGATATAATTCAGCTTCAAGACTGATCTCAAGTCGTAAAACCTCGGACTTTGGTATCTCATGAAATATCTAATTTTTCACTGCGGAATCCAAATTTCTGAAGCGATAAAATACTATTGTCATGAAATCACAATTTCATATAAGATGTAAGATTTGTAAGTGAATATCGAAGCTACATGATCACATACCTCAACATTTGTCGTCGAAATGGCCTTTAAGCACCTATTTTGAGTTAAATCTGTTAAAATCCTTAATTAATACTGGAGGTCAATTTAAGCATGTTTGAATGCCAATACCATAACCACATACGATCAAAAAAGTATGTATCAAATCAAATAAATTGTTATCACTTTAAAAATAAATTCCAGTAGTATCCAAAGCGGTCACCGGAAGACTGTGGTTTGTCCTTATTGTTTTCAGATGGTCCTGTGAATTAGGTATGTTTGGGTTGCGAGTTCAGGAGGAATGTTGTGCTTTGGGGAAAGTGGGACATATTGTTTGCCTTTGTTTAGAAATCGTTTTTGTCTACAGTTAATAGGATAACAACATTACATTGTGAAAATATTGGACATTTCTAAGTTACCTTGTTTTAGAAAGGAATTATGCTTAGTGTAACTTAAGAGTATTAAATTTGATTAAATGGTTATGAAACTTATTGGTTTTGAAATTCATCTGAATGATCTAAATGAAAATAGGTCTACCATTGATTCGTTAGAATTATAAGTGGGACTCGGTTGAGTTTAAACGCTTTCCGTGGTTTAAGCGAAATGCTGTTTAACGTGTTTGTAAAATGCAAGATTTTGTCATTGGTGGAAAACAATAGCTTTTCGTCGTCGATTGCAGGAATAGCAAGAATTTTCAATGCATGCTTTATTGAACTAGTCATGTCTTGATAGATTACTGTGAAACCGTGATCGTAGCAATGCGAAAATGTAATCAGGACTGACTACTCTACTGTTAATGCGTTCCACTGAACGCAACAAAAGCTCATTACTAAATTAGGACCACTTGACAATTAGTGCTAATTGGAGATCACTGGCAGATGACAATATCGATTTGAGCATCAGTTACACAATCCTTTACTGCAATAAACATGACAAAGTTAAACTTGTCAAAGAGTTACAGTCAACATTAGGAATTCATTTCATGTAGACGATGTATCCCAGTGTCCTAGAATCCTAGTAATGAACAAATTGTACACGAAGATTTCAAAATGTTTTACCCACATTCGTAGCTCACATAAATTGGCCTACCGACATTGCAAATCTATTTGAAGATGTATAAATCAAACTGGCAGGAATGTATTCACAAACAATAGACGAAATTACACAGAAATGACAAATTGTTCTACCAATACATAAAAGGCACTAAATATGACACGAATACAGTGAAATGTAGGGAAGTTCACCTCTACAATATACACGTGTATATAATTATACATGTAATAATAATTTCCCACTTTAGTTCTGTTTTAGGAAGCACAACGTTTAATCATTCCATATGATCGATCGAAGGCTTTAGTGCATCGCTTTGTTTTATGGACGTAGACTCTTCTATATCTGTACTGTATTTATGTCATACTTAGTGTATTGGTGGAACAATTTCTTTTTTTTCTATTATATTTGTATAGAAAAAATAATTGCTAGTATGTCACTATCATCAGGTACTATTAAACGATATGAAAGTGTCAAAGTAAACATATCCAGATTTATGTTGATTGAGATACTAAACATCAAGGGATAAAGGTATATTACTAACGTATTTAGTGAAACCGGTTGGAGTTGATTTAAAAACTATTTTAAAAGGTGATTCAGTATCATTTTACACAACCATGTTATGGTTTTAATATGTTTTAATTTATTAGTAAAAAATCCGGCATATTTTCTCAGTTTAATGAATATATCTATATATATTTGGATCATAATAACTTTTCATTGTTGTCGACAAACACCTGAAATACAAAATGCGTGTTTGCAATGTATGTTTGAGTATAACTCCAAGTTTAAAAGAAACGACAGGAATCCATCTAATTCATTGTTGGTGTTAATAAAAAATCAGCTATAAGAGTTAAATCGATTTTAATACTTTTGATGGGGATGTTCATATATTGTTGGGTGAGTTACAACTACTTGTAAATAAAGGTATCAGAGAGGAGCAGTGGTGTAGGGGCACACCTCGGGGGTTGAGGGTTCGATTCACGTCAGTAGCGGACTTTGATCGGAACCATCACAATCCCTTTTTTCTGCACGAGTACTGATTAGAATCATGGAAAGCAGTGTTCGAGAGTAGTAAATTAATATAAATCAATTTGTAAGAACTTGCTCTTCAATCGGTGTAAAATAAATACGTTTACATCAAAATTAACGATATATATTAGCTGTGAATTTGACATGTAATTCAGATCACTCTTTTCTTACCACGCCTACTGTGTCTAGTCATTTTGGATTTTTCTTGTCATCCGCCAGTACGATTTGAAAATAAATGGCACTGACTAGACAAGACATCATGTATAGTTAGACGTAGTAATCTATAATTATATTTGTTACTAAACTGACATCCAACCATATGCTTACATTTAAATGGTTGTTGGCCACCGTATAAGATGCAAGTGGTTAGTTTCATACATATTTCATAAGAATGGTTTTATCTTATATCACAGTATTCGGAGAAAAATTACTTTCTGTAAGATAGGATGATATTCTATGAACCACGACTATAATGGTATGCTTTCATTTACAAAATGCCCCTCCTAGTTCCGTTGCTAATGTAACACGCAAAAGGTGAAAGTGACTAGTCTCCGGCGTTTGACAGGGAAGAGATCAATGGTACTTGATAACAAAGCGAACAAAATGTTATGCAGCAGTGTGAAATCAGTAAGTTAACGTTACATGGTGTTTCGCGTCAGATTTGATTTTCTTAAAAGCTCCTTTAACGAATCTGGCTTGGTTAAAATCGCTAAAATAACGTACAATGATACTGCACATTATTTACAAAGATTAAATATGATCATACTTTAATACCCAGCAATAACAAATTCTAACAGAACGCTAAAAAATGGTGTTTATTAGCGATAAATACTGCACCCCTTTTTCGACTTTTCCTTATCAGCGTTAAATATATCTAACGTAATGTGCATTGTATCGGTACGATATGATACTATTAATTCATTAATGACAAAAATTTGTTATAAAATCTCTTGCTAGACATCAAACCTGGGCGTGGTTTCAATTATTGAACCGTAAACATAAGCTATTTTGATTGGCTATCAAAGTTTAAATGGGGTGCGTCAAATTCGTTGATTTCATGAGACGATAACGATCGTTAATTGCCCAGCATAAAAACACAGTAGGTGTCATTTTCGAATTACCATTGCTGTCTAATTTAATGACGGATTTCAAAGCGGTTTTCGGTATTGTGTAGCGGATGTTGATCTAGGGAAGAGTGCCTCAGAATTTTGAGTTTATCTATTGAGTATTGCGTTATAAACAGCGTGGTTCTGGGTACGGAATTTCTCTAAAGTCAAGTATCTAACGAACGAAGACTTTATAAAAAAATTGAGGCATGGTTCCCTGCTTTATACATTTATAGTCATTTTAAGGCTACTTGTTGTAATATATTCCTATAAACAGAGTAGTTATCGTTGTTAAAAAAATGTAAATTACGTGCGATATTGGTTTATAGAAGACCATTCAATGTACTACTAGTATATGATGTTCGTATACATATATTACTCCTAGGTATTGTAGCCGCCATGTTTAAAGACAACGAAAGTAGGTTGGCTGGTTAGCAATTTCATATAAATACCCTGGTTCCCGCAGCTTCGCAAACGAACTAGTGAAAGCTAGCACCAACTGAATCCTTACTGGATCGCATATAAAATCGTCGTTAAACATTCCCTTGTGCTCAAATCACATTTTAATCGTTTTTAGTTGTTAAATAAGTAGTTAGTCTAGATTACCTGCCCTTAACTGATACACAGGAGTAATATTGTGTAAACGCCGGGAACCAGCCTAAGCCGTGTTAGCTGTCAATGCATTGCTTTTGTCCAAAATATTCATGCAGGATTCAAGTTGGTTAAATTATTCCACTCTGCCAGACAGTGGCACATTATCATTGATATCACATACTAAAATCGGTTACCTATAGCAACCAAGATTGCATTCATGATATATGTCATGAAAAAGTAATATTTCCTTAATTACATTCTCCCTGTCGCCCATTGAGGGAAAAATCCAATTAATTACCAGTTAGATAAAAACATGACCTACTTGTTACCAACTTAAAGCAATGGTATCAGTCTTAAACCAACGTAAATATACGTTTTGCGATAAGAAAGTCTAATTTCCAAGAAATGTCACATACCATTAATCCAAAGTTTCCCAGAGACCACAGATTACACGAAGAAAGATTGCTATTGTACAAAATGGAACTTGGGCATTAACTCTATCAACAAATCTTTGAGTTTAAAATTACTGTTGTCGTAAGGCCATAAATAAGCATTAATCGTAAAACAAATAGTGTCAATGTCGTAATTTAATGAGCTATGTTGATAAAATGTACACAAACCGCCAAATAAAAACCTCCTAAATAAACTCACACATATCTTTACTTCGGCGAGAACTTGTTTCATTAATTAACATATCCTTATGCATGTAATCAATTAATTGATCTAACCAAGTATTTATTTGGTCAGAATTTCTCTTTACTATCGCTGTAATAGTTTCTTTATTCTCGATAGCGAGGCCTTTGGTGTGTGTATTTTTACAACACTCATATCAGCAAAATATGTCTTTGATCTGTAAAACGCATGTATCTCCCTTCTTAAAAAAAACGAAATCCTCACTTGGAGTATCTGAAAATTGCTCTAATCCGGAAGCCTCTCCTTAGATCCAAACACAGCGGTCGCTTTGTAATGTGTTGTGTTTAGCTGAATTGAAACAAAATCACAAACTGTGTGCGTCTTGGTAGAGATCATACAAATCAGAAATCCTATCAGAGTATTACTGTATGAGATTTATTTTATTTCATCGGCGTAAATTAAATACCACGTTCAACATCATTTCAGACATATCGTGGTGGTCAGTTATCCTTACGAGCTTCCCTGTGATTTCATTTAGGTCTTAACAAGTACTAACCATATTCTATCCGCAAGCTAATGCCAAACTACCCCACATAAGTCAGAGGTAGTGGACAATTTAACATAGGCTGTGATATTCAGTCAAATTTATCTCGCACTTTGTGAACCTAGCTCGTGGGTTCGAACTCAACTCTAACCACTGAGCTAACCGGACGGGCCATTGATAGATGGATAAAAGAGGTTTCACGGTACAGAACACACCTTTATATAAGGGAAACATTTGATACTCAACACAACTAATTTAATAATGACATTTTTATCAAGTGAAATATCGATGAAGTATGGATATTTGATCCAACAATAAATGTTTGTAACAACGAGTGAGTTACACTTTTTGAAATGTTCACGTCTAGGTGGCCATTTCTAAGTACATATTCCTGCTTACCTCATATTACAACTTTATCAAGTACAATACATAGATCTGTTCGTAGTATAAGCTTAAGGACCAATAGATAATAGATATACAGTTTTTCTCTATAACATAAACGTCGCACCAACAGCCAGTGTCAAAGACAGTAAAAGTCGTAGACCTTAATAACACGACCACTGAAGTTTCTCTCCACAACGGATAGCATTCATACATTAACCGAGAAACGTCCGTCATGCTGTTCATTTGTAAAATGCTTACAGAAGTGTGCCTTACATGCAATGATTAAAACCAAACGTTGCTGGCAGTGAAAATTATTTCAAAATAATGATAGAATTGTGTGTGCTATGCTTCCAGCATACTTTGCAATAGGCGCATAAAATCATAAAAAAAAACAATTAATTCGCGCACGTTTCTGATAAAAGTGTATTGTTCTAAACATTAATTACTTTTTCTCTTTTGTTTACCATCTGGAAATCTTCTTAAATCACTGCACTGGTTTAACACGACTTAAAGAATGTGTTATTTAACAGAAGTTAAATTATGTGTTTTTCGACAAACCTTGTTATGGCAAAGGCACAATATCTCTGTTAAGCATGACAAATAAACATGTTAACGTTCGCTTGACAAAAGTGTTGAACGATAAGATATCGGACAAACTGAATATAAAATTTAAATTCCATAATATGTTAATTTGATATAAATTTCTCAACGGCAAACCTTCCCGGAAAACAGCGTTCACATTTAGCTCACAGCACTAAAGATCATATCTATGACGTCAATACGCCTACGAGTAATATGGACTTCTTGAATCTATTTTGAAAAACAAATGCTTTACGTATCGTAAAAACCAATTGGGAAATAATGTTGCAAGTACGTCAATATTTAATCAATTTAATCTGATAATCTTAATGTACGTGTATTTAAGTGAATGCGGTATTTAATACGCATCATAAAAAATGTTGAAAATACGTTAGTGTTCTTATACTGGTGCCAATTCACTTATTCACGTAAAAAAGTTTAAACGTTTCGTTTTGATAACTACATGTATTATGGCCTATGGTAAAATTAGGGGTTAAACATCTAATTAAAAGTCAGGGTAATTTTTGCGATTTTTTAAGCTAAAATATTGCAGGAAGACACGCCTGGTGTTCCCCCGAGACTAGAACCAGACACCCTCTGAACGAAGCTCATTAAAGCCCTTGAAGACGTTAAAAGAAAGTGTTTTTAAGGTGTGGTATTTTTGAAGACATTAGAAAAACTCGATAGCGCTTCATTTGATTTGAATAGGCTACCATCCTAATGAAGGAACGTAATAACATTTCCCCTTTGATCAGCAGTAGTCTATAGTTAAGAGATAGCGTAAATAAATATTGCAATTTAACGTGAATCAAAACTCATTTGGTTGACGGGGATATAATCAAATAAATCAATGAAGGAAATTTAATTTAAAAAAGTGATGTTTTTATTAAATTGGATCGGTGATTGACTAATTCGAATGTGTCTTTATGACATTGTTCTTGGCCGATAGCCTAGACTGTAAGACAGCCCTCCTAGCTCGAATGGTAAGGACCTTCAAGTTCGATTCTTACAGTCGCTGACTAGAATTATGCAGCTGTGAGTTCGAATCTCACCCTAACCAGACAGAATTTTATTTGTGAGGATGTTCTCCAGCTAGATACTAAAGGTCGATGGCTCTTCCAACGTGAGCGCCTTGAGCCTTCCGCCATTATGGAAGTGGAAATACTCTAGCTGATGCAACGTTTAAGCTCCAGTAAAAAGTTTATTTGGCTCAGCGCTAGGTCTTCAGATCTCTGGTTTATGAGAACGGCTCATGTTCTCCGTAATATATTGGTTGAAACATTATGTCTAAGGTCATTTGTAAGTTGACTGTTTACTGTGACGGGGAACACGATTATTTCTGGTACAGAATCAAGAAAAAAGATGATAAGGTATGATCGCCATCAGACGGTGAATAGCTGAAAATAGCATAAAGCCGAATATGCATATCAAGTATAATGTTTAAACGAGAAAAGGCTAAGAGCGTTTAAATCAATATCCATTTTATTAAATAATACATGATAATGCTTTTGATTTAATCGAAGCATTACATAGGGTGCCATGCTTCTAAATCGGATGAAATCTTTATCTTTTGATCATATTACTTTGAAATAACAACTTGAAGGTTTTTACGTATAGTACCACCTCTCCAGAGCGGCCCTCTCTTAAGCAACAACCTCCCTTCAACAACATGATTTTCCCACTGCATCATTTCGGTATTAATTAAACCTCTCTAAAGCAACAACCTCTCAACAACAACATAATTTTGCTACTACCAAATGGTGTTGCTTTGGAGAGGTTGCACTGCACATGTAAGTTTACAAGCACAGAAAAAAAGATATAAATAAAGGAGAGGTATACTCAATTAATGTCAAAGACATTGCCAATCCTGATAACAGTTTTTGTCTCTGAATAGCTCCCTTATAGAAACAGTGTTATTAATACCAAGTTGATCACGCTAGTGTGTTCCATAACTGTTTGTTGCTCTGTATGTGAAATGAAAATTTCGCCACCTTGCTATTCAATAAAAAGAAACACCTACTGTGGTGAGTAATTATACCATTGAATAACTATTTTCTCATATATCCATATCCGATCAGCTGGATGGAATGAAATTGCGAAAACACGGAGTCCGGGTGCATTGATTGGTTGGATGCTAATATTGTCTTGCGAAAATACTACATTATTTCATTCGAAGTTGAATGCTATTAGCTTATGTCGCTGCATTAGAAATGTGATAAATAAAGTAACAAAATACTACAAACAATACAAAAAATGGAAGAAATTGCATTTTAGTCAACTTGACAAAAATAGCATGGCTCATTTGTAGTTGTACGTATAATGGCGTTAAACAATAATGTACCGTGAAACCTGTAAACTAAGGCCATCATCGGGAGACAAATTGTGGCCTTAATTGACAGGTGGCTTTATTCGGTGGTCATTTTGTGCTAAATAATTAATGATGTTTTAAAAGAATGGCTTTTATTCACATGGTGGCCTTTATTCGGAGGTAGCCATTAACACAGGTTTGAAGGTATTTGCTTTAGTATATCTTATAATCAAATGCTAAGTATCAATATTTCTTTTAAAAAGCATAGAACGGCATCTAAATACAGAGAATCCTCTCCAGAGCGACCCTCTCTTGAGCAACAACCTCTATTCAACAACAACACGATACGATTTAACTATTAATTTAACCACTGTAGAGCAACAACATCTCCCCTCAATAACAACGTAATGTTGCTTCTCTCAAATGATGTTGCTTTGGAGAGAAATTTCGAACATTTTAAGCCAGCGAAATTGTATCATACCACATTAAATTAACATTATAAATACATGTAAACTATAGTCAAGTTAATAAATCATATACCGTTCGATTAAAACGGCGTTATTTGTCCGAAACTGAGTCAAACCAAAGTTCATGTATTTCAGTTAACTAATCAAAACACCTGATTCAGTTAATCGTCGGTATTATTTCAGAACTCAACTAGTCTCATGCTATATTGATTCTGTTTCATAAAGTAAGTTAGTCATTGTCCGCAGTTAAGGTCTAAAATACCTTATTATCGTCTGTACATTTTTTTCACATAATAATTTGTCTAATGCAAATTTAATCAATTAATGGTAATTAAGCATGCATTATGCGCTGACAGGAAATAACAACAGGCGTCTCTTATGTGAAATATGACTGCTTGCAATACCCCGTGCGTGCAATGATGAAAGCGAAACGTTCTTTGCATTGGAATTTATTTCAAAGTAATGAAATTGAGAACATCTTTATGATGTCATTTTTTCTTTTATTGGTTCAGAAAATCTGACAAAAACAACAAATGAACTTTATAAAAATAAGAACGAAAACACTTAGCCACGTGTTTCATTATGTACAAGTTTATACACACGTGCAGTAAATCAAAGTATAACTAAACAAGTACAGTGCAAACTCTCCAAAGCAACACCCTGTGTGAGTAGCAAAATTATGTTGTTGTTGAAAGATTGTTGCTTTAAAGAGATAAACTTGATAGTTAAATCATGGAGTGGGGAAATATTATGCTCTTTTTGAAGGGAGTTTGTTGATTTAGAGAGGGTCGTTCTGGAGAGGTTGTACTGTATAACGAAGGAACACTAATACATGCGTACTGAACAAACAAATAAAAGTCCCATTTGCTAACACGATATAAGTAATCACGTTGTATAAAAAAGTCGTTACGTCGTAAAATGAATTAGATACTATATTGTAGTCGTATCAGCCTAGACATAGACTGTACAATATTCATCGATTTTAAGATTTTGTGCGTACGCTAGTTAGGTGACAACATGAAACTCGACGTATATGTATGATTCAACATGTCACGTGTAATACTCAAACATATCGAGGGCTCAGCGCAACACTGTCGTAACTTGTTCTTATTTCAATACGAGTTACAACACTGTTGCGCTGAGCCCTCGATATGTATTTCCTAGTCTTGTGGACAGTGTTGTTTTTTTTAAAGAAATATCAATTCGAAATATTTAAAATCTAATTTTACAGCTGTAGAATTTTTTTATATACGTTGTACCAAGATTTCCAATAAAAATGCGAACGTGCAATCGGCAACTTTAATACCGGACAGTTCACAGAAGAAGGTGTTGGGAGCTTTACGCAATATTCCAAAACTATTTCGAACTATTGGACGTACTGACGACTTACGACATCCCTCAACTTGAAAATTCATTTCGATACATTTTCCATTAAACAAACTTTCTTACATTTTAATTCTTCAGGATGTAATTCGAAGACGGAAGACTAAGTTGTTGCAACTGTATCAACCATTTTTGCGCTTTTTCGAGTAATCAAAATGTCATATTATAAGACGAGTGTAAAAGACGCCGTAAAAGGATTATTTTTGTCTTTACAAATTGATTCAATCTTATTAAGGTATGATCTCGTTTTTATTATTGATGATCATTGATTCTGTACAAATGTTTGATTCATTCAATTGAGTCTAACGCGGCTTTTCAACAACTTTTCAGTTTTCAGTTGACCTTAAAAGGCCTCTGTCATCAGACAAGAAAAAACCGAAAACATCTTAATATGTGAAAAGGAGTTGTAAACGACATGTAGTGTTATCGTATATTTATTTTCTATATTTTTCAACATTTTAGCCGATAATCCCCGTCTAGACGCGGTAACAATATGTGTTCTGCCTGTGGTAATATAGAAGTTTATGTAGGCATACGGGTAATGGTTGATTTATTCGCTAGACACTCTGGACTTGGTTGGTTCCTGGTAATCTAAATGTAAATCTGTTTATTAAACATTAATGGATTTAGCCTTCAGCCTTTCTGTTGTGTATAGTTTAATATAAGATAAGGCAGCTCGGAAGAAATAATTATGTCGATTAAGAATATTAATATAGTGTTTATAGATCATCTGTGAGTAAAGCTAGCATGTGGGTATTTTTAAGTGAAGATACGTGCTATGTTGATTAGCAAACTACAAATGTGCGAAGTCTGTTTAATTTGGTCCGCACTTCTAAGTACTACATCATTCTAAGTTTTCACCGTTCATTGTATTTTTTGTTGTTGCAGATCTCAGAACAGTGTTTGTCGAGATAATCAAGCCTGTTTTAAAGACCACTGTTGAATGTGTGTTAGAAATTATTTTGATTTATTCTACAAAACCGACTCTCCTGTGTCTAGAGGTGTCTAGAGTCATTGCTAGAACAACAGAAAGCAGCACTTGTTTAAGACAAACTTGAAGCGGATGTCACAGGGTGACTTTTTAACAATAGTAATAATCCTTGATACAATTTTCAGCCCGACGAGCGGACAAACGAACGGACGGGGGAATAAAACAATTATGTTCAGCAAACTGGTATCTTTTTTAAATTTATTAGAATTCCAGAAAAATATCTTGATTACAATTCTACATATGTATGTATATTTTAAGCATATAAAACAGTAATTCCCTCATTTTCTCAACAAAAATCATATATGTTTTAAAATTCTACATTTATTTAAAGTAAAATTAAAAACATACATACGCCTCGCACTTTTCCTGTGATTTTTCTAGACACAGTACTTTGGATGGAGACACCGAACAAACGTTCCCGAGAAATTCGGTAGGCTTAGCTGAAAATCGAACCCACGTCCTTTCGTTCAGTAATCCAGTGCGTTACCACTAGACCACTATCAATACGACAGAAAAGTTACAAATAACAATTTCACAGATGGTCCTCTTGCACAACATGATTGCCAGGATTTGTCCGCCTTTGTTCTAAGGCATTCTTCAGAGTAGTTAACCAATCAGAAGCCAGGCTTCCTGATGCTGTTTTCAACACGAACCATTTACTTGACGTTTTCAGAAAGATGTTCATCTTACCTACAAAAAAGCAAAATACCATAATTATCAATAAGCTATATTACATCAAACGTCATAGAAATGTCTTTTTTATCGGCCTAAATTAAACTTTATATAAGTCTAAAATAAACTACAGATAAGTCAAATGCATGATGCATCTGTACTAATACCCTCCTACGAATGCTCAAAATATCGAGATAATGTATGCACCCGCCCGGTTAGCTCAGTGTTTAGATCGTAGGTCTTCTGATCTAGAGATTGTGAGTTCGAACACTGAGCGAGGCTCACACTGTCCGTGACAAATTTGACTGAAGATATTAGATCCTATGTTAAATTATCCTCCACCCAAGAATTATAGGTTGGCAGTAGCTTGCGGACAGAAAGTGGTCAGTACTGGTTAACGTAGGTTAGGTATCTGCCGTCCACGATATAACATAAAAATAATGCTGAAAATGGCGTTAAAGCCGATATATATATAAATAAATGTGATAATGTATGTTTACAATTATTTACAAATCATACCATTTGCATATGGACAGTTTATGCCATGCATATACTACAGAACATTAAACTTTAAGTGACGCCTTAAATGGCTTGAAAAAAGTAATAAAAATATACCGTTGATTTTTTTAACAGCAATTTCTGAAATAGAATTCACGGGTAGATGTCTTTTATAACCATCCTTATTGTCTCCCCATTGTATTATTAGATCACCATGTGCATGTACGGATGTATCTGAGGCAATAACCACGTGCACAGTGTGGTCCCATCCCTGGCTAGTTTGTTTGAGGAAGCAATCTGTGAAAGGAATTAAACATTAATTGAATTACATGTACATCATTTTCAATTTCAAACTTACGTTACTTTATCAGTACCTTTTTAAAAACGTTTTTAAACAAAATAAGTCAAACTTCGTTATCTCGAGGAGTCAACGGAACAGACGATTTGCTCGACATATGCCGGGTGCTCGTAATAATAAGATATTTGAGTGTTGTTCGAAGAAAACAGGAATAGCATGTGCGTAAACGAGCCTGTTTACGGTAACAGTACGAAAAGCTTACGTAAAATATTCTCTATGAAGTCTTAGTGTAGTATACACTTTGTTTGCATTAATGCTGATTTATTAAATAATGATTTTGTTTTTCACATGTCAAAATAGACATTGAAATGTAAATATAACTAAGAACAATGAAATAGTACCTAAAAAACTCGTTCGCGATCATAAGAAAAATAAACAGCAAAACAAATAACAAACCTTCTCGTAATATGACTAGGTTCTTGCCCGGCATTCCTTCACTCCGATGTATTTTACTCGGAATATGTCTGGTTATATCAGATTGCAGCTTGGCCAGTTTCGATTGTTTCGGCGGTTTACTGTCGCCATTCTTTGTATTTAAACCAACTTGATTGGATAATTTATTCGAATCAAGAATCAAGTCTGGCAGGGTCACTTTGCCTTCTAGAATATCAGTGACAGGAGAGTCAGGACATTCGATGAAGGCACGTACAAGATGAATTAACTGTGCAGGAACTTTGGATCCATCTTCGTGTGAGATGGCTGCAGTGTTGTATCCATACTCAAATGAGATTTTATTATCTTGCAGATCATAGGCGACGTATAGTGTGGATTCGTAAACGTGTCTGGAGTGGAATACATTGGACAGTTTGATCGTTACCCTCTTGTGTTTAAACGTCTGGTTCATGTGCGCCATGTTGTCCATTACAAGCCTATGCCTACCTATGTGCTTCCTTAGTTCTTCGCTTTCCATTTCTTGTTTGATTAGGTCATAAGGATAACCACTTTGTTGCGTCATCAAATGCAGTCGTTCAGAACTCTTTTTGATGTAGTCACGGGCATTCCCCATGTTAGTCATGTCTCCAATAACAGGTATAGCATTTATACAACGTGTAATGAATGATTTCAATTGTGGCACATGTCCTCTCATGTCAACATTTGTAACAAGTGGTATTAAATCTTTATTTGTTTTGTGGTGCAGCATTGCTAAGTATACCGACATGACAAAATGATAGAGTGATATTCCACTACTTTGGGTGTAACCCAACACTTTAACAATTACTTCATTTGGCAATTCTTCAGAAATCTGATACCAATTTGCCTCATCCAGATCTTTATTAATATCGTCGCCGAAAGTAAATGGGTGAACATCTTGAGACAGTTGAATATTCCAATAAGCTCTCATATCTCCCATTCGAGGTCCTAGTGATGTTCTTACAGCATCAGCAGGAACGATATTTGTTTCTTTTTCAGGTAGTTGTTCGTTACATATGTAAGGTTTCATGTATGTACCAATATCACGGAATAACATCGCCATACCAGAGAGATCAGACACCACTGAGTGAACATACATTCTCATTCTAGTCACACTTTTCTTACATGCAATTTTAAATCGTATTGGCAATTCTTTTGTGAGATCAAAAAAGATTTTATCACGATCATCAGTCGTATTTCTATTGCAAATACTATCAAATGGTACTTGCTCAATGTCCACATCACATTTGTTCGACGGTAATAGCATCGATTCGTATTTACCTTCTTCTGCGTTGATTTTGTAGACACGACGCAGTTCTGGGTTCATTTTTAACAAATGATTCAGCATAACTCGCCAGTCAGACGGTTTTAACTTCAGGCCTATCACTTCATAATCAGCTTGTCTCATAAAATTCCGACTATGTGGATTTTTCACATAATCATCCAATAAGCTTCGCTGCATAAACGTTACAGATCCTTGCAGATATTCTAGTAGTTTTTTATTGTCTCGCTTTGGATATTCTAGTGACGAATCAGCACCACTGCCATTCTGAATGTTCTCAAGAATATACTTCGTGAGGGAGCCAATAGTCGTTGTATCGGACAAGAGAGTGACAACAGGAATCCTTACCTGGATAGTTTCAAATATTGAGTTTGTGAAACTCATTGCAGCCATTGAATCTATTCCAAGTTCGACGAATTTGGAATCTTCATTCATATTCATAGCATCAACCACAAACGTGTCAGCGATCATAGTTTTCAAAAGATCGACAATCATATCTTTCTTTCCTTCCTCGTCAAGAGCCTCGTAATCAGCTATATCAAAGTGGTATTTGGAATCTGTTTTCTTAAAACCATTATTCTTTGAACCATATTTATCTATTAGTCCCGTAAATTTATGCGGATACATTTTTACAGTTGGATGGAATTCCAGTCTATTCCAATCAAATATTCCATACGTAACTTGTGGTGGATTTGTCATGACCGCTCGTAGGAAACAAGTCCTGACATCATCAGCACTGAGGAAGTAAAATCCTTGACTTCTGAAGTTGTCCTCTAGCTCTTTGTTCTCTGTTGCCATTCCTAGAGACAGTGTGCTCCAATTTATACTCTGAGCACAAAGACCAAGACTTCTTCTATAATGAGCAAACGAATCCTGGAAAGAATTTCCGGCGGCATAGTTGCATTGTCCCGGATTTCCCATCAGAGCAACGATTGACGAATGTAAGACAAAGAAATCGAGTGGCATATCCAATGTTGCTACATGCAAATTCCATGTCCCCAAAATCTTAGGTTGAAGCGGTTTACACATTTCTTCTTCGGTCATGTTGCTTAGTAGCATATCATGTACTACACCGCCACCGTGGAATATCCCACGAACAGACGCTTGTCCGACCTCGTTTTGCAATGTTTGCAATGAGGCCTTTAGCTTCTTCAAATCAGTTATATCTGCTTGGAGTGGAATAATCTTGCAGTCATACAAATTTTGAATATTCTTTATTTCTACTTGTTTTTCATCCGATGGTTGCCTTCTAGAAATTGTTGCAATGTATCCACCACCGAGTTCTGCAATAATTTGCAACAACTCCCAACCCAAGCCAGTTAAACCACCAACAAGAATATAGCATCCATTCTGTCTAAAGACCTCATTTCTGAAAACATGGAGTTGGATGTATTCCTCGCTGTTTTTACCGGCGTGTAAAGGTTTGATAGGAAATGGCAAATTGAACATTGAGGTGTCAAAACGTTCTGTTTCGTCAACAAATGTATCCAGCATTTGTTCAAGTAGATCTTTGTTATTTTTGTCAAACGCTTTCATCCAGTTATACACTTTCGGTACTTTTTCAACGAGTTCGTTGTGAGTGAAAACTGTGTCCATGTTCAGAATATTGAGCTTTAGACCATGCACGTTATGGTGAATCCAACGCTGCATATATCTTGGAAAGAATTCGTCTACAGTGACAATCTTTTGAAGTTCAGGACATTTCGAGCGAATGAGTTCCACGTGCCGATGAGTGATTGTAGACAATATTATGACTACTTGAGCTGGGTTGACATCAAACGAGTTTTCCGAAATTTCCTCCTTCGACTCAATATGTACCGTCAATTTCCTATACTTTGAAAGCATGTTTTCTAATAGCTTCGCCATCAGACCTGATTTTTCATCAACAATGACGTATGCATTTGTGGCATTCTTGCACATCTCAGAAATATTCCAAAGAACAATACCAACAGTCATCATACCAGGAACGTAGTGATTGAGACATCCTATGTCAAAAGTACACTTCGTAGGCACTGATACCACAGTTACTACATCAATAGGATAACAGAACGCAAGCTTCGGTTCGGTTTCTGTAATTGTGCAAACTGGCTTATTTTTGTCCTCAATCCATCCCATGCCTTCGAGAGAAATAACGTCAAATCCATGATCGTCAATCTCTGGCCAAACAGTACTTTCGGCATCGTCTGAAACTGTTGATGTCGGGTAAAATCCGGAATCGTGCAAACAAATGGAGTGAAGGCGAAATTTATATGAGTTTGGTAGGCTTGGTTTCTTCACTCGTGTATCTAAGAATTGGAAATGTGGATCTATCACTACTGCAGGATTAGAAGACTTAAGGACTAGGTTTTGAGATGGTTCATAATCGATCTCACGTTTGTTTGGTTCAGTGTCTTGGTCATTTGCTTCCACCATTTCACAATAATAGACATTGCCGCTATCTATCAAGTATTCGTTACGGTTTACTGCATCGGGTCGAATAATCTTATCCAAAGCACATATATTTTCATCGTTCAATGACATATCAACAAGCCGCAGATCATTGTAAGCCGTTTCTCCCATTGCTGATCGGACCATTCCCCATAATTCGCTGCCGCAAACATTAGAAGCATTTATGTTCAGGGATGGTGCAGCTTTGACGTTTTCCGTAATGACGTAGACGGGAATCATTGAATTTATTTCCCGTAAAATCTTTATAAGAAGTGCAAGATACATGAATATCATTTTTGAGCATTCATAAACCGACTTGTTAGCGTTTTGAATGGTTTGTATGTGATAACATGGAGCAAATAAAACACCTCTTATGTTGTTACTTTCGTCCATAGCCATTCTTATAACGTCTTCTGTTTTATCAAGATTTTCTGGAAGCACATACGCAACACTGTCGCTATGCTGTGAGTAATGGAAACAGTTTGCAAACCGTTTCGTGCCCAAAACAAACAATTTCCCAATGTCGTCATCTATGGTTGTTCTTTCGTGAATACTATCTTCATCATGAAGTTCTCGCCAAGCAATACCATAGACAATACTTTGGTTTGGTACATCAGCAATTCTTATCGTCTTCGTGTAAAAGTTCTGAATTTCGGCGATCACGTGACCTTCAGGGGACAGAAGGAGGGAATTGTAATGATTTCCAATGGGTGTGGCTTTGACCATTTGCGAATAACCATACATTCTTCTCTGTGGTTGCTTATTTATCACAATGGAGCTCAGTCCTTTAGGAAGAGTTGGGCCATCTGCACCAATTGAACTTAAAATAGCAAATGTTTGAAACATTGCATCAATGACTGAAGGATGCAAATGTGTGGATTTGCTTTGTAATTTCACTGCTTCTGGCACAACAAATTCTACGAGACATTCTGTTGTAGATGACCAAGACTGTTCTATGAGACTTAGTAACTCTCCATACTTAAAGTCGATTCTATCTAAACATTCATAGCTCTCTTCTTTGTCTTTGTATGTCTTACATCTTGATCTTATTGGCGCAATGTCGACTTTACTTCTCTCCTGTTCGGATCTTCCAACAATTACACCTTTAGATAACACTCTAGCATCCTTTTTTACAGCATAACGGTGTCCACCGGTTTCCTCATCCTCAGTAACCTCTATATCTAGAGAATATTTTTTATCATCAGCTGGGGTAAACGGATTGACAAATTCAGCTGAAACTGACAGCTCTTGGGCCGTGAAGTTTGTCTTTCGCTGGCCTACCTCAAAAGCAGCTTCAACGTATGTAGCTCCGGGTACTAAAATTGCGTCTAGAAAATAATGATCATACACGAATGGCGTCGTCTCTTTCTCTATGATCAACTGGAACTCAGCCGTGTCACTTCCATTTGATCGAACATACATGTGAGCGTCTGAACTTATGCGTATACCTTTTAGCAATTGCTGTGATGTTTCCGGAATATACAAGATCTTGGACTTGTTAAACCCATACCGTGGAACTTTTATAAGCTGACCGTGATTGGTGACGAGATTGTGCCATTGTAAATCTACACCCGATTCATACAGACTGCTAAGTGACGAATATAGGCTGATTCGTTCCTTTTTGGCGTTCATCGACGGAATACAAAAGCCTTTAAACTTGTCTCCCATTATATTGTTCAGGTGAGCTCTCAATACCTGCCGAGGTCCTATTTCAACAAAAATATTGTTAACATTTTCTTTCGACGCTTTTGTTATCGCATGCATGAATTTTACCGGTTGTCTTATATTTTCTGCCCAGTATCGACCGGTTTTAAAATCGTCATCTACAGCTTCTTCACCAGTGACAGTTGAGATGTGCTTGATCATTATTTGTCTTCCCCTAATTTGACTGAGTTTTTGCTCTATGTGTGACATGCACGGTTCTACTTGATGACTGTGGTAGGCACATTGAACGGAAAGTGGCCTTATCATGATGTCTCTCTTTTCATGTTCATTCATTTCTTCAAGTTCTTTCTTTATTGTATCCATTACATCGGCGTCTCCAGATAAGGTGCAAGATGTAGGACTGTTGTAAACGGCTATTGTCACCTTGTCATCGTGCTTTCTACATAGACTTTCTATGTCTTCTGTGGCAATATTTCCAGCTACCATCATCTTTCCACCCGTTATTTCAGCTAGAATCTTTGACCTGTGATAAATCACATGAACTGCATCCTTCAGCGATAGTGCCCCTGAAGCGTAAGCGGCCGCCACTTCTCCAACCGACTGTCCAATAATTATCTTTGGTGTAACACCAAAACTACGCCACACATTAAACATTGCTACTTGCACGTAGAATATTGCAACATGATTCAAGAAAGGATCGCTATAGTCGGTGTCCTCAGAAAATTTATCGAACATTTTCCAGCCAGCTAAAGGGACGAAATACTCGTCGACTTCCATGACGGAATCTCTAAATTCGGTAACAGTGTTCATCATTTCACGACACATACCCAACCACGTTGTCCCAACTCCACAGAAAACAAAAATGATCCTTGATGCTTGGTTTGTTTCTAATTTCTCAATATTCTGTAACTTTAATTTCACCTGCTGTACTATCTCTTCATTATCAGTTCCAAACAAAAGTGTTCGGCAAGAGAAGTGTTCCCTGTGGAATGCTGATGTGAACGCAACATTCTGCAAACTTACATCGGACGTTGTGAGGTCGTTCTGAAGTTGTTCCAAAGTAGTTTGTAGAGATGCTTTGTCTACAGCCGAGGCACAAATGACCGGGTGTTTCTCGTTTTCATTTGATATTGGTTTGAACATTCTTGGTTTCAGCATTCTTTCATTTTGTATCACAATGGCGTGACTATTCGATCCACCAAATCCGAAGGAATTTACACAACAAATCCTGTCTCCTTTATCGTCTGGTAACCAGTCAACTACGTCTAGTGAAATATCTAATCCGTGTTCATCAAGTTTAATCCTCTTGTTTAAATTGGATTTATCTCTCTTCACATGTAAACTGGGTACGAGTTTCCCATGTTTCATCATTAATAAAACCTTGATTAATGCGGCAACACCTGCAGCAGACTCTGTGTGTCCAATATTTGTCTTGACTGATCCTATAGGTATGGCTTTACCATCAGTACCTAGCGCATCGGTTTCAGCGTCTGAGTTATCAGTCCTCTCACCTTCTGAAGACTCTCCTTCAGATCCAAGTCCTCCGTCAATACCAGAATCGAGGCGTTTGAAATCTGCGTTTGTCTTGAACCCTTTTCTTGCCGCGTGAATAAACCTTCCCAATGCGTTTGCCTCTGTAGGATCGCCAATAGGAGTCCCAGTTCCTGTTATATGTATACATTTCTCCATGAGTTGTATCATTAACACTTCAATTAATCAAATAACATTACTGACTGCTTTAATCAGCGACTGTAATTAATCATTGATAATGCCGCCTAAATTTAACAACCAATGATTTTCGGTCCGGTTTTGTGAAATTTCTTTTTCATATCAACTAGACAATGTCGGTTTTATTGTCATGTTAAAATACTCAGGAAATTTGAAATTAATCTGCTCAGTCCAACAGGTGATCTTAACATCATATATACAACATGTAGATCTATATATCTAATTCTAGACCAAATGGAACGACTTGCAAAATGAAGTTACGTGTACGTCACAGTTGATTAAATGGTGTGTGCTTACCGTGTGCTTCTATATACTGTAGAGAGGTTGGGTTCACGTTGTATTGTGAGTACACTTTCCTTAATAATTCTTCCTGCTGTTCGCCAGATGGCGCGGTAATTGGTTGAGAAACGCGACCATCTTGGTTAGAGCCGGTTTTCAAAATTCCCCAAATCTTATTGCCATCTTCCAGTGCCTGTAGAATTATAATTACATACATGTAGTATTGGTTTGGAAAAGTATCCATTAAATAATAGTGTTACACATAATGTAGGCATTATTCATTTTTATCGTTTTACTGACACTTGCAGATATTGACGTATTAATAATATGGTCTATTCGATGTCCAAACAAATCTCATGAACATATATTATAGCGAAAAATAGATGCAATAATCACGTACCGGATTAAAGTGCTGTCCACAACGTCATTTACATTCATATCAGTGCAATGGATTATATTTTAATAAGCCAGTCGAATGTACACATGTACATACATGTATGTTCTAATCTGAATATGAATATCGTAAAGAACAATATAATGACGTACTAATAAATTAAAAGAATAACAAATACCGTACATGTGGACATTTGCATTTTTAATATATACGGACTCCTACCTTCTTATATGATTTCAGAATGACGACCCCGCTCCCTTCGCCACGTGCATACCCATCCGCCGTGTCACAAAATGTCTGACATTGACCTGTGGGTGACATCATTCTGGCCCTACATAGAGCGATAAATGTATCAGGGGAGATAATACTGCTAACACCGCCACAAACAGCCATTTCACAGTCACCTATAAACCAATGAAAGGAAATTAATGCCATCTTTCAATAAGTTGTAATAGGAGGAGGAAATTAATGTACCCGATGCGGGGAGCGAACCCGCGACCTTCTGCATGCACGTCAGGTGCTCTACTGGCTTAAGTAATCGGGCTGCTGAATATCACAGCCATTTTATAAATACAAATACTATATACCATACTGCAACAGAGTGATATAATGTTGTTTTCATACTCATACGAGGTATTAAGTTTAAGTTCGGGATCAAAACGGTCTTAATCACCTCGTAGTTCATCTGGTCACATCATATGCTGATACACTGATAAATACAGGGAAAATGGAAATAATGTTTCGTTGAACATAATGAGCTGATGTACTTTAGCTGAAGTCTTTTCTTATCGTCTCACTACTTAAGGGGCTAAGTGTAGGGAGTTCCTTACAGTGGTCGTAGGCTCATATAATGCCTGGCAATTCCCTAATTAAGGGAGAATGCTGGACAATTAGTGAAATATAAGATATATATGAGAGTTGGAACTTTTTTAAAAGCGAATATTATGATAAAATTGTATCTTCTTAAACCGTTGCTTTATTCAGTAGTATTGCCTTTTATTCCAGAATGAAACAGTTTCACGTTGTTGAACATTTTGGCAAATTACCTGTTTTGATAGCTTGGCATCCTAGATGAATGGCAATCATTGACGAGGAACATGCGGTGTCTATAACCATACAGGGACCTTGTAGATTGTAAACAAATGATACACGAGACGCAATGATTGTTGTGCTCATTCCTGTTGCAGAATAATTACTATCATCATTATGATCCGAGCTGGCCAACACTTTATAATCATCATTCATTACACCTACAATGAAAAAGTCATTAACGTGTATACATACCAACGAAATCCCAATGATAATGTTCTAAACTAAAATTCAGACTTATTGCGATTATTTTAAAGCTCAGCGACCGACTTTCGTTTATTTCGAACAATCGAATTTCGCAAGCCATGTGCACCTTATATTTTCAACTCATAAGTTGATTCAAGAACGATATCTAGCAGTGTTATACCATGGTACGGAGTAATCGGTTTTCATCGATGTAGATAAAGCAACGATACCTTGCAGAGTATGATACAGTACTATCGATTATCGTCGATTTTATCGGTGTATGAGTATGCAGATAAAACTTCAGAACAAAGAGCACCCGTGTGAAAGACAAATGTAACCTTTATTGACAAATGGTCTTAAATCGGAGGTCGTTTTGTTTAAAATAAACAAAGGCTTTTTTTTAAAAGAATGACCTTCATTCACAGGATTACTTTCATTCGGAGGTTGCCGCTAGAACGTGTTTGACCGTATATACTTGTAGATCTATAGGTTGTATTAAATTATGCAATTGACAATGTATATATGTGTATTAATTTGATAAAAGTAAATTTTAGGCAAACATGCATTTTTGCAAATAAAACTATACTATGTTACGTCTGACTAATTCTTGCCAAAATGTGTTATCCAAATATGTCACAAAGAAAGTACTGGTCTCTGTCAAGTTTCAGTTAATTGTTGAAACAGTAACTATCGTTATTTCATTTACTATCACATAGGCGGTCTCTGTTAACAGACATTATCATTTTCTTTTTTATCACGTGGTTCGATCTTACCTATATATACCCCAGTCTGTGAGCCATTCATTTGTTTCCTTGTGAATCCGCCATCTTCCATCGCCATGTGCGTACACTCAAGTATATATCTCTGTTGTGGGTCTACTCTCACAGCTTCGCTTTCACTTACTTGAAACAATTTGTTGTCCCATTCATCATGCCTGAAATAAGTTCGTCATCATTGTTTTGATGCAGTTCTTTAGGCAATGAATGCAGCGTTGTTTGTACGGTTATCACCCTATTGCGCATGCGTGCAAAAATGTATTTTATACACGCCTTTTTCTATCTACACGTATTTCACTCTTTGTTTTAAGTAAATCACACCAAGATCAGTAGAAAAGGGTATAATATGATAATAATATAATTATTGGATTAAGAGTACTATGAAAGAAGTGGGTTATTTGTCAAGGGACGTAACTCCTTAATATTCGCAAATATAAACATAAGAGCTTTTGACGCATTGCTCTCCCTTCTCTAAAAAAATCTTCAATTTTATTGAATGACGCCACCAAAAAGAGGCTTCGTAAGATATATCAATTTCAGTATATCACTAGACAAGTTGACACCACATGAATAGGTAAACAGTAAAATTTAAAAAAAATCGAAAATATTTCGGGACGGATAGCACTCCTAAATACGAAATGTATGTACAAAAAAAATAAAATAATAGTCGAGCGACCTAACAAACCCTACTTAAGGGACACGTTACCGTAAAAATGAGTTATTTTATAGTATTTTATACGTACTTGCTAATGAAAGCTGCTTTCTTAACGTAATGTTTCCCTTGTTCGTCCTTATCCTCGCTATAGAACGCATCATTATTCCATCTCTCGGGCGGTATGTCAACTAAGTGATTTTCTCCGTTAACAAGAACTCTCCAGTATTCGTCAATATTGTCTGCCCCAGGAAATCGGCATCCTATACCAACAACGGCTATATCGTCTGCCATTGTCTACAATAAAATCAAAGTATTGTAGGTACTCATGAAAACTGAGCCTTACGTAAACTTGCCCTGCAACATTAAACGGGTACTAGTTAAACAATTGCATGGCGGATGTGGATACTAAGCACACAGGTCGGGTGACGGCTGTGAAAAGCTGAACTATATTTCAATTTCCGATTAACCAATAGAGAATACTAATATTACTTTGTTATAGGTATGTATTTTCAAAGAGTCATTTTTTATGTAAATCCCATGACAACTGACAACTCTTAAAGCGTCAGTTAACATACTCAACATGATCAAAGGTAATAAATTTGATTCTCGGTGCAGTATATTACATGATAAATGTCAAGCTATTGACATCAAACTATCATACTTTGATATGCATACTAGCGTTCACCCGATGGTATGTCATTAGCGTTATATTAAGTAATTGTTTCTGTAATTAAGTGTGACTGAATAACTAGTTGTGTTGTCATTTCTGTCATAAATCTGTTATTCATTGTAATTTATGTTGAATAAGATTTATGTCGTATCATTTTGGTTACGTCTGTGTATGCGAGAATCTGTGAGACTACTCAATCACACATACTAAGTCATACGTGAATCTCAATGCTAGTGTTCCAAAAATTATTTCAGAATTTTCAAATTTTGCAAACAGTATTTTCACGCGTAGAATAACAAAATTCCACAAGCATTTGTGAAAAGCGTGTTTTCATTTCCTATATTGAGTTTATGGATCTTTTACGGACAAGATCTTTTTAGTATATTATAACTTAGCATGCATGACACTGAAGGAAGGACTAAAATATATTATTCACTAATCAGTTCGTTTAAATCTGTCACTTGGTTCAAACATCACAATATGGGTCCTAAAGAAACCATGTACAGGCAAACTTATGAACAAAGGCCATCCATGGGAAAGACATAACACGGTCCTTGTTGACAGGTGGTCTATATTCGAGGTCAGTTATTTCTAAAATTATCATCAATGACGTTTTTAATAGAATACTTTTGTTCAGAGGATGACCTATATTAGGTGGTCGCTAACACAGGTTTTACTGTACATTCATATACCACCGATATTACATGTTACTAGTACATAGACCACACTTGAATAGACGTATATTTACAGTACTGATTGATTTGCATATCATGACATTTAAAAAATATACATCTTAGAAATCATTGATATATCGATTCGCGAGGCATACAGTACAAATTCGTATTGGGCGTAAAATTACATGCTTCCAGCTTAATCAATTAATTTTCGGCTGTCATTACACTTTTTTCTACTTTTTTTTCTTGTCGATAATTTCATTTTCATTTGGAAAAAAGTCGCAAATAAACCCTAGCAAATAAATAGTGTAATTATCATGGACTCCCCAACTTGTCTCGCACATAAGACTCGTAAATTAAATGCGTCTTATAAGACACATTTATGATGCGTAAATTGACGTAGCGCGCGATGTTGGCAGCTCGTTAATTAACCATCTGACATAAAATGATCTAACTAACAAATTGCATTTTGGTAGCAATACATCGATAAAATACTGGCGCTATCACCTGAATCATTATCACAAAACATAAATGAACATAGATAATTATCTTTTTTTTTACTTTGAATCCTTTCATACGCGCATTTAATATTAACATGTCCCGTATTATATTTCGTCTTTACAAGAAATGGATTTTTCTAATTATTCGCTTCCTGCTTGGTAAATTTAGCAGACATTTTGATTGGATGGCGTCCGATGTCAAACTCAAACGTGACGGTGTTTTTTTCCAAACATTGTTTCAAAATGAGTATAGTTTAAAATGCTACAAATGTTATAGCCTACAAAATGCTCATGAATTAACATTTATAGTAATATTTAAAATACTGAAAATTACCGTTTACATTTTCAGCAGTTGTGTTTTAAAAAACGTTACACTTTCGCCACGACTCCCAATGCCGACTTCCCGGGGCCTGTTTGCCCTGTTGTTTCAGATTTAAAAGTTCGATTATTATGCTGATTTAGTTGAATGAATATACAAACATGTAACAACTATCATGTTTTATGTTTCATTAAAAAGAGAACAGAATAATGTGTAGCATATAAAAAATAAATAAAAAAGTTTTTTTGCAAATGTGAGCAAATTTTGTCGTAAACTAAAAACAGTATAAATACGTTTCCATAGCAACGTGTTTTATGTTCTTATTTAGGATAATCCATCCGCATTAGTAATTATAACAATCACAGATTTCATTAACAAAAGAAATGTCGAAGTTTATCTATTTATACTCAATTTGTATACGTACGTCACATTAACTCATGCATTAACTAATCCAAATCAAACAAGAATCATCATATTGTAGACTACGAATAAATAATATTTTTATCAAAACTTTTAATTCATTTAATATAGCTTGAAAAATACGTCATTTATCTATTTTATAACAGTGATTTAATTCAATATAATGTTGTTATACAAATATACTTTTGAGTGACAAAAGTCTTACCTTAACTTGAATTTCCGACGCTACAGCATTTTTGACGCACCTATAATGACAAGAACGCTAACATAATCTGGGAATATATTGCGCGCTTAACTCCGCCTACCTGATAAATATTCAAAATAGTATGACAGCCTAGAAAACGTGATTTGTCGTTTATATAACTGAAAACAACTGAACTCTTAATTAGTATTATTTAACCGTGAAACAAGGTCAGTTTTTGTCAAAGTGTATTAATTGCTTTGAACCTCATGAGCGATAGGGGTAGCTTTTAAGAGCCATCACATGGTCAGTTCCTTGAATTTTGATGCGGGCCAAAGTACAACGTTATGACCTTGTATACATATTGTTTACAATTTTTTTTGTACTGATGATGCACTTTTCACAAGTGGAAATGAATGTATTATCTGTTCTGTCGTATAACTTGTTTCAGTTCCACGTTGCAGTACCAGTCTATATAAATTAATTTTCCATGAGTACTTTTAGTACTTTGACTTTTATTATTTCCAATGTTGCAGTTTATTGAAATAATCGTATTTAATTGTTGTTAAATTCCTTGGTTATTTACGTGGTTGCGATTACACTTTCTTTAAAATGAGCCCCCAACTCTTTAAAAGACATTTAAAGTTTTCTTTAGCAGTACTTCCACTTTTTTTAAATTTATTAAATCGCTATCTTAAAGACATATTTGTGCTCTTTATCTATATAAATTGTTATTGAAATATTACGAAACTAAATGAAGAATGCTTATTAATAGGGCTATGAACTTAGCTGGTTCTTACAAATGTGCCTTTCTATATACAATGTACTAGTACAGTATAATAGGGTTATTAAAAGGATAATGTAATTATAATTACCACGTGCTAATGAACATAAAATAGAAATTTATTATTATAGTAACGATAAAAAATAATTCCGAGGTCAGAATTAATTAACTCTAAGCGAAGAAGTGAATGGTGGCGTGATATATAATGGTTTTATGTAACTCAAAGTCAACTATAAACTTTGCGTTATTGGAGTTTTAATGATATTTTCCGAGCTATGGAACCCATCCTGGTGCGAAGCTTCCTAAAGGCCGTGTAGGCCACGGTTTACATTTTTCCCTGGATAGCGTAAAAGATACAGAGCAAAACAAATCTATAGGGACTGCGCATAACCCCGACCTCCCTAGAAATCGGCCTACACATTAATGTCAAAAAACATGTCATAATATGTCCGAAGTCAATTTATTATCTAGAAGTACAAACATAAACCTATAATCGTACGACCCGTGTTGTACTTTACAGGGAACTATACATTACATGTGATGAATTGTCAATGACTTTACGTAAAAGCTCAAGTCAAATTAGCATACTTGCCAATCACTGTCATCTTAGTTTGCCGCCCTTCAAAACACAGGACGTTGGTCAGACATTGCAGACAAAGTTTGGAGGATTGTAGGATAGCAGCGAGCGCAGTAGCTCACGATGGTTAGTGATTTTTTTTATTCCAATTCAAGCCATAATATTAATCAACAAGTACATATTTCATGCATTCGTTAAGTTTGTTGAGTAAACTTTCCAGTTTAGCAGTGTTATTGTATAGACTCATGGTATTGTAATGTACAGATGTATTGATAAAAACAAAGATTCAAAACTGATTCAATGAGTGGTCTTCATATAACGTAAACATGCATAATGTTACTTTTTATGGATTTTAGTTTGAATTAAAGCTCATTGATTGATATGATTTCTTTTCAAGGCTGGTTTATCAGAAAAGGAAGTCAAGAAGCAGGCGAAAAGAGATCGAAGGGAGAAGAAAAGACTGAACCGAGTCGACTGGAGGGAAACAGTTAAAGATTTCTTTGCTGTTCTGGCTGTGAATATTGCAACTCATCCATGGAAGATATGTTTGATCAGCTTTATGTTCAATGGTTTACTAGGACTTGGGATGCTAAATCTACCGGCAAGCAATCTTCTTAACAATGATATAGAAGATTTGTATGTCCCGAAGGGCAGCCCTACGTCTCAAATGGCGGATTATCTCCTGAAATTATTTCCGGACCAAAGCGCGGACGGCTTTTATCCACATCAGAATTTGAAACAACCGGTTTACGCAGAAATCATGATATGGAAACACGACAAACAGAATATTATTAACGAAACAATTTACAGAGAAATCGACCACATTATGAAGTATGTAAAAAATATTTCCACATTTAAGATAGATGGTGGCTATGCAAAATATCCAGATCTATGCGCGCGCAGAAACCGGAAGTGCGTCATCCAAGGTGAGGAGATTATCGCCAATATCAAAAATAATACGGACGGACAAATCTTTCTACAGAATCTCAACATGAAGGACGGACAACACTATGAAACCTCACTCGATAATTTAGCAGACTACAGTCTGAAGGATGGTTATCTGGTCAACGCAACGTATCTCAAAATCCGCTTCCATCTCAGACAAGAAACACCTACCATGCTTAAAAATTCGAAACTTTGGCGGGATCATTTTATCACGTACATGAAGAAATTCATCCGTAAGCAATATCCGGAAAACTTACATATAACTTTTTCTCATTCGGGGTCTTTCTACGAGGAACTTGGAAATGACACGTTCATGGACATTCCGTATTTCTCCTTTGTCTTCACCGTTTTTCTTACATATCTCGGTATTGTAATGTCTGGTGGAAACATCATCTCGAAAAGGGTCAACATCGGACGAATAGGGATCATTGTGACACCTGTAAGCGTTTTAGGGGCTTGGGGTCTGCTGATGGGATGTGGGCTGGAGTTCACAAACACAGTTGGTGTCATTCCGTTGTTTATTCAATGTAAGTACATGTTTTATTTTTCTTCCTGGCGTGTGTTGTTTTAATTTTCCGTAATTTGGATCAAAATCTAGTTTTCCGATCTAATCAACGACTCGCTTATCGGATATTTTAGTTTGCACTGGTCATTAAGTTCTATCGCGATGTTTGTGCTCGCACATATATAGCGGAAATAAGATACGCTCGAAAAAATGATAAATGTAAATCATTTCACTTGCAGTAAGACATGGGTGCGAATTCCTGATTTACCCGATTTATCACTTTATTGTTTCATTATGAGTATTTCCCTATATACATGCCAAGGTTTATTCCCAGATACGTAGGCTTTTTTTGTAAACTATATAATAATATGGGAACTGAAAACGAAAGCTAAAATAATTTATGAGTTCTCCCCAAAACCAAATACAATTTCTTTTTTTTCAATTCTAACTGTTTGTTTACAATTCCAAGTTATATGTTTTAATGCAAGTGTTTATAGTCGTCTGACCCTCTGTATAAGAACCAACTCCTATAGCAAAGACTGTATTCTTGAAATTCTTTAGAAACAAGTTTGACCTTATATATCGTCAAATCGTTGCCGCCAAGAGTCTTGAGGGAATTATATTATGCTAAAGCTTTTGTTATGAATAATAGTTATTTTTTTTTATTTCAGGTCACCAAATAATTAACGCCATGATAACGTTGTCGCATCTTAGTGACTGCAACCATGTACAGGATGCACATAAACGTATTGCATACGCGGTCAAGATGTCAGCACTACCTATCACCATGACAACACTATGTCACGTGCTTCCGTTCGCTATTGGCATTGCGTCATATTACTACGTAACAAAGCTAGTCTGCATTTACTTCGGTAAGTATGATTTTATGTGATTAGAATAAGAAACCATTGCTGAAGTTCAAAGCTGTCTATGTTCTGTTTTGTTCTCTTACTTTATACATGGTTATTGAGTGACACTCATTCTATTAGAATTCCTGTGTAACTATTATACCTATATATGTCTTCACCTAAACTGTATAATACATTTGGTGACTTTCGCTGATTTTACGATTGAGGAGGACCCCTGTAGAACCACTGGCATTCCGTAAGCTAGTTGTACATGATGATTATATCTCACAGCGGTGATGTACAAGGGATTACTAGTCAGATACCAAAACCACTTTACGGTGGCCCCTGAATCCGTGTCTAAATGCAGAGTCTTCCATCAGTTTGTCATTCATATCTTCAAATCTCTACGTTGCCTTAAACAGTAGTAGACATTGCGAATATTGCGGTGCGTTCACAAAATACTAGTTTACGAAGAAAGAATAAAATGTTTTGAGAAAACAAGAAAATGTATCAACTTTGTCCAAGTATCTCTGAATATATTAATGTTGTAATGTCAATCTTCTATTGGAAGGCATTGTATATCAAAAACCATTAAAGAAGTATTCACGTATATGTTTGTTTTTCTAATTTTTAATTTCAGTTGTGACAATGCTATTCAACTATTTCAACCATTTCGTGTTCTTCACGGCATGCCTCGCTCTCCACGAGCACCGTATTGACGCTGAGCTACATTTCTGTTGCTGGAACAAGTTAACACCACGTGAACAACTTCAGGAAGAAGGGAGAAACTGCTGCGTCATCTGCTGTTGCTCTGGCAAGCGTCCGGAAAACCGGGAAGATACAGAAAGTTCGACGGAACGCTTGACTCGAAAACTTATGTCTCGATACTTCTTAACAACTCCTATGAAATTCATTGCAACTTTGACTTATCTGATATATTTCATATTTTTCGTGTGGGGTCTGTCACTTTACGATATAGATTCGGTCCAAGTTAATCAGGTCCTTCCAAAAAGTTATTACTCGAACTGGGATAAGTATTGGGCGAGGGAATTCAAGAACGAATCGATTGTGCAGTTCGTTGCTATCCATCCGCATGGTTACCTGCAGAATCAAACAATTGTCTCGGACTTTGAAAAAAGTATTAAATCGAAACCGTTCATGCAATCAACATCCTTCCATTCGTGGTTTGAAACGTACTCTTCCGGGAAATATAAGAATTTCACGTCCGAAAAGTCATTTTTGGATTCCGTGAAAACGGAATTCGTTCCGGAAAATCCAATTTTTAAACATGACTTGGTTGTGGATAAAATCCGTCCTAAGGTCATCGCGTCCCGGTTTTACATGAAAACGAAACACACTGCTTCCACAAAAAGCATGATGAAAATTAAAGAAGAATTAAATGATATGGTTGATGATATCAACGATTACATCGAAGATAAAATAGGAAGTAATGACGATGACGAGTCTGGTAATTATCCTTTCACTTGGAAGGTTGATGATGATAAATATTTTATTGCCCACTCACCAGATTTCTTAGCCACAGATTGGTACATGCTGCCTTTGTGGGAAATTTTAAAGGTCACTGGTATTCAACTTATTATCTTGTTTTCATTGCTACTAATTCTTAAACCTAGTATATCTTTAGCTGTACACGTACCAATATGTTACTTTTCGATGGTCGCTGGTATTTTTGGGCTATCCCATTTCTTTGGTGTATTTCTTACCCCAGTTCCAATGATTGTGTACATGATCGGTGCCTCATACTGCACCGAAGTGATTGCTCACACCTATTATTCTTACATGGAAGCAACTGGGACCAACAGAGCAGCGAGGGTAAATCACGTCTTAAGTACTATATCACAAGGTATATTTCATACGATTTTCGGCCAATTTCTTGGCCTTCTTGTTATGATCGTTGATGAATCCTATGTGTTCGTTACAGTATGTAAACTTACACTTATAACCACTGCTACATGTGTTGTTTATGCAATATTTTGGATACCAACTATCTTGACATTCTTTGGTCCAGGCGACGAAAACATACCAGCCGATTCAATAGATACTTATAAAATAGAGATGTCTTCTATCGTTCCACCCAATCGTAATGGACATCAAAACGGAAGCAACGGACATACAAATCGTGCATTCGCGAACAATATATAAAGAGTAGTGATAAAGTCATAATACTGTGCTGGTATGCTTTGGTCTACATTAATACTAGTACTTGTATGTCAATATTGCTACCTTGCTTTGGTTAGCAGCTGTATTCCCTTTCTATATGTAAAACACGCAATTAACTTGTTCTCGTTGTGTGTCATTTATCTCTGTTTAAACACCAAAACGAGTGTTCACAGATATGTCTGCGCTGCGCTTACTATCAGCAGCTTAAACAATAACACATAAAACATTTTTTCCTTTACGAGCAATGTGCGGAAATGGTCTGAAGATACCATCTTAGTAATGATATGTTATTACAGTACATTTTTATATCTTTTATAACTGACTGTGTGTTGAACATGCACAACTGGATGTCGTTACTTAGAGTTATGTAAAAAATCAGTTGTTGTTATATGATACCATCATTCGATTCAAACTCGATTTGTTTTATATTTCAATTGTAAATGTGTTTATATTTTGTTATATTTACCAGCTTCAAGATTCGAATTTGTATTTGAATTGTTTATATAATATGTTAAATATAATATATGTTAGTATACTGTGTGAATGAGCCTGTAAATGAATTGTATAGGTACGTGATTTGTCATCTTATTCCATTCTGTGTTCGAAAACTGCGAGACTACTGGATCGTTGCCAGTCATACAAACATATTTTAAAGAAAAATTACAGTTCGAAACTACAGCAGTAGTTGTACTGATAGAGTTTACACTTTTGAACAAAGGCCAACCTTAGGTAAGACATAATGTTTTTCTTGACATGTGTCTTTTAAACACAGAATGTTTTTAAGTACAGGTGACTAGTGACACAGGCTTGACTGTACAATGCATATGCATAGGAATACTTGTATTAAAAAACATGTATTAATTACTATAGCAACCTTCATGGAAGGAAATTAATGCGCTAGTGAAATAAATGCGATAAAAATTTACTTTGTTTTAATTTAAATTTATCTCAACAAAACCCAAACAGACACGTCACGGTCATTTATCGACAGTAATAATTTTGTGGAGTTTGATCTACACTATACAAGCATGTTAGAGTTGTTTCCCCTTCTAAGTACAATGTATTTTTAGATTTTAGATATTCCGTCTGTAGGCAAATGCGGTACGTGAACTCGGTCAACTGATGCAATTAACGCCATTTTTGTTGTTCGGCACGAACAATAAAGTTATTACCGCATTTAAAAAATCGCTCAGTTTTTATAAAATCTGCATACCGATCAATTTCTATTAACCTTCCGCCTACGAACATAGTTCCAGTTTTTCAATTCAATGGCATAAAAACAAATTCAAATTAGAAAGTCAAAATCAGATGGCAATTCAATATCGTAAAAGAGCAATACAAAACAGTCGTAAAATATCTAAACAATCCCATCCCTCGGATTACTACAATTTTTACTATCAGTACACACATTTCAAGGGAGGATGACGTCATCATTGAATTCATGGACGATGCGATGATAACTGAGTGTCAACCAGATATTTAAAACAAGTGGTCCATCGGAAAATTGTAATCGATTGATATAATACTTATAACGTGTAACTTTTTCTTCGAGTGTGTCTTCATATTACATTCAGCCTAAGTTTAGTAAACAAAGAGGCAGGTAATGTAGACTATAATTATAATACTATGCTATTTGCTGAATTACTTTTGGTGATCAGATGGGAATCATAAATCAAAGTACTGAAAGCACAAGGAACGGGAACAACTTTAATAACTGCATAGCGGGCGTAGAAAAGCGTTAGTAGTACTTAAGTATGCATCCAAATTCATGTGCGAACTATCGTTCGGATTCAAAAACTCACCCTACCGTCGATAGACAACTTCAGACTCAGATTATCTCGTCGACACATGTATTTATAGCTATATGTGTATGTTTTTAACTTCCTGTCTATGATTTCTAACAGTCATGTACTTTGTATGTGTTTGTAGTCACAAAAATTGTATCATTATAACTATAATGTTCTTAAGTCGGTCAATTAGCAATACATAGTTTACAATGATTACTTGTTACTTGTGTTCCGGCTATAGATAAATTTTGAATAAGTATTAATTTTATATCTGTAAAATGATAATTACAATTTACATGGCTCGTATGCTACTCGGTTAGTATAAGGCAAAAACGACACTAATAGTTACAGGGTTAGTAACTGACCCGATACAGGATTTACGGTTCTGTAAAAAAACATATCGGGACGAGACCTGATATGGATTTCCTAAAAACGTATATCCCGTATCAGGTCAGTTACTAACCCTGTGGAGATTATATTACACAGACTGCCTTCCTCCTCATCATTTATAATAAATTAAAGTCTCCATTACAGACCCAATAATTAAAATAAATGTCTCCATTAAAGACCCAATATATTATGGTAACCTAATATAGGATATATTAGGTCACCACGTGCCGTCAAAACATCCAATGACAAAAGAGTATTTTGTAGTAGGCGTGATATACTAGTATGCAAATATCATGTTCCCACTGACATCTCCGAGAAGGCTTTAGTTGAAGTTCAATATTGGTTGCTTCCGGTTGGTTGATTGAGTCTAGTATATTTTCACACTTACCTTTCAACCAAATCAAGTCTATGTTTACAGTCTATGG
Organism: Lutraria lutraria; assembly: GCA_964023205.1. Classification (NCBI taxonomy): domain Eukaryota; kingdom Metazoa; phylum Mollusca; class Bivalvia; order Venerida; family Mactridae; genus Lutraria; species Lutraria lutraria. The sequence continues at coordinate 26,691,504 of OZ026843.1, forward strand.
TCATCTTAGATGTTATTTGCTTCCTCTATCAGTTTGAGTTTTAGAGAAACACAAATTTATATATGTTGTATATTTTCAAAAGCTACGCCATTGCTTACAACACAAGTATCGTTTTATTGATAAAATCGGTAGAGCGCATATCTTTTCAGAGGCACAACGGATTCGAGCACTTGCGACTCTTTTCTTAATAAGACGAACTAAATACTCTGTTCTGTTCATAATAAATCGACTAATTTATAGCTTTTGGAATTATAGAAAGATCCGGAGGCTAATAGAGAAGACTATGTTGTCAAGAACATTTGGAGAAGTTTGGATGGACGAGGTTCAGTCAGGAAAATAATAATGATAGTGCACAACAATTTTATTATAATGTATACGACAACTCTAGGTGCTTGGTAACTTTATGCACTTATTTGTCCCGTATTTTATTACATCCATCATTACGCTCGTTATGTGCTTTCATGGGTCATCCTGTGTTTTTGTTTTTGTTTATTTAGCTGCTCTCAAGGTATGAGTTATATCAACACTTTCCGAAGGAAAGCATGATTTGTCTTGTTGAAAACATCTCGCACGTCAAGAGATACATCTATAGCTACTCTAGACACTTCAATACAATCATTATTTTGTACAGTATGTCAACGATTCTCTTGTTAACCAATTTAAGACACTAATGACATATCGATAAAAAAACATAAATTACTGTACAAAAATATGTAAAATGAATATATTAATGTACATAATAGGCTCTTCCAGTATCTGTTCCATGTTCATATTTGTCACAAAGGTAACTGGAGTGGGTGTGGCATTGGCACTATGTCTGGACATACTTAGATCTTGAAGTTACTTATCTTACATGATTTTTACTACAAATAATATGATGAATTATCCTCTATTCTAGCTTAACTTTATATCCGCATTTAAACTATTTGATTTCAATACTAAAGTGATTCAATGGAACATCAACCGTGATGAACTTGTTCAAACCGGGTAAAAAGTACAGATAAAAAATTCCTGTATTTTGGACTTTTTACAAGTATTTTTACCAGACACACTGAAAGCATCTGAATTAAAATGTGTCCCTAAAAAGGGGACTTTCGTATTATAGGGTCAAGAATATAGAATTAGCACATAAATCAATGACCTAATCTGATTTTCTGTTTCAAAGAAATCCGTGCACACTAAAATGTGTATCTCAGATACAGTAATAATTATTTGATATCATATTAATTAATAACTAATAGAAAAATGTCATTAAGTTCGTATACAAGTGTCAAGTAATATTTCAATGTTACTATAAATATTACACAAAATGTATACCTGTGTCAGTTTGTCTTAAAAATGTTGTTCTACGTGTTTATAAATGACAAAATATGTTACATACAATGTACTAGTATTATATTACATGTGCACGTCTGTCAAGTTGTCGTGTAAAGAGCCCCCTTTCCTTAAGTACGAGTATTTTTATACGAGACGAAATAACAGAAGGAAAAAATGGTTTCATATCTCATTGACCTGTGGTAAAATTTTTTATTCAAAACAACTAACACATTGCTATGGTCGCTATGAAAATCAAAGTACTGAAAGTACTGTCGGACTTGATTTTTACCATACGAGACAAAAGAGAGAAATGTGTACCCACATCGTTCGAGCCCATACAAATATTTTAACATTTAAAATTAAGGACCGATTTTTCATTCATATTGTAATGCAGGTCATATGCATATAGGTAAATGACATAAGCTTGGGCTTTACTATAGTCCCTTTGCTAACATTTTAAAATGAAAAAGCCTGATATTGGAAAGTTTAATGATTAGCACATTAATTGAGGACAATTTAATTGCATTAAAAACTCTTTATTGTACAAAACTAGTAAACAACACTTCAGTAACAGTAAATACAAACATTGATTCTTCTGGTTTTAACACAACAGAACATCGTCGCATTGAACACATTCAGGGTCAGTCAAATCAAAAGGTCCTGACACAGTAGAGTAAGACCTATAATATTTATGACCTATAGTTAACCCGATGTTGCATGAAATTCAGACGTGATTATGTAATTCTAAATAATCTGGCGTAAAAGGAACTCTTAAACAGTAAATTTTAAAAGCACGTATCCAGTAATTTACGTTCGTATTTAGCGACTCGAATTATTATTCTTAAGCCGCAGTTTTAACATTCAACCTTCGATAAATCAAACTCCCCACATCGGTTACGCTTTGCTACTAGCCACTGTGGGGAGTGAGTCTATAAATAGCGATTCCGTCATCAAAATAACACTAGTTGGTGTGAATATCACGGAATACGATTAAATGAGAATTCGCTTTGTAATATTAAGAAATGTTAGAAAGGCACAAAACACACATATCGATGGTAGATTGTTGCAAATGCATGAATGCGTCCGTGGAGATTTTTCTGAACTATCGAACGAAGACCGAAAGTAAAACTACTTTTACGGCAAGATATTTTATTGGACAGTGAATACGCGGTTTTAATTCTACGCATTTGAAAATCTCATGTATCTACCGACAAGCACTTATTTAGATACATGACTCTTTCCATGTAGTTACAATAGAATGATTTGAAATGTATTTAGATCTGACACACTTAATTGGGGAAGGATTCCAGATACTTCTATATAAACATACCATTTAGTTGCGCACTATTTCCTTTATGTGGCATTCTTTTAACCAAGCTGTTATGGAGTCCAGCGACAAATATAAGTCTATGATTACAAAGGACTTGATTTTGATAAAAATCAAGTCCAAAAATCATTAGTATGATAACCGATTGGTACAGACATGTTTTTTTTTATGAATGCTCATCACGAATATGGTAAGTATTACGGGGTTGTTTCCTTTCGAAATCGTGCGGAAAATTAAATAGGTGAGAAAGTATGTCGGGTGTGTTTCCTTTCGAAATCGTGCGGAAAATTAAAAAAGGGAGAAAGTAGGTCGTTATTTGTCCTTTAGAAATCGTGTGGAAAGTTAAAAAAGTGAGAAAGTAGGTCGGGGTTGTTTCCTTACGAAACCATGCGAAAACTTAAAAAAGTGAGAAAGTAGGTCGGGGTTGTTTCCTTTCGAAATCGTGCGAAAACTTAAAAAAGTGAGAAAGTAGGTCGGGGTTGTTTCCTTTCGAAATCGTGCGAAAACTTAAAAAAGTGAGAAAGTAGGTCGGGTTTTTTTCCTTTCGAAATCGTGCGGAAAGTTAAAAAAGTGAGAAAGTAGGTCGGGTTTTTTTTCCGTTCGAAATCGTGCGGAAAGTTAAAAAAGTGAGAAAGAAGATGTACCGTGCTCGGGTCTGATAAAAAAAGTTTAGAGTCGCGGGGAGTGTATTTAGGTAGATCAGGTAACCAGAAACCGATATTGCACAGCCTTGGTTTATCGAATTGTGAAATTGTACGAATTCCCATTTTTCCACTTTCAATATTAATTCGAAAAATTGTGTCCTTGTCACGTGACAATAAGGTCAGATAACAGTAAAACCTCAATTACAAGACCATCTCTAGTACTAAGGAAAAAGTCCATATATTGCGGTAGTACAGTGCAGTCTCTCAAAAAGTTACACCCTTTTGGAGAAGCAAATTTGTTGT